>VYXF01012217.1:377347-484847 GCA_013397295.1 Polioptila caerulea
GGGCTTCTTTCCAGCTTGGGTCAGAGTAAACTGACAATGCAGGTACTTGGGACAGTGTGGGGGGGGGGAGGTACATGAAAAAGCTCTGATCAATAGAAACAAAACTAATTATCAAACCATGCACCACAACATCAGGCAAACACAGACTCTTGTGTTTGTCACACGTTTTTCCAATTTGCATGAACTGCCACCTCAAAACACATGACTGATAGGCTTTAATTTGCAAGTCTTGCCATTGTTCTAAGTGCCTTTATACTTTTTCCCAAGTTCCAGATACTTTACTCCATTCTGTGATGGGGACCTTGCCATATTGCAAACGGATAGTACCTAGGGAAAACTTCAGAATTTGGTCCTTTGTTCTTATGGTAAAAGAGCACCGGTGTTTCTCAGCCACATTTTTGGCACATGACATTTCCTTGTGAAATCATTTAAGGGGAAAGACAGAAAATACCTCCAAATTAGTGACAAGTGTTCAAGAACATGCATAGGGTGTTGTTTTTCTTTTGTCCATGTCTATCCCAAATGAGCCAACTGTACTTAAATATATTTAAAATATTTCTTTTAAAACAACAGGCTATCTCAATACTGCACTGTAATATATTTTTAAGTGAAAAGAAGATCATAAAAATGCATTATTAATCCATTTCAGCTGAACAACTGTCAGAAACGTCATACCTAAATCTATTTGCAGAAATTAACGCATAATATTATCCAGCAAATACTAAGGCACAATTCACAGCAGTGGATAAATCCCTGTTTGAACAGATGGGCTGAAATGTTGGGACATCGAGCTGAATAATTTGGGTACCTCCCAAGTAACCCCCATAACCGTGGGTGTGCTGTTATTTTTCTTTCTTGCTGCCCGGTACAATTACAGAGCAAAATCCAACAGGGCTGTTCCATCCGCCATGCTGGCACCTGGACAATGTTCACAGGATTGACTAAAGGAAAGAGCACTGCAAATGACAGCCACACCTTCACTTTCCAGATGTGAGGCGAGGTGGTATCACATCTCCCATGTGACAAGTCCTCAAACTCAGCTGGAGGCAAGAGGTGACTCCTCTGCTCAAGAACTTTCAGGGAATTTGTGGCAGCATGAGGGGCTGCATGTACCCATGATACAGCTGGTGGAAAGTGCCAGTGTGTCACATAGTGACTGAAGCCATAAATCACCTGGAGACTGATGAGAGAGCCTCTCCTCACACAGCAGCTCCCCAGTGGGGCTGCCTCCATAGGCATCCATGGAATGCAAAGCGGGAAGGGAGTTGACCTCCATTGTCTCTGTGGAGGTGCAGTGCCAGGCTCGGTCACACACAGAAACGGGAAGGCTCTCACCCCATCTCCAGAAGTCCTCTTCACCTCTGCCACATCCTGATCATTATCTCCCTGCAGGAGTGGAAAGCTCTGAGGAGAGACCCCCAAACTACAGTGAAGTGGACTGCTGCTGCCACGGACGGGACTGCAAAGTCACGCCTTGGTTTCCCAAAGAGCCCAAGGAGAAGCCTAAGAGGAAAAAATTCTTTTCAGTCCTTGGACAAGTGAGCACTTCAGAAAAATTAGATCTTTCTTTGGTGACAGCAAGGACCAGGCTTATATTCTAGAGCTAAAAAAAATATTTTGTTAAGAATCATCTGCTGTGCTCAGGAGTCAATTTTAAGCATTAGTATCCTGGTTTACAACTCTCTTTCGCAATGCCCAGTGTATATTTCACTTGCAGAACAGCACTGGTGAGTATAACAATAACAGATTGCTTTCTAAATTTCTCTCTTTTTTAATAAAGGTTTGTGAGTTACAGAAGTGCAAAAAGTGCTTTAAACCTCTTAATTTGTTTTGTTTACTTCTGTAGCTTAAAAAACAGCCAATTGTTTTTAATTGGTTTAAAAAAAGATTGCTCGAGGCAGAAACCTGGAAAACCAATCTTCTGTCTGGAGTAAATTTTTACAGCTGCCTTTTAAACCTCTGAAAATAGGGTTTATAATGGAAGTGCTGACACAACCTTATCTACAATATATCAGTGTGAACTATACCGCTATAATAAGCAGTTATTATGTATGTGTGAAAATAATGAGAGCCAGTGTCTGAAGAGAGTTAATGTAAAATGCTAAGCAATTGTGGTTGGTTGCACAGTATAGGTTAATATTCTTTCATATAGCTACACTTTTCCCCCTTTTGTCCTCCAGAACTCCTAATGAAAATTCTGATACCTGACGGTAATGATAAGCAGCCATTCACACATCCTTTGTGTCAAGGCTAGAGCATTAATGCTTTCCTTCATATAACATTTTGCATAGCCTAAAGCATCTATTAAAATCCTTTGTAAAATTCATGAAACAAAAGTGGTGGGTTGAGTCTAGTGGGAGAGCAAGTAAGCTGCTTATTAGCAAAAAGTCAAAAACACAGGGCCAATTACAGATCTGAACAAGAAAGGCTACAGAACAGCATGGGGAGTAATTCTTTCTTCAGCCCAATGGGCTCAAGTGAGAGGCAACCTAGATAAAAATATAGCAAATATTCTAAGCAGTAATTAAACTAAAATGTTTGGAGTTAGAAACAGCTCTATAACAACTGAAGGATATGCTCAAGTAAAACAATTGTCTGGTCTCACATAGATGCTAAATTGGAAGGATTTAAGACTGCTCCCTAAAGGAATGACTAAGGGGTAGCCAAGAAGAGCTGAGAGCTCAGGAGATATGTAAAAAATCTGTTTGGTATTTCAAATGCTATAAATTAGATAAAAAATGAGCTTTTCTACTGAACAAGCAACATAAAACTGAATAAACCACAATAAGATTGCCCTTTTCTGTTATAAACTTTACATTAAGCCTGTCATGTTCGATGACAGCCTAACAGACCTCATTTTTTACCCTTTGGAATTCAAAAGATTGGCAGATGTCGTGATTTCCTTAACATGAAAGACCTTGCAGATAATGTTCACTGCACATACTTTTAGTTTCAGAACTTCACTTCCTTAGTTTCAGAATCATCAGGTAAAATTTCCAAATAGAACCTGAGATTTTCCTCTGGTCAATAATTGTTTCTGACCCTGAGGAAAATTTTTTATTGACAAAGGAAAAATGTTACATGGGCAGCAATTTTTATTATTTGCTTTATTAGTCCAAACATGCCCTTACATTCATAATAATGAGCTGCTTTGCACAAAACAGCTCATTATTATGAACAGAGGGGTATAATATTGTTAAGTAAGCTGAGTCAAAGCAGAACTAGTTGAGGCTAGCTCTGAACTGAAAGCAGCTTTCCCTTTAAAACATCCCTGCTACCCTTTAAAATCTTTGGAGAAACCACACACGGTTATTTTTTAAAAATTGGAATGTGGTAAGAATCACAACTGGCATTTTCCAACACTTGGTTAGTAAAGTTTGTGTGTTGTTATTCATTTACTCTTCAATGTAAGAATTGTTCCAAGATGTTCAGTAAGTCAGGGTCATTACACAACTTCTTAGGGGGTCATGCTTTATTCCTGTGAATCTGGGAGAGAATTTAACACCTATTTAAAACAAGGAAATCCTGGCCCTGCACTTTTGCAGGCAAGCAGTATCAAAATGCAATGGAGCTGCTGTGCCATGTGGTGGGAGGGAGGGAAGCAGAGGAAAAGCTGCAGAAGCTCCTGCAACCTGCCCCATGCAGCCAAACTCTGCACTCACCTTCCTGAGGAGGGGTCTGGGGGACACCAAGGGAAGGGCAGTGGGAAGCCCGTGGCTCCCTGTGCTCTGGGGTCAGGGAGCACCTCACCGCGTGGGAGAGCTGCCTGCAGCCCTCTCCTGGAGGGCTGGGTTGGGAGGAGGATGCCCAGTAAGTGCCCTGGATTTCAGGAAGGGTCAGGATTTCATCCCTCCTACTGTTCATTAAGCCACATCTTAAAGGTATGTTCATAAGCAGGTAGCAACAGTGAAGTGCAAGTTACTTCTGATTCAAAAGCTTGTAAAATGTACTAATGTAGCATAATCAAGTAAAGAAAATGTAATATGTCTTTCTTAGTCAATAGCTATAATAAAAGAATCCATTTCTATTTCTAATACGTTTTACTAGAGAGATTTGGAGCCTTCAGGTTTTCAAAGAGTGAAGGAGTTTTTTTTCCTAAAAATTGTATCCCAAGTAGTCATATAGCAGTTTAGGTACTACCTCATCAAACATAGAACAGTCTAACTAAAAAAAAAAATTGTTCAAAAAGCATATAGCATGGATGACATAATTGCATTAGAATAAGGAAACCAATTGAGCCAACCAGCCTTTCACTCCAGCTAGCTGTTTACATACATTAAAGTCACCATGTTGATTGGAGTAGCATAAATATTACTAAAGTGTGCCAGACTTTCTATCTAAATGAAAAAAAAAAACCACACAAACCAAATCTACAAAATTATTCCAAATATAGCATCAAGAAAGTCTTGTGGTTTGTGTTTGCAAAATAGGATTTCTTAAAATAAGATTTAAAAAAAAAGTAACATTGAACAGACAAAAAGATTTCAAAGCTCTATCTCCCTGTAGTTTCACTAACATGTTAACCTACTTACAGCAATTAGTGCTTCATTAGTAAGGCTAACTAACTGTTGCTATGCCCTGTAATGATTTGCCAGGTTTTCTATATACAAGTGCATAATCAATGTTTTCCAATTACTGCTATAGTGCAACCACTATTTCAAATAAACTAGATAATAATACAAACCCATTACTGAATCTGAAACAGCAGAGGCATTTAATTGCAAGGCAGTTCTTTTCAGCTTTTAAAATTTTTCACACTAATGAAGTGTCATACAAAAAAGTTGTATTGATTTTTCCACCACATGGCTTCAACCACAAATATGTAATTATCCCTTTTATATCTAGCAAGGGGATTAAAATAATCTATAGTATATAGCCTTTACTTATCCCTGATGGGTCTAGTAGTACTTTTACCCTTTTCAAAATATGCAGCTTTTTGATGAATGAACTTTCAGTAAAATGTTGCTTTATTTGCTTCATATCTCTACTTTTCTTAAGCAATCTCACAAGGACAGGAATTTTAAGTTTGCAGTTCTACTAGCAGCAGAGGAAAAGGAAGCCACGAAACAAGGACAAGTCTCTACAGCAGATCAGGGCCACATCACCTATTTCTGGCCCTCTTCTCCACCTCAGCACTCCACATCAATTCAATTAAGTGCCCAGAGTCAGCATCTTGCTCATAACACAGCTTTAAATTAGTGCTTTCAAATTCTTTGTGGAGTTCCTGTGTAGCTCTACTGGCAGGGAGCTACATCCCTGTGGCACAGCCTAGGCAGGGCAGCTAATCCATCAGTTTCCCTGGAGCTTTCAGGACTTCCATGAGCAGAGCAACCCCTCTGCCAGGAGAGTTGGTGGCCACATCAACAGGAACAGTGGGACCACACCCAACACTTACAGCACTTGGGATGTCTTATTTTCTCAGTACCAGTTGGGTGCCACAATTTAAAATGTTATTTTAGTAAAAGCACTAGATGCAAACTTTATCAAAGGAACTCCTAGATGAGGCTAAGACACATAATAGAAATTACCTTGTTTTCATGGATGTTGTAGAGATTATCCTATGCCTCAAATACCTGGAAGGATTTCCAGCTTGATTTTAATATGGTTTCTATTAAAGAAAGTCAACAAAGTGCTGTAATGCAGATGGAAGCTAAAACCCCATGCAGTAAAGTTTTCTTTTTTTAAACCCAAATGAACACAGTTTTTACATGGAAAGGGACCATATTCCTCACATCATTAGGGCCAAAGCAGTATCTCCCAGTAACAGTTTCACTAATACATTAATCTATTGGCAGCTGACAGTTCTTCCAGATATGCTGAAATTCCCCAAAATCAGCTCGTTTTCTGTCTTGTGGAATATATGTTTTAACGAGAAATTTTTGTAAATCAGATATAATTTAGAATCATGTAGCAAATAAAACTTGTTAGATATTCTAAAAAATCTTACAACTATAAGTTAAAATTCTTAGATAAAATATAAAACCAAAGTACAGCCATTGAATGAGAAATATTTTTGTAGTGGTAGCTATCTTTTTCCCCTAGATTTTTATTTACAACTTAGTATTTGAGGGCTAAATATTGACCATCTAACTAACCAGATAGAGAAACCTATCTAAACTTGTTACTAAAATCTAATTTAATTATCAATACATTTATTAGACTACTTTAAAAAGCTCTAAGAAAAGTTAAAACACGCAAAAAGCATTTTAAATATCAGAAAGTATTTAATCAGCAAAAGAGCAGGGCAAAGTTGAAATATTATAATGCTCATTTCTCTCTCATATGGATGCATACCATTCCTGGCAGTACATACATGTGTTACAATAATTTTCTTCAGAAGTACAGTGGACCAGAAAATTCCATTTAAAAATTAATATTTTTGACCATAATAATAATTTTAAAATTCACTGAAACAAAATTATGTCTCATCCAATTAGTGCAGAATAAGGCTGTTCTGTGATTTTTAACACTGCAAGTCTCTCAGTGATGCATTTTGTACTTTTTCAAATAGGTCAGTTGCATGTTTCCCTTTCTATTTTCAAAGACTTCAAAATATTATAAAATACTTCTACAGTATCATAAAATTTACGATAAGACAATTTAACATTCTCTTAATTTCTTTCTTCCTCAGCACGCAGTAATAGATAAAAATTAATTTGTTATTCTTCTTTTATTAAAATGCTTTGGATATCAGTGACAGAGGACAATGGCTAAAATTGTATGCAAAAGTAAAAAAAAAATTCTCCTCAGAAGAATTTAAGAAAAATACACACACTCCTTGTGGAAGTGTGTTTCCAGGATAATAAAAGGCCATTACCTTGACCGTTGACATGAAGCCATCAGAGTCATATTTATTGATGAAACTTTCAGCTCCCAATCTGCTGCACTGAATGAGCATCATACAGCTGTCAGCAAAGGCAGAGCACAGAAACAGTGATAGCTTGTGACATTTTCCTTTCATAATTTATGAAAACAAAATACCTTAGAGTTTAGAGAACACCAGAAGAAACATTTTAGAATAGTCCCTTTAAGAAAAAAACCCTTAAGATAAAAATCTTAATTGTTTATCTCTATTGCCAGAGAAATATATCTATTAGATTGATATATCTATGCAGAATTAATTTATAATTCCTAAATAATGTACTCAGTGAAAAAAGAAATGCTGCCACACTGCAAATAAACAAAGTGAAAAAGACCTAAAATTAGAACCTTCAAAGTAATGTACTGTAAGACTGCTTTGGGGTTCTTTACAGGGAAATAAACTTGAAAACCTTTATAAAATTAATTGCATTAATAAATTGCTATAATAATTAGCATAATTTCAGAGGAACTAAGACACAATTAGATGACAATTTAAGTATTACAAACTCAAGGTACTTAAAAACTCAACGTTTTTTACTACTTACAAGTGTCATTTGCACATATTAGAAACAAGCGAAGGGGAACAAAAATATGTCACGATGTGTTGTGTATCTTCCACCTCTATTTTGTGTTGGTTGGCTAAGCCATAAAAATGAATGTGCTTGAAGCTTCTCAGGGACCAGTACTTTTGCTCACACCTCATGTAAAAAATGTTTGGATGCCCACTCCCACTCTGCAGTTTCCCCTTCAGGATGGATGCTGTCAGCATCAGATAAACTCGGGAACCTTACAGCAGTCTGGCCAACACCCCAGCTCAGGATGCTCAGCATAGGCCTCCCACTTCGGCCAGGAAATTCCTCTTTACAGGTTGAGGAAACATTAAAACCCACTCAGTATGCACACAGTAAACATCCTCCCCATGTTTTTCTCCACATGCTTTTCACACACCACCTGCCACCAGGGAGGAGACTCTATGCTCACAGTGGGTTGCAGTTTATTCCATAACAACCCAGATTAGAATAATGTATATTTTATATACACATCCATATTTCTGATTAGCTGAGACTTTCCACCTTGGAAGATCCCAAGGGGGGCATATGTGCTGCTACCACTGCTTGGCAATGCTTTGGCAGCAGTTCTGGGGAAAGAAATGGATATCACAGAAGCATTTATTCACCAATTCATTATGCCTGATGCCCATTTTAAAACTATCCAGTAGACCCTGGCAGGCGGGTTAAAAACATACTTACAGAAGGCTGGGTATTTCAAGGTTTTGTTGTGACTTCTCTTGACAGGCAGGTGGTGAACACACCCTGGCCAGCATCAGCCCTGGAAAACACCATCTCTCACAGGGAAGACTTTACAGACAACTTCCTTACCCCTCCTGAAGAGCATGTGAGGAGCTTGGTGACTGCTGGGGAACAGGTGACAGTATTTAACTGCCAGGATTCTTTTTAAGAGAAAATGGGCAGGGTCAGTTCATGTAGCAGGCCACTCAAGTGAGTTTTGGGGCACAGTAATGCCAACAGTACCATTTCCCTGTAGCAAAGTCTAAACTGCATCCTTACACTGCCCTCGGAGAGAGGGAAGTGGCTTTTCCCATTTTAAAAATTACTTTGAAACTTTTTAAAATTACTTTGAACTATATATCAGGCTAAGGAAGAAATAATAAAGTATATGAAATTGTCTTAAACTGAAGGAAAAAAAAAATCTTGCACTTTTTAATAGCGGATGCTTCTTACTTCTGTGTTACAGGGAACAAACCCCAATGTCTATTCTTTCCACATGTCTTTCCCCCCAGTGCAGCGACAGGGCAAACCCATGGTGTGGTTTGCACAGCTCTCCTCCTGGGGACAGCCATTCAGCACTAACCTGGTTAATAAAAGATGATACTAAGTGGCTTTCAAACGTCACGCTGGTCTCTCCTACAAGATTAATAGCTGCAGCAAGAGGCAGTGGCAGCTGCAGAAAACAGGACAATTTTTACAGCTACAGTCACATGACAATCTTGGACGATCCTAGGTTCCTTAGGCAAACTGCCGTGGAGCAAGGTGAGGGATGCCCACCTTCTCTGGCACCGGCACCACACAAGGGCCACATCTGGATGGAGCCTGGAAAAAAACCCGGGAGCAGAAGAGAGAGGCAGGCAGGGCTGCCAGGCTTGGCCTGAGGAAGAAAAGAGTATTTGTATCAGTTAAGGATTTGACCTCGAGCCTTACAGCCATCAGCAGCAAGTTCAGCACCCGTACCAGCGCTTGAAGGGAAGATTACCAAAGTCATTAAACAAATGATTAGCCTCCCAGTAGGTCAAAAACAGTGAATCAATCCACTTTTGTAAAGCATTACAGCCAGAATGTGTGAAAGCTTTATAAACCGATACACTATGGATTTCTGGACAAAACCTCTGCCTGCTTCTAATCTTTCTTGGATTTGCTCCTTTTTGCTTAATAGAGTGTTAAAAATTAGATAGCTTCTTTTTGAGTTTTTTATAATAACCTCTGAAGAAACAATCAGGTTTCAAGCCAAAATGCTAGAAAAGATGAGTTTAGAATATCTTGAAAAACAGCAGGAACTATTGAGGAATCTGTAAAAGTACTGTAGATTGAATATTAAATCCAACTGTCTCATGCCTTGAAAAACAAGTATTTTTAAAAACAGGATAATTTTGATGAGGACTTACAAAAACCACAACTATACAATTGTGCAATTAACACAACTGAACCTCCTATGGAGTATACCTGTCTATACCTATTTTCTTTAGAAGTATTAAAAAGGCATGCTTTCATTATCTATGCAACTGCACAAACCATCGTGTTTTCAAATAAATTACAAGAGAAAGACTCAGCGAATACGATATGCACGTCTGCATATTTGAAGGCTTATCTATCTACAGGACCACAAATTAGATGGCCAGCTTGAACCCAGCAACCCATCACTTTGCAGATGTTCACAGCCACAAAAAGTTTAAGGTCTCTTTGACCACAAAGTAAGAAATGAATAATTTGCAAGTCCTGCTTTAGATATTAAAACAATTAAATTTAAGCTTAACACAACTGCAAAGTCAAACGCTGAAATTCTTTCTTTTGACTTCTTCCTTGGTAAACTCTTAATTAGGCTAAATTCTGAGAAGCAACAAACATCTGGCAGCTGCAGTGGTTTGTGCAGCATTTGTGCTCGGTTCCCCTCTGGATGCAGCTCCCCAGGAGCTCTGCCAGAACAGCCACTCAAAGAGGTGTTAACACCTAGAAATTACGGTGGCATTTCCAACTAACCCTGCAAACTATACTTGTTGCGTTCACATGGATATGTGTGGCTTGGGTAAATAATTATTTATGCCAGACTTTTTTCCTCTTGTGACTTTAGTTTTGATATCACATCATGATTCAAAGCCCGGTGCACCATAAATTTTCTCCAAATGTGTAGTAATTCCTTGGTGCAGTCTAAAGTTATGATTCATTTATACTGGAGTGACAGCATAATACCTAGGTGTCAAAATCCATTAAAACTGTTCAATGTCTTCTGTTTATTTTTAGAACCAATTGAGACTTAACTGATGGTGAAAAATATACAGTCAAGTGTGTTTACTTCACCTTTACAAAGAATCCGTTATAGTCCCAATTAATTTGTTATTCCTGTCACAACAGGTACTGGATACTTCAAAACTGTCATTACCGTTTCTCTCTGTTTCTTTTGCCTGGTTTTTGTTTTTTTTTTTTGTATGAAAGCTTCTGTTTATTTTTAACCCATTAGTAGGTAATGGTTTATTTTTTTGTAAAACAGGAATTTCACATCCCTTTCCGTTCTAATTAAAATAAATGCGATGAATAAATATGTTTCCCAATCAACTTACATTTATTGTGCTCAAAATTATCTCTGTCACAATCAGGTGTCCTAATGCAAGTTTAGTGACCCTTCACAGGATGATACAACTTGATTCCCTTGCCTGTGAATTTTGGCACGCTGCAGGTGCTCATCACATCCCTGTCCACCTCGGGAGCAAAGCCAGGGGTTCCTGGTCACTGCCCTCCATTCCAGCAGGAAGTGTGACCCAACACTCGCAGGGACAAGGCAGAAGAAGTACCACACAGCTCAGGACTTGTGGCTAAGGGTACCAGCCCAAATACAAGCCAAAGCCAGGGCATCACCTGGGTGATCATGGGTTAAGAACTGAATGGGAAGGAGCTCTGGAGCACACATAGTTCATAGTTTTACAGCACTTGGGATCCTCTACTTTGTGGCTTTTACTTCTGAAAAAACAAAATACTGGATTGTAATTGAGTATAGGACTTGACATTACTTAAATGTTTCACTGGTGACCCTGCTGCTGCTCCAGCAGCATGGATTGTCATTCATTTCTGAGGCATGTTAGCTCACTGAAGCAAAATGCAACATCACTTTTTTTTTTTTTTGTTAATCTGTTATAAGGATTTTATTGCCATTTGGATGATTATACTCTGTAGTCATAACTATGTAAAATTAAGCATAAATAACTTACATTACTCAGAGGAATTTGAAATTAAATAGCCCTATTGGAGTAAGTCTATCCTCCTATCATTATATTATGCTATCTATAGTATATTTTCTGGTCTTTTGACTATTTCAGTTTTAAAAAATCTCAAAAATGGGACTTTCATGACTTTTTCTTTTTACAGTTGCTGCCTAACCTAATAGACCTTACACTCAGCTAAATTTTTTTAATACTTAGTTTCATTACAATTGGGTCTCTTCGATTCACCCTAAGGACCATATCTACTTCCTGCATCCTTAATCATTACACCCTTCCACTTCTTTTACCAGTTGCAAACGCACACTCTGCTCTCTCCCATGTTGGTGCTTTAGCTCTTAGAATACAATTTAGAGCTCTTCAGTAAGGCCATCTTGTTTAAAACCTGCAGCTGTTGCTTCTGGACACCAGAGTCCCAGCACAGTGGGAAAGACCTGAGCACAAAGCTGTGCCCCATCTCTCCCTTGTACCTTGGATCATTTGCAGATTTCCATACTGACCTCATGCTATTGCTTCCCACCACAGTTATAACCAAGAAAAAAAGGATTTCAGTAAGAAAATAAGTGGGGTCTCTTTTACAAAACTACCCACACCCTTTGCAGGTTGGGAGTTTTCTTATGACAGTGAATTAAATTTTTGCAAGGAAGTATTTTCAGACAAACTACATGAAGCAAGCGGCAGCACTGCAGTGAGAGGAACAAGCAAAGAAAGGCTACAAGGGGCTGCTGAATTAGCAGCTTCCTCCATAATACTTCTTATAAATCACTTGTTTCTTGGTCCAAACTAATTTTTCTGACTCCCATACCTGTAAAAAAATATCAGTTTATGCTACAAGTTTACAAAATTAGAACTCATTCCTCTGAGGCTGCCCGTAGTGACATAACACACTGGCTTACCTTTCAGTCTGCACTGCCTTTGTACAAGAAAATGGAATCAGCAGGAGACAAAAATCCCTCCCTGTATCTAGCTGCTCTTTGTGAAAATCAAAAGCAGTAGTTTGGAGCTGCTTGCACATACAGAAGAGGCTCCCTTTTTTTGCAAAATCTGTACACAACTTCATGCAGCACAGCAAAACCAAACAGCCAAGCACTCCAGCACAACCACTACCACAGTGAGCCACACTCTGGGGACTCATGCCAGAAACTCACAACTTTTAAGTCCAGTCATGACCAGGTTTTATGTGTCTTATACACAGTTAAAACCAACAGGCCTCATTTGGGTAGTTTCAATCCTCAACAGCTAACTCTGCCTTCCAACATTTATCCTTCCCTAAATCTGTATGTATATAAATGCAGCCCTTGTGTAATAAAATGTAATGGTCTAGCGACAATCTCATCTCTGTGTGTAAGGGTTGAGGGGAAAAAAAAAATGACAATTAAACATTTCAGGCAACATTGTGTTAAGTACCACAAAACAATCCCTGGTCCATGGCTAGATAAGTTCTAACATCATGCAAATGCTATTTTAAAAATCTCAGCACTGAATTTGTCTTTAAAAGAGTGCTGTGGTTTGCATAGCAACTCACCCAGCTATTGGAATGGTTTAGAAAACAGAGAAAGGTTTGGAGCAAAGCTCTTCCCTTCTACAGAACAGTTTCCAAACATGTGCAACACTCACAAAGAAAGAGCATTAGTGTTCAAGTGGACACTTCACTAGACAGCTGAATTCTTTACTGCAAAGCATCAGCTTGCAGGATTGGAGTTTCCAAGGCAGAACACACATTTTTCTCACGAGTGTTGTATGTCTACAGGCTAAGAGGTGGTTTTGAACCCAAAGGGTGTTGGACTCACTCTACCAGCTTTTAGGTCCTCCTCAGTACAGACTTTACGACTGCTGCTTATGCAAGGCTGGTTGATGTATCTTAAATCACACTGCATGAGTGTTCCTCTATGGATTTTCTGGAGTGTTTTACACCTGTAAGAAGTGGTTCCATAGTTATGAATATCTGGATCCATAAACATGATCATCTGACTTTGAATCAGCTGTAGAACAGAGCAATAGTGCCTATTTCAGAGCTCTTGCTGGCCTGTGGTTTCAGTGGTGAACTCGTGCCAACAGCGTGAGCTGTTCTTTGGGTTTGGATGTTATAATCAGTGTCTGTAAGAGGGAGGAGATGTGGAAAACCTATGGAATCAAAGGCAAACACACTAGATAAATCCAGAGATGATTATTTGGTTACTTCAGCTTTTTAAGGATGAAACCTCATGGAAAGCTCTCTCCAGCATTAAGGTAAGCTTTTCTGCAATTTATTTCACTCACAGAGATTTTCTTCTCTTCTCCAGAGAAGAGAACTTAATTTTTGCAAGATGTATTTGAGCACCCAGTCTCATTGTATTTTAGCACTTTCAAACAAAATTTAATACCTTGTGTTGGAGAACACATTTCAAATAAAATCAATTCCTGAAGAGATAATTTGTGTTAAGAAACAATCTTGAAAGCCAGTGATTTTCTTTTTTTTTTTTTTTTTAACATACAAGGAAAAGAGGAACCAATACAAGGAGAATGGCAGGAAAATATATGTATTTGCAGGCACTCCTACAATTTTGCAACCAAGGGGAAGATTTCTCTAACTTTCTATAAGACCTTGCTTTCCTCATTCATTCTTTTTATCCCAAATGGTTGTTCCAAGCTAACAGCTTGGCTTCTTTAGCTTTCACTATATGAGCTCACAGCCAAGCTACAAGGTTTGTGTGCACACTTACGGTCCATCATTATTAAACGTCTCTGGTTGGGCAGGAGAGGTGCTCCATCACAACAGCCATTCATCAGTGCTTGCCAAGCCAGCTCACACCTGACCTCTGCAGCAATAATGCCGCATCAAGTAGGCCAAGTACCCAGTTTAGCAGCAGAGCAGGGAGCAAGAGCCAGCCTCAAGATTAAGTGCACTGTTTCAGGTTTGCATTCCCAGGAGCTAGGCGGGCTCAAGTTGTATTGATTGGAGAACTTTACCAGTAAGCACCACAAACAACAATAGCCAGGTCAATAATGGGCAGTGCCTGCTTAGGAATCCCCCCGGAACGCTGCGTGCTCCAGGCCAGGCGGCCGATCATGACGGCTGAGTGCGGGGTGAAGGAGCCTTGGGGAAGGGAAGAGTGAGAGCCTGCAGCACCAAGTGACATTTAAACAAGTTACACGTGGGAGCACAATGAGAGACAATGATGCAATTATATTTGTCCAAGTTTCCAACTGCAGCAATATCCTGTCATGTCTCAGTGTTTATGCGTTCAGCGAACTCCACACTCACTGCCCTAAATAGCTGTTCAGGAACAGAAGAGGAATACACTAATGCAGGTATTAGTGAGAATAAACTACACTCAGTTTAGTAAGAGCAAAGCAAAAAGTTTCCAAGCGTCTGTCTCTTCTAACAGCCACACAGGTTTGGCACCAGGATCTGAAGAAGAATCTATTTATAACATCTCTGTGCATTTGCTTTGAAGACAGAAAACCTCACAGACTGGTCAAAACCCTGGCCAAACTTTTGAAATAAAATATTTGTTCTGATGCTATGATTAAATGGAAGCCTGTATTTAAATCACACTAGGACTTAAATGAAAGAAGCCCCGAGAACTGGACTTGATGATCCTTGTGGGTCCCTTTGCACTCAAGACATTCTATGGTCCTATATTCTATCAGAATTAACATCCAGAATTATTAGCTATCCTCCCATGTGGAACTAAGTCCCACAACCATACTGAAAATCTAGTTTTAAATTTTCACTGTGTATTACACTGAATGTCCACCTAAAAGCTCGTACTCACAAGTCTGGAAGTTACACTGAAATCTCATTTGATACCAATATTAACGAAACTATTTAGAATGATGTTGTAGGAATCTAGAGAAATTCCAAAGTCTACTGAGGACTCCAGTGTTTTAATTATCCAGAGAGTTTAATTTGCTCTTAAGGTGAATAAAAATTCAAACATTAAAAATAAATGACAGTAATATTGGAGTAAAATTGTTGCATACAATATACTTTAGTGATAGTTTCCAACCTTTCAATTAATGGAGATTCTAAGGCCATGTTATAGGGTTTAACTACAGCATATTTTTTCTTCTACCTGAAAATGAAGACAAATAATTCCCCATATGTATCTATGAGAGGAAATTAATGAATCCTGAGCAAACACACTCCTTTTTCTGTTTGTATAATAATCTTGTATGTCCAAAAATATTTCATTACCATGCAAACAAATGTTTATTAGATTGCAGCATAGCACCCGTAATGATGTTTTAATTGTTCAGAAAAATAATATTAATGTCATTGCAAGTCTATGAAATTACTAAAAGAGTCAAAGTATTTGATACAAATATTTTTAACTTCTGCTCTAATTCAAACTCCATTCCAAGTTTTGCTTTGGAGACCATATATTTTTACTATACTAGTACAGTGGTATTCAAAAATAATTGAATTAGAAGAAAAAACTTTATGAAATTTACATTTTCTTCTGCGAGTAATCTGAAGTAGTTCTAAAAGATAAGTTAGGTGGGTGAAATAATGAAGAAAACACACTCATATCTTGAAGAAATTTAAAAAAAAACACCAAAAGTTTTTTGTTTTTCTTTAAAAGATAAAGGTATGTACTTCAATAAGACACAGGGTAAGAACATCCTTGATAGCTCCATCTATTCTGAGATAATGTAAGAATTTGGTTACAAGCTTGCCAATTAATTAAGTTATTTGACACTTGGGACCAGTTGCAGTCTTACTGATGTGATTAAACACTTTTTATCTGCTCTATGGAAACATTTATGCTGAAGTACTTATAATGATTTCAGTTTAAAAATGATTGTTACATAAATTTGATAAGAGAAAACAAAAATATGAAAAACACTTCAGGCTTTAAGCAACAAAAGAATCCAAGTGCCACAACAAGCAGCCCATCTCATCTCTATCCTTGCAATTAATAGGAAAGAATTTTCTCTCCACGATCATTGTTCCATCTCTATTGGTAGAAGTGCTTAGCAAGCACATTGTAACCCACAGGTTTCTATTAGGCCAGCACAGAGCACCAGTAGTTCATGAATAACACAGATCCTGCAACTATAACATGGGAATGGCATAACTGGAAAAAACTCACAGAAATGTTTTTTTGAACTGTCATTGGGTACAAATTTTCCTCAACAAGTAACCCCTCAAAACCATGCTGCAGCAGCAGGGGAGGGTTGTTCTTGCATCACCTTTCCACATCCCCAACATAGTCACAGTTTTCAGGTGGGATTGTCTTTCACAAGACAAAACTATGTGATTCCATCACTGCTGCTCACCCAAGGCAGGGGCAAAGTAGAAGTGTTACTTTCTCATCATCCTTTCTGCTTATAGGTAGCAAACATACACCTCCTTCCTCTAAGTTGAGTGCTTTTACCTGACAGAAGTAATTAAAACAAAGAGAAGAATTTGTGTCTGGCTGCAGCAGGTAACTCGCCTTGACAGGGTTTGCATGTGACAGCACCAAAGCAACACTTGGGGCCACTGGACTATAGGCAGAAAAGGTGGTTGAAGGGAAAAAAACATTAACAAATAAATAAAAGGAATTTTTGCCTTTTAACCACTCAGGATAAAATAAAGTCTCTTTGTCATAGTCAGTTTAACACATTAAGCTTGAACTAATATTTTCTAATCACAGTGACCTCATCCTGCCAGAATGCACCGGCCCCTAATCCTTGCTGTAATGTTTTCTCATTAGCTGCTCAGCATTGGCCACACTGGTTGTAGCAGCTAAGCACTGCCTCAGGCACCACTGGAATTAATTACCAGAAGAAACACTGCTGTTCTGAATTGTCATCTTGAATTTATCACTTGCCACTTAATGTAACTCATCTGACCTAATAGCTCCTCCGCGTCCCCGGAGGCCCAGGCCCGGGCTCGGCCCGCGGGGCCGCTCTAGGCCGCACCTGCCCGGGCGGCGGCGGGAGCCGCTCCCGGCCCGCCCGCGGGCACAGCTCCGTAACGATGCCCGCAGCAAATTGCAGATTGCCCGCAGCTCTCGCCGCACCCCAGCCCGAGAAGGGCTCACTGGGAGCTGCTTTTGCACAGCTCCTGCACAGCCGGCCCTGCTTGGAGACCGCGATCTTCGTCTCGGCTGGACGGGGACGCGCCAACCGCTTGTTTCACTCGTGCTGCATTTCCAAAAAATAGCGAAAGTGGCTGTTCGTATACAGATGAAAAAACGGCTGCAAGGGAGCTCACAAAACTAGACCTGTGGCATTTTCCCGCAAATCGTGAAGAAATTGCTCATTTAAACCGAATGGAAGTCAGTACTGTGGGCATGAGCCACCTTTACATCACTGCCCCCACATACAGCCTCCATGTGTGTCGAGATGGATCTTTCTAGGGTTTGCATCTTTAAAGTCCATAGCAAACGCATTCTTTTTCTTAAGGTAAAAACATTTATCCAGTACAAGTTTTGCTGTGCACACACTCTCATCCCCAAGCCTAAATTTTATTTGTGAAGAACTTATAATTGCAATTGACTCATTTCACCTCTTTCAGACAAAAAAAAGAAATAGCCAGAAGCACCCAAATTTCTGCTCAAAGCAATGTGTTTGCAAGCTCCATTGAAGTGCTTAACTCCATAAAAGATTTAATTTTACTATTGGTGAAAACAGGGATGACTCAGTGTAATAAGCCAAAACTATCCTACAGATAACATAAATATTAAAAAAATTGCCTTTTAGTAGGCTTCTAGCAATAACAATTCTAAACACGTTTCCTCAGAAAAAAGGTTTCCTCTTGTTACCACCCTGTATACTCATCACAGTAAACTTAGAGAGATGTATAATGTGATATAAACATTAATAGTTTCACAATTGTGTTTTAGAAAGACTATTTATAGAGAAAACACAAAATGCCTCCCAAAAGTATACTTAGACGTAAGCCACCATAATCTTCTTGCTCATGCAGCAGGAAATCTAATACACCAGCTCAATAAACCTGTAGGAAACAAAGGTTTTATGTAGCATTAAGAGTCACAATATTAAAATACCACATATTACATTCAACTACTCTTACAACACTCATTTTAAGAGCCAAGAAAATTAAGTGCCAGTTTGAGAGTAATAATATCAAAACATGCAGAAAGAGACTAGAGAAGCACAAAACTAAGAGGATCCCTCATGATATATTTGATGCATGCATCAGATCCAAATATCTGATACTATTGACATTCTGGGTTATCACCAGAAAATACTGCCCCAACACAGTAGTGTTACCTAGAATGTGCTGAAAAATGTAAAAACTCTTCAGCTGACTTAAAGATGTTATTTCAAAATGTATACTTTACCCTCTTTATTATTAAGAGCAATGAAGCCCTCATTATCATTGATGCATCAGTCAAAATCCATGTTTAAATATAGGAGCATGAGAAAATACATATATGGGTTTGTGAGGCTACATTAAATAGGGTATAAAGATCACTGACCTTGTGGTGGAATAAACTAGACAATTCAGTGATGTAGTCATTAGGTCCTTTCAAAAAAATTTATTATTATTTTATGAAGGTGTTTAAGTGTTAACCAGATAACTTCTCCTCAGATTTTCACTACAGGCAATGCTTTGTAGGATTCAACTCCTGGACACATGGCTCTAAAGACAAAGAACTAAGAATCTCTAAGTTTCCTATTCCCAGAATCCAAAATCTTTGCTTCACTTCCAGCTAGCAGCAAAAGATATAACCTGTTAACATATATCTATGTGTTACCAGATATAATGGTAACATATATAATTTTTTAGATACCACAAAATGCCTAACATGGCTTTTGCATTTGTTTATAAGGTCACAACTGGATACTTGGTGGGTTAGGTTTGAGGAAAACCGTTGGATGGAGAAGAAAATAATGTTTTCTAGCCATTCATACTTTGTAAATGCTTGCTGGATGGACAGAGTTTGGAATGTTTTGGTAAAATAGATTAATAAATGAGGAACGAGTGTGGTGATCAAGATATGTTTATCATATAACTCACACTTGCATATATTGTTTATGCATTCATCTAGTTATAACAGCTCCTTCCAATCCATGCAAGTGGAAAAGCATTATTATTTTATCAAGTCATAGAAAGACTTCAAATCCCTTTAAGAGCATGAAATAAACTTTTTTTAAAATAGCATATCCAACTGTAACTCCAAGCAAAATGAAAAAAGACACATCATTGAATAATAGAGTCCTCACAGTGGGAGTATAAATATTCTGAGCTTATATTTATACCCCACATCTGGATACCTTAGCTGTGCATTTGTGGAACATAAGTGTTTATTTCTATTCTTTAATTATAAAAATCCATATTATAAACTAGAGGAAGCACCAGCTGGCATTAAAAAAGATTTCTTACAAGAGTGAAGTTTATCTAAAAGCAAATTCTGTCTATTTAGTTTTGGGAGACTGAGTTTGTGCAAGCAATTGTCATGCAAGCAGAGTTGGGAGTAATAATGTGGCCTTTAATGACGGAATGATGGACCTGCCAAACACTAGCTCCTGCCATAGACTGCTTGTATTTCGCTGCACAAAGATGCCCATCTGGGAGTTATTAACATATTCTCGTCAATTCAGAACCTGCTTTAACATAATCCATATTTGTTGGAGAAAGTCCAACATCAGCCAGAGAACAGTGGACACGTGATCTGATGACACATTTCAAGCAGCACACATAAAGCATGCTTGGGCAGCTAAGCAATTCAGAAATGCAAATAGCAAAAACATTTCTCTTCCTAGATAAAAAGGACAAATCCCTTCTGGCATAACATCTTCTACACTTTTGATACTGAATGGAAACAACAGAAAGGGAAAGGGACAGGTAGGAGCTTTTCATTTCATTCCAAGCACACTGACAGTCTTCCACAGAAGCTGCTGTTTTTGATGCCCAGTGAATGCTCTGCTGCATGGGGGCAGTGAGAGAGAATACAAATTCTCTTTTACCAGCAGTATCTCACACTTGTTTGTATGGTACTTAAGAAAGTGAACATTATTTATTTAAAGGGACCAGAACTCGTCATCGAAGAAACTCTTCATTAAAAAATTATTTGGTCCTACTGGTCGGTCTACTCTTGGAAGCTGAAGTTTTCACAGAATAAGAATTTCATTGTTCTTTATAACTTGGGGTGATTCATTATGCATAAAGTTTTCTGAAGTTTGGCATTTATTTTGAAGTCTACATTGGTTCTTCTGAGGCTTCACTACGTTATGGAAACTTCTGTGCCAATGGGACAGTGTGGAAGTGCCAGCAGTCACAGAGGGCTTGGCACAGCACTCAGATGTACAGTATTCCAGAAGGCTGGCACCTAAAATCAACATCCCTTTTTAAACCTTCAACTCAATGGACTGTGATGTTTACTGACTTCACTTTCTGAGTGGATAAAACCACAGGAACCCTCTTTCCTCCTTTTTCATCCAGTCTTACTCAATTTTGTCATTTTTGGTGTTCAAACTAGTATTGCTTATGACCTTTAAAGACCTTCAGGGAGATAACACTTATCCCTTCACCCAGCCACCATGGATTGATTCCAACACGTCTGTGAGCTACAAAAGGATAGTGTAAACAACAGCTTCCCATTAAACTTCAGTTAAACATTAGGACTGCTGTCCAAAGATCATAGTTAAAGATAACTGAAGTGTTACTATATTCCTTTGTGTAGCTCAGTCATGACCCTAATTAATGTGTCTAGTTCAGACATGTATCTCTTTAAGTAATGGGTGGTTTGTTTGGACAATTAGGCAGAGTTGACAAGGAAATTTTCCATCAAACTGGGTCATAAAAAGTACATTATTCAGCATTATTATGAGTAAAACACTATTTACTACCCAAACTTTACAATACACCATTATCAATCATTACCTGTCATTAAGGTATGTTAACATGAGATCAAAGAGACAAAGCCAACTCAAACAAACAGGGGTGCAGAGAACGCTTTTAGACTTGCTTATTTAAATTGAAACAAGTGTAGCTGAGTCCACTGATTAGCTAGAATTTCCTTTCAACTGAAGATGCAAATCAGGTAATCACTGCAATCTCAGAGCAGCCCTTACTCCTTGACACAGATCACAGCTGTGCTCTTTCCAAGAGAGAGGTGGCTGGATGCACCCATTACAATTAGGGGAAAATACCATAGGGCTTTCTGGCTGGAAGCTTAGATTCACTCTCACCTATACTATTATTTGACTATTCATTAAAAACAATCAAGTAGTCTAAAACAGAGGGAGATTCCTGAACACTCAGAATTCGTATCTTCAAAAAAAACCTGAATTGCTGATTCAGCAAGCTATTCCAGGGCTATAAGCCAAGTTTTTAAGCTATTTTCTCAGCAGCAACACCCCAGTGTTTGAGACACAGAACTGGATTCCCACTTTCCTATATGCCATCAATGCTCTCTAAACACTCAGTACGTTTTGTGTCAAATAGAGAAAGGTCTACAAGGCCTCTCATCACACTCTGTGCCACAGAAAAATCAGGAAATGATCCCTGAAAACCCAACCCTGTTGTGCACTGAATAATACTGCTCTGTGAGCAACACTACAATCAAACTGATGCAATATTTCCTTGAAGCTAGCACAATATGTAAACTGTCGGGCAAAGCTTTCACTCAAAATAACGCATTTTTAGATGTGTGAGCGTGTTTAGATTTTTTCCAACTACACTATTTAACAGTCTTGTTGCAGTCTGCAATTTTATTCTGCCCTGCAAGATTCAATCAATATTCCAGAGAGCTGAGAAGGACAAAACTAGAATTCTTGAACTATTTCTGATCAACCAATCCTATGCCAAATCTTTCTGAAATTTTTGAACCATTTGAATTCTTTGTTTCTTAGCCCACAATTGATCATCTCTTGTTTTTCAGATAAGATTATAAGTCATAGACACATAACAATCCTCACTTCCACAGAAATATTTCCCTCAAAACAAATTTCCATAGCAAATGCATCTGTATCATACTCTAGGATCTCCCATTGATCACAACTTCTGTACCATGACAGAGCCAAATATTTAGAAATAATTGATAATTATTCTCACATTTTCTCTGAAACTATATATCACTGGAAGGCTATTGCCAAGGAAATGGTACTGTGTCAGAGATTCAGTTTCAAAAGGCAAATGAGGAGCAGACAGACAGAAAAAGGGTATATAGCCCAAATTTGTCAAAGCAAACAATGCTGAGGCCAGTTTGAAACTTCCCCAATGCAATAGGTAGTAGGGCCAAGTAGGACTCATTTTTGTAGTGAGAAAGAGCTATGAGGTAGAAAAATAATTGTAAGAGAAAACATTAATTGTACCTCACACTTTTCTGGTTAATTATGGTATTTTCAGGGAGTTTTTGTACTATCAAGGTTCTCCATTAACATCTTATAAATATTCTGAGAAAACAAATCCTGCAAGCATCAGGACACCTGCTGTAGTGGAACTACACCTGTTGTCAGAAAAGCTGATGATTCTCCCACATTCCACTTTTAGAAACAATTTCATTGAAAACAACACTCAAAATTAATGCATTTTCCTTTCATTCTCCCATCTTTTTTTCGGTGTAGCTGTTATGTTGCTTTATTCAACCTGGTCTATTGCTCTGCATATCACTACATGATTTTACCTTTTACAGCTCATTTTTAATTGCTTATCATTGCTACTTTTCATGTATAGAGACAGGGCTCTGCCATTCTTACTAATTATCCAAATCACTAGTCACTGTTTGCATGTGTGTGGCCTCTCCTAAAGCTTTTAACCGCAAGTTATGTCACTAAATCAAAGCAAGTTGGAGGTGTCTCTGCTGTAGTGATAAAGTAATAAAGGTTACATGACATGTCTTTTAAGCCTTTGGAAGTATTGTTTCTAGGATTACAGCACTCAAATACTATGAATAATTTAGTGGAGGCAGGGAAGGCTGGAAGGTTACCCCATGCTGTGGGTTGGTGCACCGCTGTGCCATGGAACTGCAGCCGCAACAGCTCTGCAGCCTTAACTGCATTGACTCGGCCTCAAACATACTTGGTGACAATACCCACCACAGCAAGGGCACCACCTTGATGCTTGCTTCAGGGAAGCTCCAGATTCAACAGTTGCATTGGGGAACACTATGGAGAAGCTCTTCATCCCATTCACACTGACCAGGGTCTGCCTCTTTTCTCACAGTACACTTCAACTTACTCTGACTCTTAGAAATGTCAGTGTTAATTAACAATATCCCATTTATCAAATGAAGTTGTGAGATCCAAAATCAAGAAAAAGCTGACGTGTCCCTCCTTGTTAAGGCATGGTGGCAGTGTGTGTGAGCATGTGTGCACTTTCACCACATCCTGCTCTTGGACAGGATCACAGCGATACAGCCAATGTGCCATGGCAATCACATCTTGTTTTTCTGAATGGATACACCTTACCCTGTCTCTCACATACATATCTACTTCCTCTGTATAGCACTTCATCCTATATTTTTCACTCTAAATCCATCAAAACAAGAAGTAATAGATTAGCTATACATGTCCAAAACTTTTCCCTTAACCTTCTCAATTGCAATCACATATGAAGCAGGGCAGGATTTTTTTTTTTTCTTTTCAGATTTTCTCATTATCTTCTCATATTTTCCTCAAAAATACAAACATATCCTAGAGTAAGTCACTGTACCAGGAGAGAAGGAAAAGGGAAGAGAAAGCATATCCCAGTAGACTGAGTGGGATCACGGAGCGATAATCCAATATATGAGGTTACTTGCACCCATTTCTGACTCTCCAGTTTCCTTTCTCATGAACCAGTCCCTGGGCTAAGACTAAAAGGTTGTTTTTGCTGGTCCATTCTCTGGTCTCCCTAAATCATTAATACAAAATGGTTCATCTGTGGCATAGCAGGTGGAGGTGCTCATTCTGAGAAAGGCGCTTGGCTGGAATAGCAATGGCAGAAAGAACAATTTTCACTTTACAGCCCTGACCCAGGCCCACACGGGCCAGACTAGAGTGCACACATTGACCATTTGATAAACCTGGCTGTGTCCACTCAGACAGTGCTTTCCACCCTCAGCCCTGCAAACCTTGCCCACAGCAGAGTTCAGACAGGCCACTCTGCTCCTACAGAGTATTCAAGCTTTGATCAATCTGCTTTTGCCCTTCACAAGAATATGTTAAAAGAAAAAAATCTTTGATGATAAATGAAACAATTACTGAAATTTCAGTTAAAAACAAAATTAAATTCACTTAATTAGTTCACATTTTTGTATTTTCCTCTGTGTTGTTTTTTTTTAAATACTAGTTAGTAATTTTACATCCTAGCAGGAAAACATTAAATACTTATAATACTACTGTTACAGTGAAAATACTTAGGTTTTATAATATCTCTCCAGAGACAGATACTTAATACTCTACAGATAGGTTAATTTAGCATAAAGTAGTGTAATATCTTCCTTATTTTTGTTCATTCATTTTCAAGCTATGATACCAGGCCTAGAACACGTCACACACTAGCCATCACATACAGATTTCCCATTTCACTAAGAAATGCAAAAACCTCCCAGCTCCTGTTGACACCAATTTGTCAGCTCCACACTATCTCACTCAAAGAAGAAGTGTCTGTACAATGAGAACAAGAGCAACCACCTGTTATGGTGCTCTGAAGTTCCATCACACAATTCATTCAGGTCACCACAACCTCATGGTCAAGTACATGATCTCTGTTTCACGATTTTGCTGGAATTACACTTGTCCAGATTGGGTCTATTAATGCTTTCTTTGGATGAGGTCTTTGATAGAATTCAGAGGGAGTTTTTTTGAATCAAGAAAATTTTTTTAGAGCACTTTGCCTACACTACACAGTTATGAGTGCCAGCAAAATTATTAACTCTCAAAGTGGGAAGCCTCTCCCAGACACCTCACCAGCACTAGCTTGTGGCTTGTGAGCACAGCAAGGGCTCTGTGCTGGGGCCGAGCTGGGTGCTGGCAGAGGGTGGGCTCACCAGCACTCTGCTTGCTCTGATACAGCTCTTCTCAAGAAGACCCAGAAGGTTCAAAGAACATGATCTTTGCTATTATGAATGTCAATCAGCTTCATGCAGCCACATATTCCTCTTCCAAATGGATCAACGCAGGACAAATCCCCCGTAAGCGCACTAAAATCCATCTGCAGCAGCTCTAAAGCTGGTAAGAATTGTGTGCCTCTTCTCTCATGGCAGGTCACCCACAAGACTGAGCAAGCCTAAATCCTAATCTATTCTGCAATGAAAGTATTGTGTGAAGCATGCAGGATCTGGCCTCAGGGTGGACTGGTAAAAAAACCAAACAAAAACCAGGTCACTACCCCATTAATCCTTGTTACAGATGTTATCAAGGAGAAAACCTTTCTCTGATTTTTGCATTTCTGCATTATCCCTTACCCTTGGGTCAACCCAGTTTTGACTTTCAGCAACTGGCATGTTCACAAAGGAATAAAAAGTTATACAACTGACCCAATCTTTTGTTAGAGTAATGAGAAAGTCATGTTGTGTTGTTGGTTGGTTTTTTGTTAAATCACAGCCTTTGCTATTCACTAACAATCAAGCGCTGAAGAGCCCATAATTTCTAAAAGGAAATGTAAACAACTTTCTCTGAGGAAGGACTGCATACAGTAAGCTGGAACCTCCTTCAAGTTAATTGCAACACAGTTCACTAATGAAACTTTCCATCTATTAAATCTTAACAGGCATAACTATAAAAATGGCGCCAAGCTCTCTCTTCTGCCTAGGAATGCCCCAGACAGCATCTGCAGAGACTTTCACACTTATTGTCTTTGCAGGGATAAGCTTTTATCCCTAAGCAGCAATGCCAACATACAGCTACCTTCACACCAGGTAGGTTGTTTTTAAATTAATTTGAACACTGTAGCCGGCTGCAGCAAAGATCATAGCAGTGGTACCTGATTCTTGCCAAGTACCATGCAGCAGATCTGACCCAAAGTGCTCTGAGGTCGACAGGAATAATCTTCCTTTGCTTTCACAGAGCTCAAGATTAGGGTCAGGATGGGCAAGGAGACGACCCACAATTCCACCAAGACCTGTGCTTGCTTTAGAGGCAAAAAATTTAAATTCTACTCCTTCACACCTGTTTAAAAGGCAACACACAGTACATCTCTCCTGACATACAGCATCTTGCAGGGACTGCCTTTGTTTTTCCTCCTATAGAACCTCGTGATCCACTACTGCTCTTATTACATTTAATTTCCTCTCACCAATCCTTGTAGCTGCTCAGACTCTTAAATGACACCTGTGCTTCTTATCTACAAGAGTTACCCAAGATCATCTGCTAGCTAACATCAATGCATTTTTAAGCCTTGCTTTTCTACCACCCCCTCCACGTTTCTAGCTGTCCTTTGCTCCTTATCTACAAAGCATTAAGAGTGACCCAGAACATATGGATTAATTCACTCCTGAATACTTTAGTGACTGTTTTATAAAAGAGTAAAAAAATTCTCTGTCCTGATTGACTTGAGACTTGCTGTCCAGAGAGGAAAAACATCCTAAAGCTCTTTTCCTCTATTCAGTGAAACTACTGAAATTTTATGTGAAAGGCTTTTTAAAAGTAGTCCTGAACTAGTTTGTTTCCTACTGAAAATAGAAATCTGCAACTCAAGGTCAATTTTTCATTGACATTGAAAAAAAGCCAAAAAACTTGGCTTGCAGCAACTGTTTATTTGTATTAGTAAAAATATTGATACTCAGATACATCTTTCCTTTGTATGAAATAATCCTAGAGTAACTGCATGGCTTCTTGGTGCCATAGATACGAAGCTCAACTGTTCTGGAAAAGGAAGTAGTTGCATAAAGGAGGGCTGGAGCTAGAGAGTGGAAAAAAATCCTCTACTGATTTTATTTTAGTAACAGATTCTAGCATAAGATGCCCTGAAATAGCTTTTCTATTTTTACAGAGACAGGGGGAAGAAGCGTATGCTGATCTCTTACTCCTGAGAATTTCTCTGGAAGCATTTCATTGAACAAGTTTTGGCAGCCCATTAGCACCTCAGTTCAGGGCCAAACACTGAGATGAACTATTAACAGTTCACTAATAAGTTCTGGGTCAAGCAAACACTTCCTATGGAAAGTTATGGCGCCATCCACATAACAGATAAAGGACCTCTTGAGTTCTGAGAGCTATTAAGTGACCTGTATATTTCAAGTTCAAGTCCTAACATGCTTTCCAAGGTTTTCCACCTCTTAGATTAGCCCAGGCAAGCTGTACATAAATGTTATCTACTAGTATGACACTGAATTACCTATAATATTAGAGTATTCCCTTGGCAGGACAGCTATGGAGTCAGCACCACTCCACACAAGTTCAAAGTGAATAACCCTCTGCCTAAATCCCTCCACTTGAAGGGATGTGCAGTTAGGTAATGGTAGAGTGAAGCTTTTCCCCTTTTGAAGGTCAGCATCATCTTTTTATCTTTCCACGTGGAATTCAGTTGCTGGTGACTATTGTGGACCAAACAAACTTTGCAGACACATGGCTCACAAGGAACCAAGTTGAGGAGCAGTTCCAAAGGCGTAACAAAGCACTCGGCTCCTGCTGCAAGGCTTTTGTGAGGGAAACTGGGAGTGAAAATTGCAAAAATAAAACTAAATGGGCTATCCTTAGATTTCATCAAGAACCTTATGTTGTCTACTTCAATTTTTCAGACAGTTTTTTAATGTTGGAGCATATTTTCTATGTTTGTTGTACATCATGCAGTGCCTTTTGGTAGTAAGCAATGACTAAAAAGAGTTCCATCTGAATTATTTTGATCATTATATATCTATAGGGTACTATCAAGGCATTTCCATTTGTATTTGGAATAGAGATACTAGGAAGTGAGATAATTATCCAGTACAGCTCTACTCTCATCCCATTAGCCAATTTTGCTAATAAAAATAATTGAGATGTGAGATTAACCTCATCCAAATTTGGACAGTCGTGAATTCCTTCCCACTATACAAATGCCAACACACCACTGCAACCCCACCAGCAAACAAACAAGCATTCTATTCACATTTGACTTCACCTGCCTGTGGCATTTCTTTTTGCTAAGCACCTTTGGTTTGTACTTGTGTACGGTTTCATTCTTTTATTCCTTCAAACTTCCAGCTGTAATTCTGTTGACTGGACCCAACATTCCCTCAAAGCAGAGGCAGTCCATGAAGCCAGTGAGGCCAGGCAGTGCACGGGGTCATGCAGCACCTGGACCAAAGGGAAGGCTGGGGTGCTGTGGCAGTTACCAACAGCAAGAGCAGCTGATGGGGCTGCCATGGGGGAGCAGAGCCTGCCTCATGTGTGGCACTTGTGGTGGGGGATAGCACTCAGCCTTCGTCTCCCAGATCACTGCAGTTGAACAGCCCCTCCCTCTCTCACAGTGTCTGCACACAGCGTTGTCACACAAGCTGATCCCTTGCATTTGCATGAGAGGCCTTTGGCTCTAGGTGACATCCAGTAGACTGGGGGTGACTGGTGGCCAGAGCCTGCATGACCTCCATGCCCTAGGATCAGCTTGCTTGCTCCTCAGCCAAGGCTCACTTTCTCCCAGGATGTCTTTGTCTTTTCTTGAGAGCGGGACAGTTCTCTGTACCATGGGAACCAGGACAATATACACAAGAAGGGTAGCAGGGGACTGACCTGCTTAAGTTGCTTAAGCAAAACTTGCTGAAAAATAAAGAAGCAGAAAAGAACAGGAAACAAAAATGTTTTCTGATTGTCATCACGCCCAGTGAAATTCCCAAACTAGCAGGGAATTAAGAAAAACGGATTCGTACTTTAATGAACAATTTCTGCATTAAAAAAAAAAAAACAAACAAAAAAAAACCAAAGCAAAACCTCCATATAGAATAAGCAAATTATTCTGAACCATCACAAGCATATAATTTTCTCAACTTTTGTTCAAATTTTCATCCCAGACCCATTTGAAGTTCAATACATTCTGTATTAAAACTTAGGTGGAAGGTCTTTAGATAGTCTGAGTCCCTACATGGAATCCTATCACAATGAGAAAAAAGGTAGTATGAACAGACACTGCAAGAATAACTGATAACAGAAGACATCACCATGCTTACACAGACAGACATCCTACAGCTGGCACTCCTTAATTTGATGCTTGTGTGCTAAAGAGGAACAAAAATTATTTTCCTTAACCAAGACTTGAATGAGTACTTGAAACTTCAACTCTTCCTTGTTATCTCTGTTAGAGTCCTTACAATTACATGTACACTTCTTTTTATGTTTTGTGACAGCTTCACAGACTCTATGAATAACAGCGTGCTAAGATTTTTTAAAGGATGTGCATATTTTTAAGGAAAATGAAAAATAGGATAAGACTGTGGTGTTCAACCTTTACAATACTGCATGATGGATATAGAGCAGCTCTGTAAGAATTTATGAATACTATATTCTGACCTGGTTATTGAAATGTTTATTGTTCGACTATATTGACTTAAATCAACAGGACTATTGCAGAAATAGGGAGAAATCACTCAAAATAAGATGCCCCAATATAGCTTCTTAGAGCTAGTTAAGAAAAAATTTCCCCAAGCCTGTGAAGATTCTGCCTCCTGAACAAAGCCAGGGTATAAGTCTTTCTTGCCACGTGAAACCACATTTGGAAGCAGAAGGAGGAACACTTGTGTACTGTATAGATAGGAAGCCAAGAGGGAGTTGTTCACACAGGGGACATCTGCCAAAGCATTTAGATTTTTCATGCTTTGTTTGAGCCTAGAAATTGATAAATTTATAGGCTAGGCTGAGAGACAGGTAGAATTTCAAAGTTATCCTTTTTTACTTCAGATTTTGAATGTATGTAGCTAAATAAAAATACTTAGCCATTACCAGTATTTTAATTTGAACATATCCCCAGCTACAAAAGTATGATTATGAACCCAGGTCAGTGTCCTGGCCTACTGCACCATTCTCAGCATTCATTTTTGCCACATAAATGTGGCATAAAAAACATCTGCCAATTATTCACATTAAATCAGAACTTGGAGCTATAAAAATGTGGTTTAAGATAAAAATCAGCCTTTATATTTGGTTTTGCTTGATTATTTTTCTTCTCGGTTGTCTCAGTAAAATAAAAAAAAGCTTCTTGTCAATACTGTTGTTAAATGATTAGCTTTTGAGGGTTATTTCTGTGAAAATGAGACTTCAAATTTGTAGCTGAAAATTATTACGATTACTTGATTAGAAAGATACAGCATGATAAAAGCACAGGATTAAGAAAATTGTCACTACATTTTGTATTCAGAACTATTTTTTCATTTCAGAAGATTATAATTTTAATTAATATATAATAAGACATTTTCTATTTGTGTAATTGTTTCTAGAAACCTTTACTTTCTTGGTTGTTTCATTAGAATGAAAGAAAACATTATTATTAGGAATTATTTGGGCATATCTCTCTGTATATAATAAAAAATAATATAATAAAGTTTTCATTCAAAGGAAAACCTTTAAGTGCACTTAGCACACATTCATTTGTCAAAAACAGAGAAGCAGCATATTGAGAAATCAAATTTCAGTCTATGCAGTTATCAAAAGTTCTGATGCAGTCACCAAAAGATGTACACACTAGGTATAGAGGCCTATACACCACAGTGAGAAAACCAACCAAGCACCCGGATGTGGTCCTGGTGCTGTGAGACAGAAGTAGATGGCAGACGTGTTGGAAGGCTGTGAGTGCTGATGCTTTGCTTGCCCAGCCCTGCCACAGCTGCTGGAGGGCATCAGGAACAGGCAGAGAGGCCTGCCTGCAGACCAGCAGAGGATATTTCCAACAGAACAGCCTGTGCAGCTTCACAACTTTCTGGGTAATATGTATTCAGCTACTCATGAAAGTCCTATCGCATCTGGCCAATCTCACTAGCACCCTGATCATTAAACACTCCCTCTTGATTTCACCTCCCAGCAGGAGTGAGTAGGAAGGCCAGCATGGCAAGCCTGAATTGAAATAGGCATCCTTTTGGTCAGTTATCCATGAGTAGCCACCTTTGCCATCTGTTTTCCCTCTGTATGGCTGCATTGCCCTCTGCAAAGAGCTGCACCCTGAAACCAGTCTAGGTGAAAACCTGCACCAGACTCAGAAATTTATGCAGTAATAAAGACATCTCGTCAAGAGCAGATGACAGGAGGGCTCCAAAACTGGTGTGGGTAATACTGAGAGAGGGTTGAGGACACAGCTATCAGCCACAGGTACCACAGAAGGTCTCTAGGTGGCTGAGCAGAGGGGCTCATCACCCTCCTATGTGACACTTCCAGGAGAAGCACTCAACATGGAGAGCTTCAGATGGCCATTTGCAAGGTGTTGTTTGTGGGGCTTGGCAGAGTCTGGTACTTGTTCCCTCACACCCAGCCCCAAGCAGACAACTCTCATGCCTCCCCAGACATTCCACAAAAAGCTGGACTTTTAATAGGGCTTGCAAAAAGACTAAGGGTTTGCTTCTCAAATAAAGAAGGGATGAAAGGAACTTTCCTGGGGTTGTGCTGGCTCAATTCCTGTTTGATTGACTGCTCATGCTGTTGCAATGGTGGTTATTAGAGCTGGTAAAAAAAACAATTTCTGTCCCACAGGAATTTCCTATACTTCAACATTTGTTTTCATTCTGAAACAGCATTAAGTATTTCAAAATAATGAACACTTTCATAGATTGAATGGTCCTTAAAATAAATTAAAACATGTCATTGTGCATGGGCACATTTTTAATCCAAAGGTCTAACCTCTTTTCCCCTCTAGCTAGTCACAAGGGTTTACAAGAGTTTTATTTCCAGATTCATCATATCAGTATTCTAGCTGATTGCTATTCCTTGGGAAGACCTGAGTGCAATGCTGAGCTGCCACCACACACTGCTTTCCCCCCCTCACGCTCCCCAGTCCGCTCCAATCCAAGACATCTTGGGAACATAAAGAAATAATTTGACGACTTCTCCAGAAAACTCAGAAAGCACTGAGCTAGCAACAGCTAGATTCTACACACTCATTTGCTAACTGTTCCTTTTGTGGGATACACTGAAATGAGGAGAGTAGGTCATTAAAAATTGTGAACCTTCGTGTTCTCGGTTGTCAGACGGTCATTTGGTTCTACAGATATACCAGGCAGTTCACAGCAGTCTTTACCCAGAACTAACACAATTGCACTTCTTGTCTAGCTGCAGTGCACAATTAGTGACCAAATCCACCCTCTTTTGTCCAACTCTGCAGCATTTTGAGGGAGGAGGAGGATGTGAGAAGCAGCAGCTGGCAGGAATAGGCATGTGATGACCTGCAGGGGTTCTCCAGCGTGGTAATTGCCACCTCGTTCTTTTCTTCCCCTTTTAAAGCAACACCTAGCCTAAAATGGACAAGTGACATTGTGTTCCTCTTGAAGGATACACATGAAGGAACCAACAGTCCCATCTTCACACCTTACAAGGTTCCGATGAGAACCTCATCACCATTTTGCACCATTCACCCCTCAGTCACACATCCTCCCATCCCTGGCTAAGCCATACAGCACTAAGGGTAATATTACTGCATCACAGCCTACGAGGCAGAATGGAGCTGCACAAGTGTCTCTTGGCTCAAAATAGTCTTTATGAAAAGCTCTGCTTTAGGGAAATAATGGTAGCAAAGGAATGTCAGATTTTGCTCTCGTTGTTGAAGAACAAAATCTAACAAGGGTGGTTGTCAGCTATTATGCTTTTGTACTGAAAAATTGTACAATCCTTTTAAGTTACATATAATGATTTTATAGCCTTTTAACAAGAGGAGCACCACTGGGTAGAATTTTAACAAGAGAAGCAGGATTGGCAATTTATTAATTTATTTTAAAACAGCTGAATTCCCCAAGTTCTTCCTTGATTTAAGCCACAGTCTGTATTACAAACAGAAGGTATTACAAGCATCTAAAGTAGCCATGGTTTTAATAAAACTCTCTTAAGTAATGATGATCCTGCAGCATTCAGACAAGTCAGGGGTCAAATATGACCTTATTTGCCTGGGCCTTTCATTAGAACACTCTTTCTGCAGTACCATACTTCTGGTACCTCTGAATACACAGAGGATTCATGCTTCAGTTCTGCATGTATTAAGAATGCAGCCATAGCAACTACTAGCATTAATGAACTATTTGCTTATGCAGTAATAATTAACTTCCATTACATTACTTTGTGTGATTACTTTCTTAATTGCCTGAATTATGCATCCATTTAATATTTAATAACCATTCTCAGAAATCAGACACTGGTAAAAAAAACAAATTGCTCACAGTTTCCTTGCAATAATTAAGCTCACAAGAATAAATGAAACCTTTTAAAAATGAATGCCGTGTGATTATATCCTTGCATATAGAGCAAGATCCTAAATTAGCTATTTATTAAGTCTAAATTTAAGACCAAATAGTACATTTTTCACTTACGCCTTGGGAAATCAACCTATACAATACCTGACATCACCAGCATAATTAAGTGCCATCTATTTACTTTGAGAGTCACGAATTCTGCATTAGTATTTGGAACATTCAGAAGTGTGTGTGGGGAAATGTTTTAAAATGCTTCCTTAGAAAAATAGCATCTTCTTTACCTGAGGTAGCTGCTTATCTGTGCTTAAGGTACTGGAAAGAGCTGTGAAGCATAAATAACCTTCTGATGGGGAGGGTTAGGAAGGATTTTTTTTTGGTCATGTTTTAATTTACATATAAACAATAGAAATGCACTTATACAGCCTGAGGTCAGGCTTACCAAACAGGATGAAATTCATTGTTGTATATGAAAATAATGTTTACAATCAAAAACAAGCACTCTGATCTACTTCTTTTTTCATGTTGTCATCTGTCTCTGAGCCCTCATGCCCTGCTAGCACCCAAGCAAAGCCACATGCTGATTTGCAAAGTGATAATGCCATTACGTTTTCTCACATCAGCTTTGTTTCCCAATGGTTTGCAATGCAGTCACCAGCTTAAATAAAATGTGCAATTGTTTTATTGGACATTGTTTTGATGAATAGTCTACCAAACTGGACAAGACTGGTGACCTGTAGTGCGGTTTTTATATTTTGCCTTTTTTCTCCCCTTAAGTTACATTTGTAAAACCGCTCTGCTATTCCACATTGATTGTGGCAGTCGTTTACAGATGTGTTTATCTGAACCACAACACAGCTCTGCTGAAGCTACAGGGATGCCAGCATATTACTGCCTCTCTTTTCCCAGACACACGCACTACAAATAAAATGTCTACAATGAAAATCATTCCAGGCATCCTGCACCCAAATACACCTAATCTGATAAAGGAAATAACTGAAGGGCTCATTTGCCAAGAGGTGGGTGAAGGAGTGCCTGCTCTCCCCCTTGCCCACACAGGTGGAACATTTTCAGCAAGATACACACGAAGCTGTGGGGAGCCGGGGAGGGAGCAAGGGATGGCTCCCATTTGGGGTGTCAGGAGCCAGCAAGGGCTGCTAGCCCGAGCTCCCAAACTGAGCTAAGTTGATGCCAGTCTCACTGGCTGTTGCTACAGTGGGCAGCATCATTAGGATTTGCTTTTTAAATGATCTCTCAGCCTGTAAGTCTGAGAGCTGCTAGCAAAGCAGGGTTAGAAAGAAAATGATGGCAGCATGTTGATGCTTCACAGACCTCATGATAGTTTCCGTCTGTCATTATTTACGTCTGACTAGATGCGTCATGTCAGCTACCTAGAAAGCACTTTAATATGAAGCTCTTGTTTTCCTCTGCTTTTTCACATCCAGACTGGGTATTATTATTTTTTTTGCATCACTACACTTAGGTGAAGCTTGCTTCAATCTCTCTGTAATGACACACAAAGAAATAAAAATTGTTTAGCTTGTGTTATTATACATGCTTCTATTCTAACAGACCTCTTTGACATTATTCACAAAATGGTGAATTTAAATCAATAAACAGACATCTATCAAAAGGTCAACTTAATTTTATTCTTTCAGCTTTGTTACCAATATTTTAAGCAAAATTTCTTCCTTTAGTTTTCAGTAACTAATCTATTAGTAGATCACAACAGTAACTGGTAATTTTAATGGCTGATGGTATTTCGTAGTTCAATTAACATTTTATTAATACTGCTTTATAAAGTGGCGAGTTCTGTCAGAGTCAATGTAAATAAGGTTACAGCTATCAAGTGTATGTCAGTTTTGCCATTATACTATTTCTTGGCAATTCAGATTCAAAGGATTCACTGGCACTGGTTTGGGAGGAAATGTGCAATTCACTCCTGAGTAATACAGCCAGCCCTGAATTCAATCTGATAACTTTTTACAACGATAGCAGCTCATGTGATGGAGAAGGACCCAAACCTTCCAGACTTCTGGCAGACAAAGCTCTTGCTCAGAGATACAGTGTCTAAGCAAGTGTTCCCATCCCAAATGGACTTTAAAACTCATCCCTCTGCCATTTACCAGGGAAGTACTCAGCCACGACATTTTTATTTGTGCCCAAAAATAGCAGTTCAATCATTCTGTGGCCTGACACTGCTGAATAATCATAGGAACTTATTAATACAATCTCTTCTATTCCTTTAACTCAGCAAGCCTGCAGTTCTGTCTTCCCGTTTTGCCCGCTGTGAAATTTAGTTACAAGATTTTTACATGCTTTCATTCATCTGAGCTGTGAGGGGTCTTGCACATGCTTCAATACAATAAAACAATTAACCATGTAATATTGTCAAAAATTATTCAATAATATTTGATCCACTGAATTTAGTTCACTTTTGTTTCAATTTTACACATTAAAGAATACCTTTAATCAGTTAATCTTTTCATTGTGTACACTTGGGACTTTCTTATTATTATATGGCTTTCTTAAAAGTAAAACTGGAAGAGTAAACTATTTTTGTTTCATAAGTATCTCATATTGTGATCTTTAAAATTTAGAAGGACAACTAAGCTTTGGTGGACATTGCTTATACAAAAGAAATTTTAAAGGTCATCAAGTTTTCCCACTCATCCTCTCAAAGAGAAGTTCTGTTTGTTTTTTAATGGGCAGATTATCATTACCAAATCAAAAAGCATTTTCTCTTAATCACTAAAATAACATTTACCTTTACATGGGCTCCAGACAAACAAAAGATAATGCTTTCCTAAAGTTACAGGTACAGCTAGCTCATCTACTCATTGAGTTGAATTCAATGGGTACAATATATGCATTTTTGGGTTCCTGAAAAGCCCACATGTTGATCACAATTATCAGAAAGTTGATGGATTTTTGACATTCTCTAAGAAATCTACTTAAAGGAATTTTAAGCTCAGAATAATGTATAAATGGTTCACTTCATACAGCAGTGATTCATTATTTGTATAATTTGGTTGGTTGCCTGAATCACAGGATCTCTTTCTCTGTTGCTCAGTTGGGTGATATCAGCCCTACGAAGACACTGCTGATTTGTCTCTATGGACAAGGCCCTAATGGTTAACTCTTTGGCAAACATTGATTAGGTTTTCCTTTACTCCTGAAATTACCTACAGGGCTTTGACTGAACATTGTGAACAGAAGCTTAGCACCCCTCTGCCTTTCTGAGCGTCATAACAGGGAGAATCACATCATCATAAACATAGTGACAAAGAGCTCTTATTTATGGACAGACTGAAATGCTTTCATAGGAACCAAATCCATTTTCCAATACTGGCTCTTAAATTGTGAAAAGGAATGTTGCAAAGGAAACATTGAAGACAACAAACTTGTTCACTATCATCAAGACAATTACACCAAATCTCCTCTATGTGTGGTTTGTGTTGACAAAATCTATATTTTTTCTGAAGAAACTCTATTTCACCTCTTATTTGGATCTCATTAGTAAAGGTTAATACAGGAATACAGTTAGGTCCTCACGGTTATCATTTATCTCATGTGATCTGCATACACCCAGTGTTTTCTGGGCAATATCTGATATAATTACTGTAGAGCACCAACCAAGTGACACCCACAGCGCTGGACGGTCCCTAATGTCTGTAGATATAGATTGGGTTCTTCTTGAGGTTTCTATGAGTTTCGTTTTCAGGTGTGGGGTTTTTTTCCTCACAAATGCTGCCGTGAGAAGGGTCTGAACTGGGCAGAGTGATTCCCAGGATTTGAAGACTGCACTAGAGTCCTGCATTTCAGGACTCCAGTGGTGGGCAGTGCCAGATCCCCATGAGAGCCACTGCTAGAGAAGGCAGCTCTGTGTGAGGCAGGATGGGGACCTTTCGTGAGCAGAAAACAGAGCATGTTTGGCAACCAGCTTCTCTGCTTTCCCCTTCACCCGCAATTAATCCTTGGCTTAAAACTGACTGACAGTCCCCACTAAAAACACTGCTAGATGCTAAAAAAAAAAAAAACTATGAAAACCTGCATTTCCATTTAAAGTCCAAGAGTCTTCTAAATCAAGCTTTCTCCTTTGTTTAACTTTGTAAGTTTTGAAATTCAAATGTGGAGCTTCTTCAACTTTTCACCGGCTCCACACGCTAAACATATCTCAAGTTCTTCAGCCTCTCTTGCGCCGGGAATTTATAGACCGTAAACCCCCGGCAACATGTAATTTGTAAATTCGGCGGTGGCCTCTCCCTAGCCCGAAACCGGGCTGTCCCGGCTGTCCCGGCTGTCCCGGCTGTCCCGGCTGTCCCGGCTGTCCCGGCTCGGAGCAGTGAGCGGTAGGTGGCAGTCGAGCCCCTGAGCTCTCCCCTCCGGCCGCCGGCACCGCATCCTTCTCAGGAGCAGCGCGAAAACACTGCCTTGTGGGGGTTTAAAGGTATCGTTTTCCAAAACGATGCTTTCTGAGGCCTCTGGCTGTAGAGGCAATAATGGATTGTAATATGTTTTAGATGCAGAGCCCAATAAGCCCTTAAACTCTGTTGCCTGCTTTTGAGTTCTGAGATTGTGTGGATCCCAGGGTTTTGAGGAGTGTTCTAAACTTACAGGAAGGTTTTCTGATGTAAAGAAGTGCCATAATTGTCCAGGACTGATTTACCCCCGCCCGGAATAGACAGCCTTCTCCTAGATGGGGCACGGCTGGCTAGCAGATCTGCACACTGATGGGCTAAAGGTAGAGCCCTTGTTTCACGTAGGAAAGACAAAAAAACCTGCCCGTGAATTAATATTTCATTTCCTTTTCTACATTGCATACACTGAGAAAAGCAATTTAAGATCATCTCAATCTTTTTCCTCCTACGGAAGTGGCAAATATCATTAAACATAAGTGTCTAGCATCCAGGAAAAGTTACACAGCAGCACAGATATGTCACACTCGCAGCAGGACTATTAATCAAAGAGGCACTCTCCATGCACACACGGGCCTCTCAGTACATCTCCTAATGGGTCAGCATCAGGAAGCCCTCAGTTGTCTTATACAGCAAAATTCAGCAATACTCCAGTGACGGATCTGACCAAATTTGGATTCATACTTCATAAAATGTTGGCAGTTTCAAGAAGCCATTTTCTAAGATTTTTTAATCGTATTCATCATTGCATGCATCAAGTAAACCAGAACTAAACTGAGAGACATTTTCACATTTCTAGAATCAAAAGAAAGTGCATCTCTAGTTGTTTTTAAACAACTGAAGCTATGCTGTGAACCCACTAGCCCTCCCAGTCTCACTTTCAGTTCCCAAAGTATTTTGTTCATGTAAGAATTTTCTCATGTTCCTTGTTCACACATAAGGGACTTCTGGAGAAAAAAGCAAGGAGAGGTGGTACATTAATGTTTCATTTTCAGTTAGATCATTCAGATTTCTTCAGTATGCTGTAAAAGCCATAAGTTTAATTTTAATTCTACAGGGAAACTCTGGGAAACTACTTTTTCCCCCCCCCTTATCTTTCCTGGGACCTTAGCTTGAGTAGAAGTTTTGAATTTTGTGAATACAGAAGTGGCCTAACTGAAGCACTCCACAGCTGTTAATTTGCTTTTATCACGCAGTAGAACCATCTAACAAACACAAGGAGACTCGACTTTTCAGAGTGATTAAGAGTACCTTGAATTTGAACAGTTACTTTTGTCACAAACTGCAACAAGATTATGCAACCCAGCAAACGTGCAGAACAAAGTGTCAGACCCATATGCTGATATCCAAAATTACTTTCTTTTGAAGGTGTGTCTCTACAAGGGTTGGTATAAGCTTAATCAATTAAAGTCAGAAATATTAAAGGGCTGACTGAGGACATTCTCCCTGGTCAGAAAAATTTCATCAAGGGGTCAAGAGAAATTGAAGCTCTCTTCCCTGAGTTGTACAGTGAAATACAAAGATAACACAGGCAGACCTGTGCAAACTATCACTTTTTTTGAGAATTTTTTTACCTGAGAAAATTGAAGAAAATCTTTATATTACTGAAGAGTAATAGTTTTAATTACAAATAGTTTTAAATTACAAAAATAAAAATATTAATCATGTTTATTCTTTCAATTTTCTAGTTTTCTTTATTCATTTTGCTTTATCTTAGAGCCACATGACATTTCCAAACTTACAGTAAAAATTCTCAAACTCGAATAAGATTCACTTTGTAACAAAACAGTTTTAGCAAACTCAACTCCCCAGCTGTGACATAGTTATAGAGTGATCAGAAGTCATTGGTAGATAGAACCTTTTGTTTGAATGCTGGTTACAAACTTCTGACTCTGCCAAAAGGCAATTGGGGACCATCAGGTGGGAACAATGAACTCTGGATCAAACTAAAAGAAATATTCAGACTGATACTCAGTCCTGAGCTGACAACTCTTGATTATGAGAATTCTACCATATTTCCAGTTAAACTGGTCCAAATAAGACTGGGTCAACATCTACATCTATTTATGCTGGAAAGTGGAAAATTAGAGCAAAGGAAATGAAAACTTCCAGTAATTTATCTCACTACCTTGTGTAGCACAAAAGCCATCTTAATTGTTCCATATCACCTTTCTGAAATGAATAATGTACCATAGCCATGCCCTTGTGGCTGATCAACACATTAAAACTTAGACCCACATGATCACAAGAACATTATCACATTCACACCATCCTATACAAACAATCCAGCAAAACACAGGCATTCTATAAAGTCAGAGCTGATAAAATAGGTGTAGAACTAGAAAAATACAAATCGATTCCCACAGACAGAAAGCAGTTGGTGTTTTCCTCCCAATATTATAAGTCTGTGTTTGAAACAAAATGGGTAGTAGGGGACAGCAAAGGCCAGAGGAAAACTCTTGGCAGGCTTTTCTAGAGAAGTCACCAACAGCCTAAAGAGCTGTAGAGCAGTGTGGTGGCTGTGGCTGCAGCCACACTTGCACTGAACAGCTCTTCCAGTAAGAGTCAAGCATTTCTTATCTGGGAGCAAACAAAACACTTTACACAAGGTTTTCCTTTATAAGCACACGTTACACAGTGTCACTATTTGCTGTGAATGGCACTTGTTCTCACTTTATGCTACTACTTGCCACTTGTTTTCAAATTTTCATTGTGGAGGGTTGAAAAAAAAATCAGAATAACTGAAACGATGTACATGCTGTCAGGGACTGCTGTAACAAGTGTATTTTAACAAGGTTTTTATAGACCTACTAATATGAATAGGATATTGGAACAGGTCAGTGTAGACCTGAGGTTCATCAGTCAGCAAAAGAAACCATCATTTGCTCCTTGAAAGCACTAGCTAACATAGCAACATTGCATTGTACCAACAGTGTATTTTAAAAATAAATGCATATTCTGGATTCATAAGATATTAATAACCTGTGTGTACAGGCCAATACTCCAGAAGAATATTTGAATAGGTCACGGTACTTCAGGCTGCATAATGCAGAATTGTGTACAGAATATGCTAAAAGGACACTGAGTCAAAAATAATTCAGCTCCTTCCCCTGTAATACCTATGGCAGGGTATTTTACATTTGATTCTCCTACTTTTCTGAAAGAAATAGTAAGAGTAGTCCCTGTGGTAAAGACAATTTATGATAACACGTGAATAAAACGTCTAATTTTCTGGCACTCCTCTCCCTTTGGTTTGCTGTGTTCCTCACCTCACATTTTCCTTTAAAGGCAGATGTAAGATATTGGTCAAGGAATATGTATAGAAGACAAGAGAAAGTTAATTTACTCTTACATAAAGGAACACTTATGCTCTCCTGGCCTTTTAAAAGTTTGGGGTTGTTTTTTTTTTTTTTTCAACTAGAAGGCAGATCAGGAACGATAAGGGTAATAGCAAAGTTTGAGAGCAACTCAGTAAGAGTTTTTGCCTAGTTGGACTACAAGATGATTGGGAGATTTAAATCATTGTTCCCTCAGTCTTAACAGATGAGAAAAAGCAATCTAATTAATAAAATATCGTTTCTAAAAAATTTTTCATAATTCATAATGCAACACAGATCTTCTGCATATTTGTCATGTCTTTGGTTTTTTGTAGCACAAACATCAAAGTTCTAAGTCAGGCTATCCCCGAGGCAACCACCGACCTGCAGCAATGGTTTGGAGCAAGAAGACCATTACAGAGGTGGTCTGGGATTTTCAGAGAGTACATGTCCTGCCTGGGTGGAACAGCTGTTCTACTGGCTCCTGCATGAGCCAGGGGATGTGGATCTACTATGCTACCAACCTGTTTGCAAAGAGTATACATGTCACAGCTTTAGGACACTTGGAACCAGATATTAATCATTAAGCTTAGGCACTGCAGGTTTAGGTTTTTCCATCACTAAAAGCATAGGAGGAGCTTGTTTACCATCCTAAGCAGAAATGTCTAGTGCTTCCTGTAATCACATTTGTCATGAAACTATCTGTCCTTTCCAGGTAACAGTCAGTCACATGTTTTAACAAACAAAACTCCAATTTAATATGTCCTTCATTATGCTAACAAAGTAGAAGGGATCTATGGAGAGGCTGCAGAACCAAAGTCCTTTCCTCTCCATCAGGGTCACACTCAGGACTTTTAAATCAGTTCAAGTTCTCAAGACTATTTTACTGCATTGGTTGACACTTAACCTGTTATCCCTTCTTTCAAGTGTCAATTTATGCTCTCTTAGAACAAATAGCACTTACTAGAGTAGCAACCAGCAGTTTATTATTAAAGGCTTTTAGCAATCAACTGGACCTTTTTTTTTTTGATGATCAGCCCTTTCCTCTCTCCACACACATCTAATATCCACTCCACACACCTTTCATAATTTCTGCAGCAGCCACCTCAAAAGAAATGCTGAATTTAGTATTTATATGTATTTTATTCAACAGATACATTCTGATTTGGGGAATGAAAGATATGAAAGGTATAATATGGAAAAAACTAGTAGGCAGATTCAAGAAAGCACTCCTTACTCACCTCGGTTAATGTTTCACAGGCTTTACAGGCATTGCCCGTCATCTTTGCTCCCTCTCCATCTTCCTAAACTTTGCATTGTCATGTTTTCTATACACACCATACTACTTGGTTGTTCTCATCCTTAAGTTAGATTTCTCTTCAATCCCAAGCAGCACCACTCATGTAAATGAGCACTCCTTAGCAGACAGGTAAGGAAATGAGTCCTTGATCTACAACTCCTACATAATATTCCATTTATTAGAATTGATTGAGAATACTTGATCTCTCTAATTGAATAATTATGTAGTGAAATGAATGCTTATATGCAGTAATACATGCAGTAAATATAGATGACTGACTTTGGAAGAATTTTACATGTATAAATAAATAGGCTATATTTATTCTTTTATTCCAAACTTTTTGACTTTATATATTTGGAGGAGTGTCTTACCAAAATCTTTGATTCCCACCTTTGAATACCTTCATGCATAACTTCAGAAACTCTTTGATTTCCCTGAATACTACTCCAGTTCATGAGGCATTCATTTCCTAGTGCTGATACACACTCACAGATTTCAGCATCAATCACATCTGAAATTGCACTACAAGCACTTGTAGATGCATTAACATTATGAGTACATAAGACTGGAGTAACAGGCTTGCTGTGTTATGTGAGTCCTTTCTCTGTAATGATCTTTGCACTCAGTATTGGATAACGAGAAATCGAAGTCCCAGTAGCCTGCAATTGGTGTACAAATTGTCTGCATGCATCCTCCTCACAGATCTCTGACAGGGCTCAAATAGTCAGCCTATAGACCTTACACTCAAATCCACTTATCATCTCAAGCAGAGAGCAAAAGCAGTCACAACTGAAAGTACAGAACAAACATACACTGTATTTCCAACAAAGCTCTTGCAGTCTCCAGCATTTTTTCAAGATATTTCTCAAGCTTGTTAGGGCTCCTGCATCTAGTGGTCCTTGACCTGGCATTTCATCCAATTATTTGTCCGTTCTCCCCCAGACCCTCTGCACAGCTTTTACAAGGCACATTATTCCCTCCTGAAAGAGATGCCTTCCCCTGCTCTGAATCAGTTTCTACAAGCTTCATTCAGCAGCCCTTAACTCTTGTGCTGAAAGAGGCAATGACAGATCCTTCCCTCTCCACCTGTTCAGGTTTTTTAACCTATCATTATCACCCTTGGCTGACTTTTCCCCAGACAAGAGAGTCCCATCCTACTCAGCCCTTTGCATACACGCTCCTCTCCCACTTCTGAATCTACCCATCTTTAATGCATCCTCAGAGAGATTAGCAAGTGAGACCTACTTATGGTACCCAAGGTAAAGGTGAACCATAGATTTATATGGCTGCATAATGGCATTATCTGTTTTGTTCTCTGGTCCTTTCTTCATAATTCCTAAAATTTGATTTGCTTTTTAGCCTGCTGTCAAGTACAGGCTGATGTTTTCATGGAACTATCCATCATAGCCCAAGGTCTCACTCCTCAGTGGCAACAGACAGCTTGGAGCCAATAATTTTATATGTGAAGCTAGGATTGTTTTTCCCCACATGCATCACTTCACATTTATCTACACTGAATTTCATCTGCTAGTTTATTGCCCAGTCACACAGTCTCTTCAGATCCTTGTGTAATTCTTCACAGTCTGCCTTCATCCTCACTACCTTGAATAATTGTGTATCAAAAGCAAACTTAGTCACCTCGCTGCTCTCCTCCCTTTTCAAGCCCATTTATTCACGTTCTCATAAACATTGCAGAACCCTTGGAACACCACTGCCAAACACCATTTGCTGCAGTTACCAAGCACTCATTTCCCTGTCTATTTTAAAGAATTATCTCCTAGCTTTTAAGGAATTATGTCTCTCTGCAAGGACTTCTCTTGCCTCTAAGACTGCTAAATTTCCCTAATTTTGGTGAGGAAAAGTGTTAAAAATCTATCAGAATTTCAGGCAGAAGATAACTTCCCTTCATCTTATTCACTCCTTCAAATAAACAACTCTAAACTTTTTCCTCCATTAATATCAATCTAGAGAAAAAGTACTTTTAAGCAGATTTCTTTTTTCCTAAGCAGCTTAATTTTGAGATGTTAGGGACAATGCCAACTTGATGAAAGAGGAAAGAAAGGAGGTAGAAAACCCAGTTTCCCCTTCATTTCCATGACTGAAACTTCTTTCTAGTCTGACCCAGTAGCCTGACTGCTGTAATTGTCCATTTCTTAAACCACAACAAGCAGAACTAATCCAGACTGGTTTCAGATTACCTATTTCTGACCCATTTGTATGCCTGATAGAGTTCAAGTTCTGCTGGGCTCATCTCTCCTATATTCAGTGACCCACTGCAAACCCACCAGAAGTGAACCCAACAAAGCAACCTAGCAGGCAAAAAGCTGTTTTTCTGAGCAGCACCATTTCTCACCAGCTAAAGCCAATACAGGAAGGCAGATGCAATGGTGACACGAGCCTTCTTTTGTGACAAACAGGATAGGCATGGAGATAGATGAAATAAATACCTTAGTAACACCAAATATTATCTAGATATTTCCAACACAAACCAGACTCATTCAAAAGGAGTCTGTGAAGCTTCAGTTATTTTCACTTGTGCAACCCCATTTGGCCATAAAAACCCAGCACTGATAATGTACACAGGATAAAAGTTAGGGGCTTTTATGACTTAGGCTTTGGAGCTCCAGTAGCTTGGCAAGTCTCTTGTCCCTGGTGCAATGAGCCAATCTCACTTTGGCACAGCAAAGTGGGGTTTAACCTGACTAAATGAAGCCATAACCTGCTATTAAAGGCACCTGTTTGTAATTATATCCAAGTGCAGTGGCTACAAGTTCTCCACGTTCTTTCAGAAATCTTATTTAAATAAACAATGTTTTCCTTGTTTATGAAGAAAGATTATTTTGATGCAGCCACGGCACAAACACAACCATAGATTTTCCATCAGAGAGAGCATTGGCAGGGAGAAATGATGCAGGACCATGCAGCATGGGCGTTTGTAGATTTATAGGGATGGCTCTAATTATGTGCTCAAAAGCAGGTATTTTTGAGCACTTACCATTTTCTAACTTGAGTCATTTCTACAGGAGTGAAGCTAAATATGGGATGCCTTCTCTTGCCTCTGCACACACATCACTGCCCCAAGGCTGCAGGAGCTCCCTCTAACCTGGTTGGGATCAGCCTCTGCACAGCCACTTTCTGCTGAGAGTCTGGGGGCTCTGCACAGCAGCCCAAAAGGAGAGAGCACAGAAACATCTGTTATGGGTTTCTAAGTAATGTGATCTTAAGAGAGAGGTGAAACAGTCATTTTACAGGGTGAAAACTATTTTTTTTATGTATTTTGTATTTTAATCATTCAAACTTCATTATTAATTTAAAAAGAATGAAAAATTCATTTCACATGAATTCAAAACTCCAAGCAGTTTACCCAGTTTTGACACTCAAGCATAGAACAACTTAAAATAAATTATTAACTTATTTTATTATATTTTAATATATTAATAAAATTAATTAAGGGCAGTTTAGGATCTGACAATTTTACTCAGTGATCATGGAAGAAAGGTAAGAATCCAATTCTTTATATAAAAGCAGTTCAGTGTAGAGGTTGCTGCTGTTTGAGCAGCAAGAGGAGCACATACATCCCCCTTTATCACAAGAAAATAGCTCAGTACAAACCCTAAAACAGAGGTTAAAATACTGCCTAAGCTAGGTGCTTAAATTTGGTGTTCTGATACACTCTGTAGGCTTCCAAAATCAACCCAGATTCACTTGTGAGAATCTGGATGGCTATTTAAAAGCCTCAGTAAGACCTGAAAGTCTAATTTCCAGCACTCAGATTTGCAACTTGCAGCCTTATTTACTAAAGAAAGAAAATAAAGGGAGTGAAATACCTTGAAGACAATACTGGGGAAAGTATTAAGCTGCTTGCTTGTAAATCTCACAGTATGATACTGTTCACGCAGTGAAGGAACAGAGTTCTTGCATTCAAACAAGCACTTAAAACTACAAGACTTGAAGGCAACTGGAAAGATGAACTTACTAACCTGGTAATTGCTGGGACCTTTTTTGAAAGAGCAGATTGAATCACAGCTAATAACTAAGCCCATTCTTCCATATGTATGAATAATATTAACTGACAAACATTATTCCAAACCTCATAGGGACACTTTTCTGGATTAAGAAGGGGTTTATATTTTCTGAAGGCATAAAGAAAACTTTTTAAATGAAAACTGGAAGGGAAAAGCATGTTCTATAACTGAGCCATTGAAAAATTAGCTTTTATTTTTTAGAGTGAAAAGTATAGCTTGAGAACATCTATAAATCAGTTTCTCTGAGTTTATTTTTTGCATCTGATGCATAGCAATGATGCACACTCATGTAACTCAGTACAGCTATGTGTGAGGGAGGGTCACCCCCTTGACTTATGAATAGGGGAATAAACATTTTTAAATGGTTATTAAAATATACTTGTATCATTGAATTGTAAAAATATACACAGGGCTTATGGATAGAGTGCTATTTGAAATCTAAATCTTAAAACTTAAATCTTAAAATCTAGAACTTAAAACTTAGAATCGTATTTCCAGGGGACAAAAAAAGCTGTGCAAGAAGACAATATTTATTAGAGAATCATCAACACAACATATTACTTTGTACTGGAATAAAAGGAATTTACAATAGTTCTAGATTGATAGTTGCCTATAACAATGTAAATTTTTTTTTAATCGAAATAATATTCACATGAAGAAATCTTAGTTCATTCTTCACTCCTCCCATTTAATTTTTCTTGGCAGGAGAATTAGCTGAGACACATTTGTGTCCTCACCTTTCCCTTTTGGAATTGTATCTTCAGGGTTTCCAGGCAAAGGAAACTACAGATATATCAACCTAACAGCACATCTTTTTTACCCTTCCCCAAGCACCCATATACTTCAGCTGCAGAACACACACCAGCAGTGATTACCAACGCATCTTCAGTTTAGCAAAGAAAAGAGGAAATCAAAAGTGAGAAAGAATAGCAGAGTTTCACCCATACTAATGCCAGAGGAAAGTGAGCAGACAGTGATACAAGTGAGCTGAAGAGTTTACAAACCCTCATATGGACAGATACATTACTGTTAATAACCTATGCACAACAGCAGCTCACCAGCTGAAGTCAGTACTCATGTTTTCTAACTTAGCTATTTCTTCTTCTTAAGGCATTTTTGTGTGTAAATAACTGTGCAAGAAGAAAACACAATGTTGGATTATTTTATTCATCACATTATCATCAGCTCTGTTTGTCTCATTTCTGCCTCTCACTGAGGACCAATCCCTACCTCTGCTGCCAAAATGGCTTTTGGCACTGAAGCCCGGTGGAGTAACATTCACAGACAGCCCTGCCTGAGTCACCACAGACAAGAACATTACCTCCCCCTGACACTCAAGGTCTGAGTTATCAGGGTTACCAAAATATTGTGTTTGAGAGAGCCATACTTCCCCCTTTCAAAGAGTTTGAATCCTCCCTAGCTGAGCAGTAACTTTTAGAGAGCTATAAGCATGACCTGTGCTTGATGCACCAATAAAAGCAGTGATTTGCCTCTCGAGGTCTGTCTTGACTCCTTCCCTCCAGGACCATAACAGTTTTCAAACAGCTGACTTGCACTGAAGTATCAAAAGTTAGTCAAACCAGAGTCTCTGGAGTACAAAAGATAATTTTTCTAAGATTTCCTCTATGGAACTCAGTGCTGTAAGAGCCAAGTGAAAAGTTCAGCTTAACTCTCTGGCAGTAAAAGAATAAGCTGTTGTTACTGATTTGACTTTGATGCAGTAAGGTTTCACACAAACACACTTCATCCAAACACATGCAAACCCAAAAAAATGAAACTATTTCCTGTACAGTATTAGAAAAAAAGGGGAAGAAAAAATGTTAAGTAAACCCACATTAACTTTTTTTTTAATAGAGAGGAAAGCCAAAGCCAGAGAAATACATATCATGTTAGGTCAGCTTTGTTTAACAATGCAGCTAAGAACAGTAATATTATAAAGGAGTTTAGCTGGTTCCACCAAGCCAGAACCCTCGTGTCTCGTGAGAAAAGCTCTTCAAGAAAACAATAGCTAGGGTATAAGTAGATGTTACTTAAAACAGCACAAAGAGTGCTGGTGAGTAGTCAGGATCCTGCATATCCAGAGCAACCCAGTTAGTTCATTTGCCCTACTGTCCATTGTGGCAGTCATAAATTGTATTGTTCATGTAGGCAGCCACCTCATCTGACACCAGATTATCTTCTCCCTGATGAGTCAGGAATCAATAAAATAAGAGCTAAAACCAGCAAAAAATGAGTAATTTTTTCCTTCTGTATCATATTGCTCACATGTTCTAAAGCTTCTGTGTGCCATGAAGGGTGCAGAGACTCCATGCAGAGTACCAAAACACAAAGATATCTTCACTCAGATTTAGTCACAGGATGATGATACCTGCAAGTCCAGTACTCATTGAAGACTGACCCTTCACAAACAAAATTGCAGGCAAGTGTCTTTTTGCAAGGTCTCAAAGCTATTATTTTCATATGTGCTAGAGCTGTTAGAGGAGGATCAACATGAGGTCAACCTGTAGAGAATACTGCAATTTTAGATCAATTTATAAACCCTTCTTTTAAATGGGTACAATGTATTTCAAGAACCTGAATCTGCCCAAACTGAGTAAGTATCCATATCCTGGATCCAACTCTGCATCTTGAGGCTAGGTTTGGTTTCACTAATTCAGACACACCCACACTGTTGACCTCTTGGAAAGTGGAAGGTGTTTTGGCTTTCTCTATTCAATACAGAAAAACTGAGAAAACAGCCAAAACAAAAATCCACAGAGAACTCCAGAATTCATATACCACTGACAAAAACATTAAGTTTTTACCTTTCCTAGTAATCTATAGAACATTATTGTGGCAATTGTATCACTATTTTTTAATGGGTTATGTTTAGAAAGGTTATGTAGTTAGTACAGAGAGGCTTTTCCTCTTTCAGCATGTGCTCCCTGGGGGTATCAGAGACTGCAAGGGCTGCCTAAGAACTAAGGAACACTCATAAGGGAGCTTTTAATCCTCACAATGGAGACAGACAGTTACTCTGCAACTTAGAGCTAAAGAAAAAGATCACAGGTTAAGGTCCAGTTTGCAGACTCCTAAATGCTGTACCCCTTGAATTCAATATATTTTTACATTAAAAGAACTTTTTTTTTCTTTTTAGAAAATAGAACACATTAAAAGAGAAGTACAACTTTTACAGCAGAACTGACCTTGGCTGTAAGTATTGGTTTTATTCATACTTCATTATGAGACATAAAAGGGGAAAAAAAAATAGGGTTTTTTTGCCAAATATGTATCTGCAAATTTTTTCCTGGCAGTATTTATTTCCAAAAGAAAAGCAGAGGAAGCTTCTTTTTTTAGCACTTAAAAAATATGTTTAAATTATTGAACATTTTACCTTCCCTTTTCAGATTACTTTGCAATGCTATGTTCTCAAGCACCTAGAATGTCATAGATCTACCTAGACTGGACACTCCTGCAGTTGGTATGAGTGTTTTCTCCATATAGGACATGTTCATCTTCATTTGCAGCAATTTAAAGGCAAGTTTAGTACCAGGATAATTGTTATAGGTGAACAAAGTAAATAAAAGTCCATAAATAGTTCACTACTTTGAGCTATATAGTGATGTCAACCTAGAAATTTTGAGTAAAAAGAGTCTGGTTCCGAAGACCTGTTTGTGGAATTTACCCAAGCACTTTGGAGAAGCTAAGTTAAAAATAAATCCATAGCAAGAGTGTCCCTGAGGAAGCCATGTCTCATTTTGAATTATTATTTAAAGTAGTCACTGCTAATCAGCACTGGCTGAAATCATGTTTCCCTTTTTTTAATTTTACTTTTTAATTTCATGATAACAAAATCCAGTTATTAAAGAGGTTTTTTAAAAGGAATTGCCAGTGTTTCTTAGCCAAATGTTTTTCTTGGAAGTTAAGAGTAATGTTACACAACATACCAAGTTTCTTTTATAGATAAAAATTCTATGATGGGCACTGAAGGATTACAGGAGTAGGTCAGCAATTATTCATGCAGCCTCTGTCCCTGTGCAAACAACCTTTTTTCTACCAAAACAAAAGGGGCAGAGAAAGGAAACAGAAGGAAGTTCTTCAAGAGATACCTCATACTGGTTTTACCACTTGTGGTAGAAATTAGCTCTTGTTTCTGAACTGTATGATTTGAAACTCATTTGGATTAGAGCTTTCTCATTTTCAGAGGGACAATTTTAAAAACAAATAAAACTGGTATCAGAAAGAAACCCCTGTGTCAAAGAAGAGAGGGGAGATGCACTCAGGGTGTCACGACTCAACTGTACACATTGGCTCCTTCCTACTTGGGTAACTCCTGAACTGCTAGTTTGCACCACTCCCCAAAGACTCTAAATTAAACAGAAGTCTGATCCTGTAACTACTGTACCTCATTTTTATAGTCTTGTTTGGTTGTGGTAGAATTCTTTTCCCATCACACTGTTTTTCCCCTCTGTTGATTTTGCTAGGTGATATTTTCTCGACACATTTATATCATTTAATCTCTGCCTTTTTTATGAGGCAAATACCTTTGGGAATGAAACACAAGAGAGACTTGGATACATCAAAGATGGCTACAAAAACCTTCTGGTGCCAAAGTCTTGAATTGGCCCAGTTATTCTGCTAGTTGCTATTATGTAGTTTCCAGTTTTCTGAATTTTTTGTAGATGAAGTACATGAGGGTTGCTCTCTTCAGGGTGACACGTTGTTATTCACTCAAGGACTCATTTACTCCTGTGGCTCTAACCAAAGCAGCAACAGCCATCAGCTGTGAAAGAACAGACAGAATATCCATAAATACCTGCTTCTGGCAAATTCATAAATAAACCTGGCCTGAAGTACTTCCATGCATAAATATTGTGTGGCTCTGGGAGGAGGGAGAAAATAGGGCTACAATGAAAAGAAGACTAAGAGGAACCTACAGAAACTCGCAGCAAAAAAACCCAAGATTACAGAATTAAGCACTTAGCAGGAGCTGATGCCAAGAGATAGAATGGTAAGAAAAAGCTACAATGCACTAAAATACATGGGCTGAAAAGAGATTACTATAAACCTAGGAAAATAATTTTTCAAGGAACAGACAAGAAAATATTTAAGAGGGGAAACCTACAGCAACATGCAAAAGAAACAACAGTTTCTTTTTAGGAAAAATAGTAGCTCAAGAACAGCTTTGGCTTCTAAGAACTAAAAGGTGTGAATAGGCAGAGGACACCCACAAATTATCAGCTTCTGTTTTATCTCCTCCACTTGTTAAAACCAGTTTAGAATATTTGGCCTTTCTAGCTTATCTATCCATTATAGAAAGTTTTAGCTGAGTAAGATAAATTATAGTAATGCATATGCCAGTTTTAACCATAAAAATTTATGTGCCAGTGAGTAAAATTAGGACAGTATAAATATAGTCATATTTTGGAAAAAAAAGTCTTGTCCTAGTGCAGACTGAGACTACAATCTGTACCTGAGCAAGGCTTCTAATTTCCTTTTAGTAAAATTAAGAGCTCATTTCAGAAGGTGAACACTTACAAAAATGGTTTGGTTTTGCTCAGCTCACAGTGTCACCTGTCCTTCACAGTTCCTTCACAATCTGTATTTGCAGCACCTCCAGCTGCTTTTTCTCTCCAAGGGGCTGAAAACTGCCATGCAAGTCGTGCAGACTCATGGCCAATTAGTATTTCATTATTGTTTTGTCAATGTTGAAATTTTAAACCATTTGAGCACACGACATTGCCAGTTGCTCCATGTAGGCTCCTGGGCTAATTGACACTTCCAGAGGCTGCACAAGACCTCCCCTGCACACCCAGCTGCAGTCAAACCCAACTCCGGTGACAATTTCATCAGCAATCCAGGAGCATGGTCAAACACTTTGCTCAGAGCTGCTGCACATACAACTGTAATAAATGGTGCTTTGGACACTTCAGCCTAGGTATAAGCTGGTTCTAATCTACTCTGGTATCTTTGGAAGACTCTTCTTCAGTCAGAAGCAATTCTCTAATGACACATAGGAAAACAGAAGCCATCAAAATGCTGATCTTGGCTGTCACTAACAATTTCACATCACCTCTACTTATTTTGAATCCTGTGTTTATCACTGTGGATGAGCCCAGAACAGACCAGTGGTGGCTTCATGGTGAAATTTTGCAAGATTTTGTAAAAATTCTCACTGTGGCACATGGGCTTATAAGGTAGTAGCTTTTATTTTGAAATAAAATTCTTCAAGCTCTTTTTGACTATTAGCAATTCATTAGAAGGCAGAATTCATGCCCTGGGTTGTGTTCAGGCCTCTCTAACATATACTGGCATGCTGTACATATGTAAAAAGAAAAATATAACAGTGGCAATGAAGAGGTGCAACAGCTAACAGTAAACTAAAGAAATGTGCTCTGCAGGAAGGCTTAAAACACTTCTCCAGTTCAAGGCACTACACAGACTACTTGCTGGCTACATACTTTGAGTTCCTGTGCATGAGCAATAGGAAGTACTGGATAGCAGTTTAACTGCAATATTTTCTTAGCTCCTTAATTTTATATTTTCATTCAAATTGAGAAAAAAATAAGTATATGTTGGTAGAAATTAAATAAAAACAAAAATATAAGAAATCCAGGTTGCTTTTTCCAGCCCATAATTATCATACTCTTTTGATCCTGTTGCTTCTGTAAATATTACTAATTCTTCCAGCTTAAAATAAAGGCATTGCCAATGATCCATACTACTTTTCCTTCCTTTGCTTTTACTATGGTGCTCCAATGTCATCTCACTCAGAGGGGACGTATGTAAAACTTGTAGCCATCTTGGCTTTTGAAGAAGAGCTGTACTAATATTGTCATTTTAGCTTGCTGAACTTAAAACCTAGTATCTGTCTACTCATTTTGTATACTATTGGACAGAAGCTATTTGAGTCCTTTCAGGGGATTTAAGGCAGGTACAGATTTGGTATGGTCTCCCTCAGGGCTGCCATTTCCCAAGCTGATGGTGATAAAATAGTCAGAGAACTTACAGTTAGGTTGGACTACCAAAACATCAAAAAATGGCCATGCTTGAGACTTTCTACTGTGTTCCTTCAAAGGCTGTTTGTTGCATTTTCCTTCATCTAAGCATCTCTGCCCCACCAATTTAATTCAGTATATCTTCAAGAGACTGACACCAGTAAGGTGCCAGTTTATTCAAGGTTTCCTGTGAGGACTCCAGCCATTCTTTCAGCAGACTCCCAAAAGTGAGCAATCCCAGCACAGGACTTGCCAGTGCCACCTACCCAAAATACATCCCCTTGCACACTCTCAATCTCACCGCCCCTAGCAGTGAGATACTGGGGGCCTGGGGTTTTTACTGAAGGATTACCCCACACTGCTGAAGGATTCCACAAGCAGGAGGAGCAGTCCTGAAGCACCATGAACAAGCCCATTGCTGGGCTGGGTTAGACCTTGGCAGCCTGGTGCAGCAACTTCTCTGGTCTGTGCATGCCCTCTCTCCCTACAACACCGACCTTCACCAGAGTCAGGTACAAGGAGCAGTCATTTGTATGAGTACAAATGCTCCCAGCTGCTCCCCACTGCACAAAGTGAAAAATATCCTTCCCCATACAAAGCCACATGAACAACCCTGATCCTTCAGTAAATACTCTCCCCTAGAATGCACATCAGATGCATTCTGAGCTGCTTGGGACAGTCTTATATCCATTTTCTGTGTTTCACTCATTTATTTTTCTTTATTTCCTTTTTCTGTGGCTCCTCCATTTCCAAAATCCTTTGTATGTTTAAATGAATTGCTACTATTCCATAAACTTTAGTCACCATCTCTCAACAACTGTGTTTCTATTACTTTTCATTGTGACTCAAGCAATATAGTTATAGCAACTACATTTGTAAATCCTCTGAGCTGTCACTTCAAACAGCTGCAACCTGCTGATTGCTCCTTTCCTCCCTGCATTCTCCAGCCCTTTTACCTCCAAGAAGTTTGTTTGAAATGTCATTTTTTTGGTGGAATAAATTCTACTTTTAAATGTAAATACCTTCCCCCATGCTTTTGAGCCCGACTGAATTTTAATAGGGGGATTTCAACAAAAATTAAATTAGCATATGCCAGTTCCCCCTCCATGTACTCACATCACTTCTCTACCATCATTTATCTACCTCAAAGTTGATAAACACACTGTACGTATTAGCATTTTAGCTCAGAGATGCACCAGCAAATTCTTTGCAAGTCCCATAGCAGATCCATAAGATAGTTATTTCTTTCTGATTTATCATTATTGAAGTCTAGCTCTAGTATTTTGTCTAGCTCTAACTGCTACTGACTGCCTATGGAGAACACAAACCCTTCCTGACCCTTATTTCAAGGCAGGATTAGGCCAATCCTATAAGGTCAGAGCTCAGAATGCCTAGGAATTTTTTGTCTCAATTTCAAAGTCAAAAGAGAAACAGAGGTGTTTGGGTAGTTCAAGGCCTGGTTCTCCAGAGCAGCTAAATATGACTGGTATGGGAATTGGTATGAAGACTGCAGAGAGAAAAGAAAACCCTCTCAATAGGCTATAGACTCAGGTTGTTCTTGATATACTAATGGAAAACATTGGTACATTCTGGCTTTTAGACAGAATTATATTTTCAAACTGATTTTGTGGAATAGCCTCCCTACTGCCTTACACAGGTCCTGCTCTGACCAAAGCAAAAGAAATTTTTCTTTTACTTACACATACTTTAAATATGTATGTGGCAAAATTCACAATGAACCTGCCAAAGAATTTCCAAGAACAGTAAAACAGTATTTGTAGGCTTAATTGTGACTGATTTTTATCCATTTCAATTTCAAGCTTTTCTCCATGCAGTTCTAACAGTAGTGGTAAAGACTTCTTTTAGAGACTAGCGCATGTAATGGGCCACTGATCAGAGCCATGATAGTTGCCCATGGGTTCCTGTACCAATCTAGATTTACAATAAGTTTAACACCCCAACACAACTGTCTGACATAAGAACATTGCAACTAAATATTCTGAGTGATCAGCCAAAAGTCTGTTGTGTGTAAAAATAAAAATTTAGGTCAGAAATACAGCAAGTCACCAATACAGAATAGAAATTGTTTTCATAGTATTCCCTGAAATAGCAACCACCACAAACCCTGAAAATGTTTGTCTTCCAGGATATTTGCCTTCTTATTTTTTCTTATTATTTGTATGCATTAAAGTCCCTTAGGATCTCCTGACTAACATGTTGTCCTCTTCCTCCATCTCATAACCCCCACCTCTCACCAAGTATTTCACTGTATGTGCTTTTTCATCTTCTAAGCATTTCTCTTTTACTAGATTTGTTTTGCAGCTTCTTTATTGGGAATGAATAGCATTTCTTAAAATTTTCTCCTCCATGGTAATTTACCTTCAGGGTTATGAAAAAAATTTCGAATATTTTTGCTAGTATGCAGAGGACAATTTAAATTTAAAAAGAAATTCTATTTGTTTCAATAAAATGATAACTCATCTCTCTTTAATTCGCTATAGGGTTTTTTGGAGTTTTTTTTTAGAGTTTGGGGTTGGGGGTTTTTTACATCCTTCACTGGAAGGTATAACATGAATATAAAACATGAAAGCTGTTATAGTAGAGATAAGTAACTATGTAGTAGGGGCAAGTTATTTTAAAAATGGATGATGTTGAAGAGTTTCAGTGGAAACTTATTCCTCTTGTATGGCAATATTAAAGCAGCTGAAAGTAAGGACTAAAATCCTCAATATTAAATATTTGACACTGTCCACAACCACTGTATCTAACCAAATTAATAACTCTTCTTTTTCAATAGGTAAGTCTTATTCTCCAGACTATATAAGAACTCCAAAAATGAAAGTTATTTCTCTCGGGACTTCTCATTTACTGAAGATTGTTTTTGTGAGTATGAGGGGGTCTATTGAGTACAGTACAAAAGAACACTGCCAAACAGTTTAAAGACATTTCACAGTACCTGTACTGCTTCCTCTAAACACAGGCTTTCTGCAATATACAGAACTTAAAAAGAATTCTAGACAGGTTGGGCCTTTTTGCTATGCTCAGCAGAAGGCTCAACACAACCACCCTCTAAATCATATCTCCAAAGCACTTCTAGTGATATTCTCTGAGATCCCCTTCTAAGGAAGTATCCTCTGGCCTTAACTTAAAAAAGCTTACAAAACTCTGATTTATTGTGACCATTTGTATCCAAGAGCTTTATTGTTTAACCATAGATCAACTTGGCTTGCTTCAGTCATTAACAACAGTACATTATTAGATCAATTATAACATTCTAAAAGTTTAATTTTTAAACTATTACAAATAATTATTGTTTCACAAAATGACATTTCTAGCCTATTACTAATATAAATTAGCAATGCCAGTTCTGGTCTAATTGTGGCTTTGATTTAAGGTGCTTAAGTCAATTTTATTGATAAGCAGTGTCACCTACAATATATTACAGATGACCTGAAAGTTTACAGACAAGAAGCTAAAGATACAGCTCTTAGGATATTTGTTGTTCCCTACACCCTGATTAGTTTCTGGAACCAGACAAATGATGCCAAGGACAATCCTGGGAGGGAAATTATTGCCTGGTGATGCAACGTGTCATTTATTTTGATCCTGTTGGAAAGTTTCATCCTGCCAGCAAAGAGGATGTAAATGTTTGCTGCTGTATTTAGAGACCTTTCCAGAAACACAGCAGAATTAGGGTGGCTCACTATAGTACCAGCAAACTCAATTGTCTGCATTTTTTTTCTTGCATTCAAATCAAGTGACTGCAGAAATCTTAATATATTTCAATTTTTCTTCCTTGAGTATTTAATAAAGTTAGCTGGGTTATAGTTAGAGATCCATGGAGACATTTGTTCCTCTCAAGCCAGATCTGCTTTTATTATGGTGGGGTTTTACTCTGAGGCTTTCCAAGGGAGGCTCTACTCTGCTAGAAGCTATGAAGGTCTATCAGGTTTGATTTATTTAATCTCTGATTAGACTTCTAAAGAATGCAATCAGGCTTTGTGTTTTGTCTTGCACATCACTAAGAAAAGATCCAGAGAAGTTCCAAGAAGCACTCAAGAAACCAGATAATGTCCCCTGTTGCATTCCTGGGAGAGACCTGTCAGCTCCATTAGTGGAAAAAAAAAAGTAGGTCAGGCAATATGCAAGATGCTTAGTGGCTTCATTTTCCATATTATAAAGAGATTTATTTTAGCTGACATACAGGCTTACAAGCAAATTTCAGGATAAATGGCGCAAACCCAGCTATTAACTTTAAATATCTACCAATACAAACATCACAGCCCTTTTAGCTGCACCCTTCCAGTATCAGAAGAAAAGCAGTAATGCAAGATGGGTTAAGGGACAGAGCCAGGGACATGCTAAATGTCATTGAGGCTTCTTTAATGGAAGCAGTGGCACCACAAGGAGTTGTTTGAAGGTGAAAGGATGGAACTAGTTTTGCCTAGTTTTTCCAATACTTATGATGTCATATTGAAGTATTATATTTGTATCCCAGGTAAAAGGGGTGGAAGTAGAAGGAACATGGTGAAATGAACTATGCAGGGAAAAAATTATCTGATAGAGGGAGATAAAAGCTGAAAGAAATCCAAAGGATCAAAAATTAAAAGACTAAGATGCACTCCAGAGAAAAGTATGCGGTATATAGATGGCAGCCACTTCAGGTACTTAATTTTGCCAGAGTGGATAAAGTGATAGTTCCCCAAGAACTGCACAAGTCCTTTAACCAGCAGGAGACATCAGTAGTGTCAGTCCATCCCATGGAGAAAGCATGCAGCAGAAAGGAGGAGTCTGTGGCATGGAAACACTGATGTGGTGACTTGGCTCAGGCTTAAGCCAGCACTCCCTGCAGTCTGTTTAACTCTACCCAGCATCCAGTGTGTTTGCAAGGTCTTTGCACCATCTTGAAAAAATGAACAGAATATTAATGGTATAGCTAGACACTTGAAAAGATAATTTTGGATAAATTATCATCAGAATGTCTAATCTCTTATACAAGCAGTGTAAGTCAACAGCTCTCAAAAAGCACCTGGAGCACACCACAACTTGGAGAGGGACAAACACTGGGGGCTGCGCATTAATTCGGTGGCTTGAACTCAATCCCGTGGTGAAATTCTGAAGGAATTGGTTTGATCACACCCTTCTTCCCTCTGAACTTTATAATTCCTTTCTAGGATCTTGTGAAGGCAGTTGTCATGCAAGTCTGTAATTCTTTTCTCCTCACTGTGCTAGTGAGTCCAACTCTGCTTTTTTCCCCTTTCTGTTTAAAGAATGCCAATAAGTGTAAATTTTTAATCAAGGGCTAAAGCCAAAAATGTGTTAATACTGGAGTATTTTTAAAACAAGCAGTTTATTACCCTAATCATCTCATATCTATGACAAACTTCCCCCTCAGTTTATAGCGCTAAAATTGCCAGTCTGCGTAGGAGCTTTCTTACCAAAGAAGGTCTCACAAAAATAGAACTTTTCACTGTGTTTTGCTTATTAAGCAGCCTTATTGTTTTAAGAAGTAGTCAATTAATCATTGAAAATGTTGCCCTGACTATAATTAATAACTACAGACAAAAGACTGTAGGAAAAAGACGAGGTAAATCAAGAAAAGCAAACATCTCCAAGAATAGATTTTTGCTCTCTTTATTGCTCAAGGAGCTCACAGATTGTTCTAACAGAACCTATGGCTGAATTACTTAAAGTAAAAGCATGGAGAAAAAGAGAAATGGCTGTTAAACTACAGCCACTTTTGAACCTTTACACAGAGGAATAAGAGAATCAGACCAAAAGGACTGAACAGTAATACAGTGTGGATAAAAAAGAATATCAACAATATGAAACCAAGTTCTTCCATCTTTCATATAGAAGCATTAAAATCACACCCTAGTATAACTACATAAAGATGTGCGACCCTGAGAGCCAATTTTTGCTTGAATATACAAGTTTTCTAATCACTTTTCATAAGCAGGTAACTTCCAACTCCAGGCAAGCAGGGATGGGCAGAAGGATATAAGAAATGAACACATGAAGTAATTCTGTAGATGCCACCAAAAGCTATTTCAAAAACCTGGGTCTCCATCTAAGTGGTATAATGTAGGATAATCCAAGATATCCACCAAGTTTCTGCAGAAGCTTCTATTGCTCCACATTATAAACAGAGGCATGCAGTCCTTTAATTCCACCTGTACCAAAATAAGTTCCAGCATAAATAAAATATCCCAAAACATAACTATCACTACCCAATGCCATTAAGGTAGTAAAAGCTTGTAATATAGAGTTTGCTATAGAATTTTACATAAGTAGAGATAACCAAGAAGAACTTGTTCTACAAGTCATCAAGTGCCATCTCCACTGCTTGCAGTAAAATAAAATCAGGCTTGGTCTTTAAAGCTGAATTGAATACTCTTTTTTGTAAAACATTGCCAGTGGCTTAAAATAGGTACTTTATATATGAAATATTGACAAATATTTATAATTTCCATTTTATATACAAGAACATACAACGTGTATAATACACTCTTTTCTAGTTGTGTACGTACTAAGTAAACATAAAGACTAGGAATGTATGCATTATTCCTCGCTAATTTTTTCTGAAGAGCTATATATTTAACACCAAATCCTATTTCCATTCTTTCCAGCTTCCATTCTCTCCTTGGCAACACATTTCATATCTTATATTATGAATGTGCAACACAGGATGTCATTTGGATGTCAAAGAAGCAATCAGCTGAAGACTACTGTCATTCAGAAGCTACTTTGAGACATACTGAAATATTTTTTTAACCTTTAAAAAATGCTGAATTACAAAATCAAGAATCTAAGAATTGCTTCTATTACTGCCTAAAATGCGAAATTTTTATTTATTTTTAGGATTATTACCATTACAAAGTACTAAATTCAGCGAGTACTTGTCTGAAAAGATGGTGATTTCTATGTAAGAAGACATGCTGCTGAACTCCAGGAGTGCAGAATCAAAAACCTGAAAGGAAACAACAGCCCTTGCAAGCTGCACAACAGGTACAACAATATGGATCACCCTCGAAGCCTACCAACTGAGCACAGCTTATATTCCAGACTAATCCAAGAGGCAGCCAGGTTTCTGCTCAATCCATCTACAGCAACTCCAGCAGCTGGATGCAGTCCTCCTCCCTCATCATGGTGAGAACACAGGAGACCCAGAGCAGAAGCTCTAACTGGGACTCCAAAAGCTAAAGGCACATCCCAGTGTTACTGCCAAGTGGCTTATTAAAAGCTCAAGCTACTATAGAGCAAGGAATCCACCTTACTAGCGTTTTTCTTATATAAAAATATATTTATTGATATTGGATTACTGCTGATGCCTTCTTTTGGTGCTGATGTGGTACTCAAATGTGCAGTTTGGGATGGGAAAAACAAAAGATTTTCCGAAGTAGTGGCAATCACAACTGTAAACATGATCTTGTATTGCAGAGGCACACCTGCACACACAGACACTGCCCCGATCTTTTCCTCCCCTGCTTCACAGAACAAGCTTCTCCAACACATTCATCTTTGATTGATGAAGAAAATTGTTACTCCATTTACAGCCTCTAGTTGTTCCCACACAAAACCAAACGTTTCTCTTCCCCTTTTTAAACCAGGCCTGTTGTGTCTATTTTGTTGTCTGATCACAGTTATAATGCTGGAGGGGAGACTGAAATAAGCATGAAGATGTTTTTCAAAACACAAAGTCATGGAAAAATCTAGATTTTAATATTTACACGACAATGACAGCTAGGAATTGTATTTATTAGCAGCTTGACAGTGCATAGTCACTATGATTTAGTCACCCATCACTTTTGCCTCTTCTCAGAGGTACTTTAGCTATATTTACTACAGACATCTATGATGAAGGCAGTATCTTGGAGAAGAGTAGTTTAATCAGTGTATTTTATACCCTTAAACTTCTCCCTGCCTATTGGATTTCTATTACAGAGTGTGAAAATCAGTCTTTAGTTAAAACACTCTAGGTACAAGGAATCAGAGCCACAATGCAGTTCATGGAATTCAGAGTCCATGGCAAGCCCCCAGCCACAATCCTGACCTCAGTAGGAAAGGGTTACATAGCAGATAATACCAGAAATTTGGATCCTGAGCTCTAAAATAGATAGCTGCAACATAAAACACATCAAAACAGTTTATGCAGTTGCAGTGCTAAACAATTATTGCACTTTCTGGGACAGTTAAAGAACTGCAGACAAGACAACAAAGAGCATTCACATGTAGGAACTTCCAATACAAATTCATGGACTTTGGATCTATACTGGAGCAGAGGACCTTTGACAGAAGTGGCATCCACAGTATTATTCTTTCCAAGTAATAGTATGGGTAAATAAAATCTATTTGAGAACGATGGGCTTGTATTACCTGTGACAGTGAATTAACCATCAGGGACCAATTCCTGTCTTTCAGAAAATATTTTCAAAAGAATAAAGGGAAATTCCACATTTGAGAGTAGAAAACATCTCCATAACCATTTTCCAATCCCCAGCTGCAGCACCCAAGGCTCAGAGCAACTGCAGCATCTGGGCATGGGGAAAAAACTATTTATTTATTTTATAAGTCCAGGAATACTCCTTGATTTTAATTTTTTTTCTATAAGGTTAAATTTGAACAGGAGGCAAATCATGAAACATTTGGAAAAGCACTTGGAAGAACACACTCCACCTTGCAAGTGCATCTGCACAAACTCATTTCAAGCTCTGAAGCTCAGCCTCAGTGCTCTAATCAGACACTGCAGTCAGGCAGCACAGCTTGTACCTCCCCACCCCACTGCAAACAACTGGGAGAATCTGAATTATTCCCTCTAAAGCGGGGCTTCAAACATTCAAATGCTTGAGTAGGTTGCTTTTTCCCCTAAAGATTGAGTATGGAAAAGTAATAATTCATTCCTATTGCAATTATTCTAGATTTTAAATTGTATTATTTTGTTGAAGGGTAAAAATACTGCCCAATAAGCACCTGAAAGACTCAAAAGACCACCTTAAACAAAATTAAATAAACTGAGTTTTAATTTCTTGACTAGGAGAACATTATGTTTAGATGCCAGACCGGCAATATTACATGTGAATACTATCCAATTCTGGCATCTCAAAGCTATAAAGGATCACTTTGGGGATTCTGCGAAGTTCCTTCCAATTAAAAAAGAAACCTAGGCTAAACAGAACATTTGGTTACTTCACTGTGATAGCAGAAAATTACACCAAAGAAAGACTGCTAAGTAACTGGAAGTTTGTTGACAATTATTTCTCTTTGTGAAAAATAGGGATAGTTGATTTCAAAAACTTTACTAGAAATGGAAAATATATTATTAAATTTTCCAAAAAATAATCCAGTATGTAAATTTTCTGAAAAGTTTGAACAACATTATTAAGAGTTGAATCTAAAATGAAGGTCAGCATTTGAAATCCCAAAACCAAGAGTCCATTTACTTTGGTCTCTTTACAACCTATTATTGAAGCAATTATAATCTCAAGCTTTCACTTCAAAGGAGTAGTTTAACAGTAAACATTTATTTTCAGATGCATTCAAATTCAACTTCTTCTCTGCAATATGGGAACACCTTGCATGGCCACCTTTGATTTTTAAAATAACATCTGACACCAAATTTAATACAAGGAGAGTTTTTCTGCTCAATACAACTCCAGATCACTCAAAGACTACAAAGAACAAGAATGCCATTTGGAAAAATTTGGCAATATCAAATTTTGCCAGTTTTCATTTGGCAAAACATTTTTGACCTGCTGAACTTACAATAGTTTGGGGCATGTTGATCTGTACTAATGCCTTGAAGGACTATCAGATTTAAATCAAAAATACACTTACAAATATTTTATAGTAGTGATAATACATAACAGCACAAAGAATATTTTGAATAGTTCAAAACACTCAGATGGGTTCTGGATCAGACCACATGCAGTGAGTATCAAAAGTGCTTCACACACTCTGCATGCACTGATACTTTCATTGCTGCCAATGAATTGCCACAGAAATATTGCTTAATAATGTCAGGGTGGTGCAAAGCATCCCATTCTTTCTGGAAGCCATCAATAGATGATGTCCAGGATGAAACAGAGGTGAACTTCCAAATGAGACCTGTGCACTCTGTGGGAGAGCCCAGCTTGCTCTGCAAACTGAGGCTCCAGCTGCCTGTCTCACTCTCTCCAGGTGCAACCCCACGTGTTGTATCATACTGCTTGAAAACAAACTGTATTGATAGGAGACAAGAAGAAGTTTACCTAATCTAAATATGTAGTATTCCAGAAAAAGAAGGGCAGACAGAAACCATGAATTATGCATACTGTATCATTGAACTCCTATCCTACTTTAGAGCTGGAGCAGGCTTTGCATGGAAAATGAAATTAGGATGGAACATATATTGAGCAATTTTCTCCATAACTGGTTCTTACTCACCTTAAATGTAAAATTTTATTTAGCTGATATCACAGGAAGGTATCCTTATTAAAGTAGCACACTTACATGGGTCCCTTTGAAAGGATTTAATGCAAACAAGTCTAAGATAATTGAAGGGGAGACATTTTCTGACTGTTCTCAGAAGAGCTTAGTGAAGAAGAAGATAGCAGGAAAGAATTACTTTATTATATTGATTTCCTTAGGAAAAAGGAAAAAAAGAAATCAAAGTAAGGTAGGTCAAACAAACCAATTCTCTTTTGTAAAAATCAATAAAAGCATGCAGAACATGAGTGAATTTACATGTCAAGTAGAGTTTGCAACCATAGTGCAAAACAAGAACTGCACATTATTACTCTAATAAGGCAGGTAATACAAGAGACTAGCTTGGGTCATTACTACACAGAGATCTCTTAAAATAACTCAAAGTGCAATGTGTGTGCTTTTCTACTAATTTAATCAAGCAATTAATCTGAAATGTGACTGATTACACATTACAGCTCACTAAAATGTTGTATCATAGCATATGGCAGACTTGTAGCCACTTAAAATATATCTACCTAAAGCTGAAAAATTGCTCTATATGGAGCTGCAAAATTCTAAACTTCTACCCAAGTCATACATTCATAACTGCCAAGAATCTTCTGCTTTGTGAGAAAAAAATTCAGCCAGCACCTAAAAACTAAACACACTGACACATTCTTGGTATTTCTCTGGTTGTTCAACTAAGCAGAAATTAATATCTAATATTACTTTAGTACTTGATAAAACCCAAAAGTCTGCTAGCTTCTTCTTCATATAATTTCACATAAAACACCTGAAAAAGAGTCCCTCCTTCATCAATACATCCAAGCCAGATACTTGAAATCACAAGTGGCTTGGATAATTAACCTTGGCCCATTGCTAGCAATTACTGTCATTAACAACAATTACGTGAAAATCAGCGACAGGAATGATCCTCAGTTTCCAACAGGAATGATCCTCAGTTTCCAACAGGGGCCACATTGAGGGCATAACTCCTCTTATGTCCCGACTGCACAACCTATGGTATCCAGCTGTGAGACTCTCCACTAAACTCCACCTTCCTCTGACCTGGAAAAAAAGATGTGTGGGAGTCCCTGCATTTCTTCTACAGCTCCTCTAGCTCATTCTTTTAAGACAGAAAAACACTTCAAATGCAAAAACGCATATGAATAAACATCCAAACTGCCTCAGGCATTAAACACCCTAAAATCACCAGAAAGTGTTAGACCATCTATTGGAAACAAGGACTTACAGGTCAATTTTGAAGTTACATAATTGATTTCAAAACTTGCCCTGACTTTGCCAGGGGTAGAATTACGGGAAAGCAGCACAGAGTTTGAGGTTTTTTAAGATAAAGCTTCACAAGGAAAGCAAAGAAAGGGAAGCTGAGACCTCTTTTTAAGAGCGCTCAGGTTCACCCTGGTGAGTTGATCCTGTTTTTTCTGACTACTCCTCTCCCAGTCCAAGACTCAAAACCTCTTCTTAGCATTATTTAAGCCTGTCCTGAGAGTATGTATTACAGAAAATATAAGAAAACCAAATAGCAACCCTAGCAGATCTTTCAATAGTAAAATAACATCCCATCCTCTACTGAATTCATATTGGACAGTCAATATAAACTATTAGTAAAAGTCAGAAAAGGCATATGCTTCCTTCACTTTTTTGAGAAGTGCAATCTGCTTTCATACTGTTAATCGAATTGAGTGCTGTCAGGAAAGTCAAAACCTTGAAAAAACTAGCAAATTTATTCTAAAAGCATCAATTAAATCCTCTTCCCCCAAGAAGAAAGTATTCCAAAGCAGTACTGAGGGTTGGTTTTTTTTTCCTTTTAAATAAGGAATTATGGATTTACTCATTTCTAATGGCATTTTAAAAGAGAAAGCCTTTTCCATAAGTAAATTTTACACTCCTGACAAATGTAGAAAAGTTATAAAAAGAACCAAGATCAGAATGCAAGTCTGTACTCAGCCTTGCACAATGCCCATTATTTCCAGTAGAAATTCACCTGATTTCCCTAGGTGTTCTGTAAATATTGCTTATTATTGCTACCTCATCTTCACTCTACCATGTGTCAATCAGCAAGAGAAAGATTTTTCCTTAGATATTCATTGTACAGCTCTCTGCAACTTTTATGAAAAAAAAATACAAAAACTCCAAGCAAATCCCATTCCTGCTACTTGGGCAGCGCAGAGATGAAAAATCTTTTCCAAAACCCAAGTTTAATCCACCTCAACAACAGCAGAACCCAGTCACAGCTTTCTATTTTTACCATCTGAGGTTACTGTGTGGAAAATCCAGGAATTTACAAACAGACCATAATTCAGCATTTATTTACAGTAATATTTAAGACACCACTGGCTTTCATTGTCTTTTTGACTTTTATTCACTCTTCAAAACTCCTGAGCCCCAGAAGAAGAGGGGAAGGGGCAGGGAGAAAGCCTGCCTTGCCTGGTGCAGACACTCACACAAGCACGAGTAAAGCACCAGGAGCACATGGGGAGTCCAGCAGGACAAGGCTGCTAGGAGGAGAGGTGCAGAAAGGGACAACGAGACAGTCAGGCCACCCCTCTGCATGCACAGCTTGTGGCTCCCCCGCAGACCTCCTGTGCCTTGACAGCAGGAGGACAAGAGTGCCTACAACTCTTCTCTCATTTCCTGCTTTTCTCTTTCTTTAAAGTTTTGATTTCCTGTAGTTACTCACTATGTGTCCTTTTCAGGGCTGTTCCTCTTGGTTTATTTCTCCTTTTCTATCCAGTTAATTTTGTTTTCTTACCTAGCTCTTCATTGTCTGCATGTTTTCCTCTCTGCTATCTTCTCCATTTTCCCCATTTGAAAAGAGCAGCTTATATTCACTGATGAAATGCAGGACCACGTTTTAAACTCTGCTTTTATGTTTTTATAGAATACAAAGGTAAAAATTTACAGTTACTGAACAATAAATATCAACGTTTCCTTGAGAATATTTTTTTTAATTATACATTCATGAATGGCAGATATATTTGATGTAATTTTTTTATAACTTAGAGAAGAAATTCTAAATAAACACAAGGTGGAACAATTCAGAATAGGTTACTCACCTCATTTGTTTATTCTAGCAGCCAGATGTGAATTTTATGTCACTCACAGGAGCTTCTCATTTTCCTTCTTCATGACTCTTTCTGCTAGGTATTAAAATATATATATATATATATATTTCAAAATAACAGCAGCATACAATAAGGGGAAGAGGAGAAGGACACACACAGGCCTTTCACACCCTATTTAAGAGGTACTGCTGTCTCTGAAATGTGACTAGACTTAGACCTCAGCAACTCAGGGAATTCTGTCCATTGTAACAACTGGCAGCCAGTTATTAACAGGGGTAACTCAGCACAAACTCAGAGCAAAGACTTAAACTGCAGCCCCGGCCCCAGGAGCCTTCACCTCCTGCTCACAGCCACACTGAGCTCCAGCAGTCCATCTGCAGCATCCCTTGCCTGCAGCACAAGGCAGAGCTGTGTCCTCACAGAGCTGCTGAGCTGAGAGATGGCTCAATGCAGGCACAGCTACAAAGGGACAATGCCAGTCCAGGGTAAAGCAGCCTTGGACCTTAAACTGCCAAGGAAACAGGCTGGCTTCATTTCTATTGACCATCACTTAGAGCAGCTGTTTGCTGCCCCAGGATAGGCTTACTTCACACAGCTGAACGAGATTTCACTGAGCTTTCTCAGCCAAATCTTATCTTCATTTGTTTGAGAGTTGGTCTCAACTCCACGATGAGAGTAACAGAGTCATGACAGGGCAACACAACAGAAATATTGCTTTGATTTTCCAGCAATGCTGCACTTGGTTCCCACTCAATAGCACTCAACCAACTTCAAAAAGCGTATTACAAACAGTGACAGAAACACATTGAGAGTTAAGAGTGTTCAGGCTGAAGAAGAGAAAGATACAGGGAGACCTTAAAGCACATCACTAAGGGGGTCTACAAGAACAATGAAGAGGGGTTGGTTTGGGTTTGTTTTTTCTTTAATAAGAGCATGAAAGGACAGGAAATGTTGTAAGAGATTTAAACAAAAACCAAGTAGGTTTAGGTAAAAAACTAGCAAGAAATTCTGTACTATCAGGGTGGGATATCAGGGCACTGGAACAGGTCACCCAGACAAGCTGTGGATGCCTCACCCTTTGAGCCATTCAAGGCCAGGTTGGATGGGGGTCTGAACAACCTGATCTGAAAGGAAAAGCACTCCTGACCACAACAGGAGGGTTGGGACAAGGTGTTCTCTAAGATACTCTTCCAACCCAAACCATTCTGTGACTCTATGGCTTACAAGGTGCTCAAGACAGAAAGTAAAGCAAGACATCACCCAAGGGATGGAGCAGATTTCTACTCTCCTTCCAGCATCTCCGGAGGAGACACAGCCTCTCAAGTCCACCCCATACTAAAACCAAAGAAAGGTTCCCAGCAAAGTACCCCTCATGGCCCCTACCATAGTGAAGCTATTAAAAAATAAACAAACCCAAGATCACACTGGCGGACTTAAAGTAACCAAATACCTGAAAACCAGTACAGAGAGACAGCCCCATCAGACCCAGAGCAACGCTGACCAAACCAATAACCCAGCCCCTCCGTAGCTCTTATATGGCTCCTGATCAGGGTAACCCAGCACAGCTGCTCTGCCACACTCAGCTGCTCTCCACCCACCTTGGACTGCAGAACTCCCCTCCCACACCTGGGGCCACTTTTCTTTAGCTGAGAGGAAGAGTTTGCTGTTCTCTTTTAGTTCACCTTTAAACAGTAGGATTCTGCCTTCAAACACAATTTTTGAACAACTCTTCTCTCACTGCTGAATTATCTCTGGGTTACAATACTGAATTCATAATGATTCATATCTGATTAGTAAGATGCCACAGACTGGATAGAGAAGGGGACATTTTGTTCTCATGACATATTTTTCTGTGACTACAACAGAAATACTTTCTCTTCATGATATCAGGTCCTGTGCAGGGCCAGGAGCTGGGCTTGGATGTTCCTTGTGGGTCCCTTCCAACTTGGTATATTCTATGATTCTATGACGTATTTTCATTTTTATAACTCACCTTGCTATAGTTTGCTCCCAGGAAACTTCTCTGACTTCAAAGTCCTTATCTGCAAGATTCTCCAACCACTCTGTTTTGTGTAAAAAGATAGAGTTAGGACAAATCTAACCAAAACATTCTTTAATGAAAAAAGGTACTTTTCATGAATTGAAAATGTAAAACTCTAGCACTGTGATATTCTTCTTTGCAATAAAAATGAGAAGTCTTCAAATCCTTGGTTTTTTCTTTTTTCTGATTAGCTGGAAATTTTGATTTGTTAATCAAAACAAATTTGCTGAATTTCACATCTGTAAGTGTGTGAAAGAGTGGGAGAAGCAGCAGAGGGTGCTTTGCCACGAGCTGCTCATTTTAATGACAGAAGGTGACTGCTTTCATTCTGCTCACGTGAGTACCTGCAGTGCAAGAGCTCACTGAGCTCCAGTGTCCCCTCCAGGAGGTGGCTGGGTGACTTCTGTCTGTCCAACTGCTTCTGCAGACCTTGAAAGATCTTGTGCTGGAGAAATATGTCTGTCAGTTCCCAGCCAGTATTGGCTTTGGCAGCTGTTTACTGTAAGAGCATGGAGCTGTTCATGAAAGGAAATAGTTCTGTTATTGGAAAACTGTGCTGTTGTACATCTGTGAGAAATAAAGACATGCAATGGGCAAATAAACACATTAGAGGGAACCCAAACAAACAAAAATGAAAATCTTTAACAGCTTGAAGTATTTTTTAAGTACACCATCTGCCTGCAAGTATCAATTATATAAAATCAAGGAGATGGATACAAATACACAATAAATTGTGGACTGCTTGAGTACACATTTGTTTTATAAAGAACGTATCGCATCATGGCATAACTTTAATTCTGACCTTAAATAAATACTATTACAGGATACCTCTCACATTCTAACCATAACAACAATAACTACTTCTAGAAGAGCCAACCATTAAAAATTATTTATATACACACTAATTACATCTACTGACAAGCATCAAATAGAAGTCTGCATATACACATTTTGTTAGATTTAGTGGGAAAATACTTTAATATGATAGCCGGCAGAACTGAGAGAATTCATAACAATTAAAATTGCTTTAAAATTCTACAGCATGTTAATATATTAAACCATTAAAAATGCCTGCAATAGTGTCCATTAACATTTTAATTTGAGGAATTCTCAGCACATTGTCCAGGGTCAAGACTGTAACATTATCATGAAATTTGTATTTCTTTGTATTTGAATGAAAGTGTGTATATTAGGGGGGTAGTATTTATTTCTTTTGTTTTAAAAACTTGGTTTCTGGTGATTAGTTATTACTATTTCCCCAGTGAAATAGATTTTAGGTTTGGGTTTGTTTTTCTCCTACAAACTTCTTACCTAGTAAGGTAACCTGTTAAAATCACGGAGGGGAAGGTGCATGCGGATCAGCTCAGCTGGGCTCTCTACAGCTGGAGTTAGGACATGATTTAATGGCACTGCAGCTCACTGCCCCTTCACAATCTCCTTTCAGGAGCACTCATGGTGCTGCTATGAACAGCTTTGCAGACAGCAGCACCCACAGAAGAGTTTGCATATGTTTACCTATATTTGCTACCCCTTTGCCCTGCCCTCACTACAATTGTCTGTACAGCCCATAGAGAAATTCATAAAATTGAACCCAAATGAGATTACATTGATAACACAGTGCTCCTTTGGAGACCACCTTTTAGAGCAAGGTACAACACTGCAAATCTCCAAGCTGAGGAGGTGTGATAATGAATTCAAGAGCTGAGAATATGTCACTGTGAATTCAGTTGTTCTCAAAGCTTAATATGTGCAGGATGCAATTTGATGATGCTTTATGCAATTGCAGGGTTGTTACTGTCAGAAACAATCTGTTTACTTTGCATATTTTCACATTTTTGTGAGCTGCCTAGATCCTATCTTCTGCAATTGGCATAGAGATTTACCAATTTATTTTATTTTTCAAGATGAGTAGCCTTGCAAAGGATCTAAAAAGGTCTCAGCATGCAAAATTTGGGAAAATTCTGGGGCATAATGTTATTCATGAGGATTCAGATTCCACATTCATCTGACCTTGACAGTTGAAATGAGGCCAGAGGATCTCAGAGACCAAGCTCCACGGGTCAGAAAGCCCCAGAAACAGAGCAGAGGGAAAACTGCACACTCTTGGTTTACTAACCAATATTCTGACATTGGATGGAGAGGCTCTTAGTCAAGAAAAACCAATATAAATAGTCTGGCAGAAGCCATGATGGCTTTTATGGCTCCAAAATAAAAGGATAAGTAAACATTTCTGCTGATTCCCTGTCCACGCAGCCTGTAGAGAGGGCAGGTGTCTGAAGGGAGGGCAACAAGACCACCCTGCAATGGACCACTGGACAGAGGATGTCAAGATGCTGCCCACAGGCTGTGAGTTCATGGTAGGACAGAGACAGGCAAGGAGTAGAGGGCTTCTGCCTTTTCTCATTGCTTGAACGAGCTATTATGAGCTCCTCTGATCAGCAAAGCACAACTCAAGAGCTGCTCTCACCTACCCATGGCTGCTGGGATAGAGGATGTTCACAGCCGGGATGCAAACGGATGCATCTCGTCATTGCTGCATCCACTCCAGCAAGGCTGCTGTCAGCCTCCTGGGGCTCCTCCCTGCACCCATCACTGCTCCTCTGACTCGAGGGACTGGGAATCACCTGGCTTTAAAGCAGCTGAAACGCTGAGCTATGCAGTGGGAGTTGCTCACAAAGCCTTCCTCCAGCTGTTCAGTTGCTTGGGCCTGGTCTGCTCTGCATGACAGCATGGCTTTGCAAACTTTCATAGGTTTTACCTTTTATTATAGAAGCTCACTTCTAACTTACAGTACTCTTGGAAAACAAATTCCTGTGGAGCCTTTCTCAATTGAAGAATAAATAAAAAACTATTATAGTAAAAGCTATGACTCATATGTTGCTATTTTTCTATTAGTATTTCTGTCTGTCGCCCTGATTCTTTCAAGTTTCACTGATGCACTTTCCAAGTCAATGTTTTCGTAGCTTCTTGTTTGTTTCCCATGACCTGATGTTATATTTAGAAGCTTGTTTATGGTAAGACAAGGTTGCTAGAAATTCCTGCTCTTGGGAGTGAAAGCGACTGATGAACAATTGCCTTGACCAATGGGATGGGAGAGGTGTCCAGCTTCTCCTCCAATCCCTGGTCCATGTGAAAATACTATATAATATGGAGTCAGATAATTAATAGAGCTTTTCAGCCTTCTCTTGAGAACGTGTGTCGTGTGTGTCCTGGCGAGTGACCCACAGTGATAGCTGTCATTAAAGTTATTTTATTTAGTTTTAAGTCTTGAAACAAAAAAACCCCATGTAATCCTAATACATATTACATAAAACGTTAAGGACCTTTTAAGTGACCTTTTACTTTGCCAATCTGACCTTGATATTGTATTTTGTATATTATACATCTAACAGATAGATATGGACTTCATTTGCTGATCCACAAGTCCAGTTGGTGTCACCAGGAATGACACAAGCATACTCTCTAGAAAGGTGCCTAGAGCCAGTGTTTGAGTTGTTGAAACAACAATTGAAATTAAAAGTTATTTTCTTGAAGTTGTTCAAACGTTAATAGGGAGATTTGTGACATAGAATCCCTCTGTAAGACAGTTGTGTTATCAGACTCCCTCCACAGTTTGTTTTATGTCACATGCATATCTGCAGAAAATGCAGGACTTAATTAGTTGTATCTAGATTGTGAGCAGAAAAAAATCCAGGGCATTTCCTTTTACTTAAGAGGTGGCATGAACCAGCTGGCATTCAAAAAACATACAAACAACAACCAAAAAAAACACCAAAAAAACCCCCCACATTGATTCTTAGGTTCACAGGCCAGACCTAACAGTACTAAGAGATTCCAGTCAAAATATCATACTCTAAATTTGAATCTAAAAAAAAGTGCATTGCAGAAAATCAGTAGAGATAGTGGTTCATAATAAGAAAAATTAGTAAAGATAATAGTTTTGTGGCATTAACTCCACTTATTGCTACTTACGTGACCACAATTGCAAATCTTAATTTCTGGACACTTCCTATAACCCTGATATTTAAATAAGTGAATTTAAATCTGTGAATTTAATACATGTCATGTAATACAAGACAAGATTATATTACCTGAGTGTCTTCACTGCCACATGCACACTCTGCACAGCATTTGCTAAAATGAAGCGATCTTGGTTTATATTTCCCCCAAGTACAGCTGGCAGCGTCCCCTTCTGCGACTGCTGAGTCCCAGAGGCTTTGTGAAACAACACATTTTGTTTGCTTTCAGTCATATGTTCATGTAAGAAAAGCCTTCTTTGCATTATGAAATCATAATGATTTATAAACTTCAATATAAATTCAGCTGAACTTTGCAGGAATCCAAGGTGGAGTGAATTCAGGGCATGCTAAGGCCTAGGGCTGCATGGACCAAGTATTTACTGGAGCCAAGGATGGATAGGTTTAAAAGTGAAACAAAATTCTGTGTTTAAAAGAGTTTTTGAAAACTAGGCTTTAAAAGCAAAACATTTCTGAAAATCTTCAGATACACAGTTTTCAAAAGTCTAAGGTTTGCATTTGAAAACAACCTAGAAAATAAAGCAAAAAATTACTTTTAAAGCTGTCTACAGCTCTTGTCATAAGAAAAATAAACATTTTCCAGACTTTTCCAGTGGCGTATTATTTAGGTAAGATCAACAGTTAGTATCACAGAAAAGAATTTCAGAACACATACATTCCATTTGAAAGCAATAAATAAAAGGTATTTTTTTCTAAACTAAAATTTTGTGTCTAACCTCTTTTGTAAAGTGTTTGATCTGTGCTCTTGAAGGAGAAAAAAAGAAACCCTAAAATATCTAGCAGCAAGGTAAAAATAACGTTTTTTAAAATCCATGAATTGTGTATTCCTGACAGCAAAGTTAAAGGAATGTCTAAAATATTCCAGCTTTAACAGCAGTTGAGACGTCTCATGACTTCTCAGGAGGCACCCAGCAGTGTGCAGGATTGGGCCCACACATCTGGGATCACTGAAAAAAAATAGGAAAGCCACAGGTTCCTGAAATGTTAGATTCTGCTTCCTTTACTTCTTGCTCTTTCCCCTAAAGGTGCCTGGGTTTTTAATCTGAATTTTTGAAGTTTATGTGACTTCTCTTGTGCTAATTCTTTCAAATTTGTTTTTTAGATGTCAGAGAGAAGTATAACAGGATTGAGAAATTTCATAAATAAAAGTTAGGATTTTCTATTTTAAGATGTTAAATGCATCCCTCTTTTCAAAAAAAATAGCCTAATGAAAGTAAAATTAGTCCAGAAAGTCAGTTTGGGAGTTACTTTCATATCTTTTTCATGCAAAATACATTTAAGATTAGGCTACCAAAAAAAAGGGGGGGAAATCCCTAGAAAGCTTAAGAATTGTTCACCTCTCTTTGGTTAACCTAGGTTTTTTAATGTGGTTAGCATCTAAATAAACCTTATCAAATATTTCTTGCTCCACTGACAATTTTCTGACCACCTAGTTGAAGATCTGAGCCCTAACTTAGTTCATGGATGAGCAATCACAGCAGGTCCACAGCAGAACCTATCCTAGAACTACAAATATATCATCTGCAGCATTGTAAATCAAAGCCTCAAAGAGCATCGTTTAGCCTGAAGCTAAAATTGCTTGTTTATCAGATGGTGCCTAGCTTAGCATGGAGCAGTTCCTTGTAAATCTCAGGGCCTTTTACAGCATATACTTAAGCAAGCATATTGGCTCCTGGGAGACTCCCCGAGAGCTTTAATGACTGCAGACTGCAAAAAGATCCAGGCCTTGGTTTAGTTAAGTGGTTACTTGTACAGCTTGGCTCCATTTTGTAAACTCCTGAAGATAAGGTGTCTGCTTTATCTGGGGGAAGAGCACACATTAGTTTCTTAGGAAATCTTTATATCCTAAGTGTTAATGTTCTTGTGGCTTGTGGTATTTTGACCTTTGTTTGCTCACTTTTGATTTACGGTGGGAGCAAATCTTTTCCCCCAAGCCCTTCCTACGTTTTATAGGGTCCTTTGAAAAGCACAGAGAAGGACTCACAGCACAGCTTTTAAAAGGGACTGTAAGGCCACACTCTTCCTAAGTTCATTGTACAGCTCAGGACACTCTAATGACAAGGAGGTAAGATGACCACTCATTTTATTTCTGATTGTTGCTCCCTAGTTTATTTCCTCATAAAATGGGTGGTCTCAATAAGTCCATGGAGCTCCACCCAGTGCAAGCCAGGTCACAGCCCGGGCCATGCAGCCCCTCTGTCCCGCTGGACAGTGGTGGCAGAGGCAGAAAGGCAGCTGCTCCCTTGGGGAAGGACAGCTTGCCACAGTCATGAACTGGCTGGATTTACCACTGGTGTCCAGGCAGCTATCTCCTGATGGATAGTTGCATACATTTGATGTAATTTGCTAATTGTGGAGCTTGTTATCTGGGTCTCTCACTTTTTGATTTGAATTAATTAGAGTTCACCTCCATGCAGCCACCTGCTGTGCTGTCACACGCAGCATACATTGGTACAACAAAAACAAGGAATTTTTTTAATAGGCTTATTCAAGCAAAATGTGCTCCCATTAGATGTGTGAAATGGCATCACTACAATGTCATAGACGAAAAAGAGGAGAATCATTTATTTCAGCCAGCATGGTAACAGTGCAAATGAGAGCAAAGAATGGTCCATTGCATTTATAGGCAGAAGACCCAATACATTTAAAATCTAATTTGACTTTACCAATTACTCAATATCTTTGAGTCTTTCTCATTTCCGTGTTTTTTCCCTTGATCCAAGTTAGAAGCAAGAAGATCTGATTTTTGTTGCTGCTAGTAGCACTCTTAACATTTCTAAGCCAAGAATTTTTGCTGGTCTTGTGTGTGCAAGCCTCCTCCAGCACCACGAGCTCATATTCCTCCAGGTAAGCACACTCCACATATCATAGAACTGAAAATATACTCCCTTGCTGCATGTTTTTCAAACAGAACAAATCATTATAACATGGAGCTAAGGAAAAACCAAATAACTTTAAAGGTTCATGGCAGCATTTGTCTTCTGAAAGGTGCTACTTTCAAAGTATGCTGAAAAACATGAGCTTCCTTTTCACTGGGTGTTTAACACTGGTAAAGGCACTTATTGTGATATGCAGTTGTATTTGTTTGCTTTCCTATATTTTAAGAGCTATATTGAAAATCAAATCCTGTTTTCTTGCACATAGCCTAAGTAAGCAGGCTTTTGTACAAAAGGTGTCAGACCATCTGAAATACATCTGGAGCTATTTTTTCAGCACAGGACCAGTAATGAGTGACCTATTTACTCCATTACTCTGTAAAGATGGTTGAGCTGGCTTTGATCTCTTGTGGTCTATATTGGGTTGCCGACAGGTCAGGGGAAAATGACTCACTCTGGCTGCTATGTCCTGTGGGCAAAGCTCTCTTTCTCCTAAAGCTCAGCTTTTCTCCCCCATTCCGTACTGTTCACTGTTCTGCTGTGGGATGGATGTTCAGTCAGGGACACCTTCACGATGTTTCACAGAGAAACTTCTTCAAATCTGACATATCTAGAGGTGATATAATATCAATACAGCTGATACGAGATATTGTTGATAGGTTCTGGGTGTTTTGGAAGACAAAAGAAAAATTAAACAGGAATAGAATTAAAATTATATCCAGATAGATGGATATTTAGAGATATTATACAACTCATGCTAATTTTTGGTTTTGAAAATAATTCATAGTGCACTGCTAGAGGGGTTTTAACACTATCCATATTATTACAGGAGACCGTCTGCAGTCTTATAAAAATGCATCATTTTCAGGAAATTAAATTAATCTTTGTAAGAATTTGTGGTTATTTTACAAATGTGTATTTTACAATAGCAATATTTGGCATGGTTTGGTACTTTCTGATATCAGAGCACTGTATCCCTTGAATCTTTAATTCCATTCTGTTTCTGTGATGAAAGTGTCAATATTCTCATTTGGCAAATAGAGAAATTGAAACAGAGAATCAAATTTGATTACCCAGGATCACGAAGGCTCTAGTTATGATGCAGTTAAACATATGGGATGCTGCTTGTACCAGCAAGGGCTGCTCCCAGGAACTGAGTGTTGTGCCACAGAAGCTGCAAATTTCACCCAGCACCTTGATGCCTTAGGCTGTACTTCAGGTATTATGTCTTGGCTTGCAATTATGCCTTTGGATGAATATGGGCACAGAGAAATGGCAATCAAAATAAAAAATTAAGACTTCTCTCTTCCAGAAATAGGATTGTTCTTCCAATTTTGCAGTGCATCTCCATTCAATTTTCCAGCTAAAACACATAAAAGAGATAACAACTGCCAACACAAGAAAACCCACACATAACAAAACCCACCCATCCCCCCAAAACAAACAAACAGACAACAAACAAACAAACATCCACCCCCTGAGCATGCATGCAAGAGTGCATGGAGACTGGAGTTAGCACGAAGGCAGATTGAAATAGTCAGTGGTAAAGGATACACTATATTAGAACTTTGAAACCAAAGAATGGCAGGAAGAGAAGGCTTCATTTAGTAAACACTGTCCAGTTGTAGATGCTAACTGTTTCAGACAGATATTAAGGAAAACAGGTCCATTCGAGGTATGAAGAAGGCATTTGAGCTTTCCAGTCACTGCTCCCACAACTAGAATTTGTATTTGGTCACTGCCCTCTCTTTTTTGTTTTGAATACTGTTGTGCCCATGTCAGAGTTGCAGGTTTAGCACCATCTGATTTTGTCCCTTGGATTCTGCTAAGATTTCAGGTCCAAAGTCGGGGTCTAAACATTTATTCTGTGAAATACAAAATATAAAATGTACAAAAAACTCATAAGAAATAAGTTTTCCAGCCAATATATTCGTAAGAGGAAGAATCATAACTATCCAACAAAGGCCTAATCTCCTAATGCATAGGAGCAGAAGAGGATAATCCTGGGCCCATTGAAGTTGAGTGAAAAAACTTCACTGAGCCAATTTGCCTTGAGAGACGTTCATTTCTGTGTGGTTGCATTCTTAAGACCATTCATTACTTCAAAACATGTTGAAAATCAATATTTTTGTAACTATATAGAACTTATTGGGTTGGTGCTATTAAGAACTGGAACTTCAAGGTGCACAATTTTAAAACAGACAAATGGTGCTGATTTTAAACAATGAGGATAATGAATCAAACTCCTACACGGAGTAATGGTTCCTCCAGCTCTGCAAACCTCCTTGGTGAAATCTGAAACTAGCTATTGAAGGTTCACAGGTCAAATAAATATTCAACTCAGGGCTAAAATAGTAGGCTAAATTTATCAATACATCCCTACTAAAACGTACATCCTAAAATTAGGTTGTCTGGTAATACCACACTGCACTGAGGAATCACAGGGGCAGGTTCAAATTCAGAGAAACTGGGAAAGACACAATATTCCCGTTTTATGTAGCTACAGAAATATTTCTAAATTGAAAAAAAAAGTCAAAAATGCTTATTGAGGGAGATAATTTCAAAAAATGGTCATGGTGCACAGCTGGTAGCTGTAGGACTTCAAAACATTCCCATGCACAGATATATTTCTTTTCAGTCTGAGTAGTTCTGAGTAGTAGGTTGTTGTCATAGACTTCATGGGGCAAAAATTTTAATGCAGATTTTCCAGAGAATAATGTTTCTAACAGCCTTTACTGAGGTGTTTCAAGTATGTGAACCATCTCACAAGTAATAAGTTTATTAGTCACAAGTACAAGTTTATGTGTTGTTGGTTTTGGAGAAGACATGACAGCACAAAAATTCAAGTAGGAAACATAGGGCCAAGCGAGTGAGGCTGCTTTGCTTTTAAGGCAAGATGGGGAATACTGGGTCTGTTTCTGCCCACCTAGAAGCTTCAAAGAGAACACTTCTATTTAGACAACAAGGTCTTTCATTGGCAGACACACAGTGCCCACATGTGCTTATAGAGCATGTCATAATTATGGCTGTTAAAGTCATTTCACTAGAAAATGTTCTGGTGATTTTGTTTCTCCTGTTTGATTGGCTTTAGGAGATGACAAACCCTCTCTAAAACAGGAAACCTGTAAAATTCTGCTTTGATAGGTCAGTGCTCCTTCATTGCTTCAGCAAAACCCCAGAGTGGAGCCTGGTGAGCTGCAATGAGAAGGGTGGAACAGCCTTCCCCAAGGTCCCTGCCACTGGCTCTGCAGTGGCACGGGCACAGCAGCCACTGCTGCTGCTGCCATGTGGGGAAATAAAAAAGCCAAACACATCTTTCCCTTCTTCTGCCATCATTAGAAAATGGAGAACTTGTTGCAGAGAAAAAACCAATTCTTTTTGTCAAGCTCACAGCATCTAGTGAGACTGCACATCACTTAACATTTTCTCACTTATGGAGGGAAAAGTGAGATCCTGCCTTACACTGAGGTAGGATCACTGCACCTACAGTGAAGGAGTGGCAAAAACACTCAGGAATGCATTTAACTGTCACTGAAATTCTTCTTAGGAATAAAAGGAGCTTGAGCTTGTAAGATTTTCCATTTCCCTTCAATCCATTAGGACAAGTAACTTCAAACAAATTTTTTCTTCCTCCATGTTTCCAGTCAGGTCAGACTCATTTGTGCCACCATGGCACCAGCAGTAGGGTAGGTGCCTACATTTGCTGCTAGTTATTTATTTACGTTTACATTGATCTGTAAATACATCCGGGAGCACTTGTACCATCTGCTTCGCATTCGTCAGTCACTGAAAGGAGGGTGGACATCTGGGGATGCCACTGGGTTTTGTTGATTTTCCCCCATTAGGGCTACTGTTTCCTTTTTCAGCACTATGTGAGCAAAGACCCTGGCTGACTGTAATGAAAAGGCAGATATGTGAGTGTGACATCACCTCCTAGTCCACCAAATCTGGGTTTTCTCCCAAGCTTTCCTCCACTTGGCAGAGCTCAGTGTATTGAAAGAGCATGAAATGCAAAAAGATCTGCCACAGTTTTTCTCTGCAGCATGAATGGCAATATTGAATGATAGCGTAACAGACAAACTGAAGTATCTCCTATGTGATCAAGACATCACAAAACTCCAGATTTGGGGGATGGGGAGTTAGGGTTAAAAAAAATCACATCTTTTAATGTATTCCTCTAAACTCTGCACACCAACAGACACAGGTGGGGAACACCAAAACTGGTTGCCTGGGTTCCAGAACGAGAGTCAGAATATGAATAAATACCCTTCCAAAAATCCCCTTTTTGTCACAAGTGTTTGGATCTTATCTCCCCTTTTACCTGTGTATTTACTGTCTGCAGCCTCACAAATACACAGTTTCTTCACAAGTATGGTCTTCAGAATCACTGACACAGTATTACCCAATACTTATGACTTTTGTGACAACAACAAAAATAATAATAGATTGATTCTAACATAAAAACTTTAGCTTATTTGGAGCATATTTTAATCAATTATCAAGATAAGCCTCATGTAGTGTGAAAATTAAAATTCAGATAATTATCTGATTCCTTCTACCATTGTGCAAAGAAAAAAATCCACATTGCTAAAATGCAATGCTAAAATAATCACTGCCAGCTCCCAGGATTTTCTCCTTTGAAGAAGCTTTTACATGCTGCTGAACTGAAGTGGGAAGTGCTGTCACAAGGATTTCCCTGTACTGGGAGAGGCGAGCACAGGCACGAAGCAAAGCTGCTCAAGGCATGCTCTGATGCGCAGCCTTCCCAGTTCTTGGGCCACATGGACTTCACCCCCCAAAGCCATGGTTTGTTGGGGCTAAAACAAACTGATTGCAGCTTCTAAACACAGCTATAGCTGGGCCTGATCATAAACACTAAAGTCTGTGGGAGCTGTAAAGTTTCCTGGGTGACAATAGGTTTGTGAAGCACATATGCTCACACATTTCTCACATTTTCCAAGAGGTTTTCCAGGTTATCCCTGCTTAGAGATTCTGCCATTGAGTTTTTAAAAATCCTTTATACCCCACAAGTCACAGCTTGTGTCCTATGAACTTTGTTAGCCACAACAGGTTCATAGATTAATGTAGGCACTGTTCCTAAGCCAGTTGTTACCTCAGTTGCTCTCTCTATAAATGCATTGGAATAACTGGGAAGGTGCCAGGGAGTCACTGTGAGAACTGTTGCAATTCTTCTCCAGGAGAGAGGGAAGGAGAACCTGTTTGCCACCTTCCATGGGCTGCTGGCTACAGGTCCTGCTGCTGCCAGGAAAATAAACTTGTTCCAGACTGTAATGCTACTGCATTCAGTTTTCTTTCAGAATTGCCTCTTTCGTTTCATCTAGAGCAAATTATCAATATTAGAAAACATAGGCTTGCAACCAGTTCCTAAGAAATCAGAGAATAGCTTTTGGTTTTGATGCTTTTGTAACAGGACTTCAGATATTTACATTCAAATTTTACTTTTCTATTTTCTATGCGAAAGTTTTCTCTTCATTTTTCTAGGTTCAGCCTTGCTGCCTGCAGGATGCTGGTAGAGGTGAGATATGCATTTCATTCTGATGTTGTAAATTAAATGAAAGTAAATACTGCTTATCACTTGCTCTTGGCCTATTTTGTCTCTCATTCTGTTGCTCCTCAGTGTAATGCAGCATTGCAGCCTTTTCTGCCTCTGTGGGACTCATGAACAAAATTTCCATTTGGAAATGGCCATGAATTTCAGATTCATCCTCTATGTGCACAACAGTTAGGAGAAGAGCATTTCTATCATCTTCCTTCAATGTTTGTATGTAATATACAAGCAGCAAAAGAAGTTAATCACTATTACTCCTCTCTATGGATTATGTTCAGTAGCACATAGGGTGGGGAAATCCTATCTTAGCTAATTCAATGTTTTCATAGGGGTCAGGGTTAGAGAAAGAGGTCATAGTACACACCCAAAACACTCAATACTACAGACAGTTTAAGGATATGCTTGATTGGACGTACTGATATTTTAATTTGGATCTTGGAGTTTTTTATTTTCTATTTGAATTGCAAAATAAGAATACAGTAATGGGGGGTTGTTGATAACAGTTTCACAAATGATGGAGAATGGAATTTTCTTTATTGCTCGAGGCAGAATGAACAGTCCGTTCTTTTGCTTGACCTCTGTATATCTGGAGAATATGCAAACATATTGAAACTTTGTTGTGTTCTGCAGTGGGGGAATGAAGTGCATCGATTGCTCGCGATTATTAGCTAGAGTGGGATAAGCCTTCTCCTTATTATGCAGATTAGTGAAGCTCTCAGTTCCAACATATTGTACAGATGCAGGAGAGCAGCTGCTCTTACAGATGGCAAGTACACAGCTCCATTAGTATGTATCTATTGTCTGCTCTCAGCTTGCTCAGAGGATGGAGAGGGTGGGTAAAGAGGAATTGTCACACAGTGAAACGTAAAGGAGAACACACACTCTTAAAAATCCATACCCAAGAGACTATTTACACAGCAGGGCAGACAGCAATCAAATTAAAAATCCACCCCAAATAAGGACTTTCACATGTCACAATTAAGATTCTCTAGTTTTTAAAATATACTAACCATTAAAATGAAGGAATAGAATTCAAATTTGACAACTAAGTTGTATTAATAAAAAGAAATCCTGGAAATTCACTGAAAATTTGGTCATGTATTTGGCCCATCCAAAGCTTTCTTTAACAAAACCTCTCCCATCAAAAAACACCTCACTACTCCAAAGACACATCCTTACTTATTTTGCATAACAGAAAAGACAGAAAAGCAGAACTGGGCTTCATTTATTAAACTTTTCACAGCAAGAATATAGCATTTCATGCAATTTTTTAATGAGAGCTGAAACAGCTAAATTTGAGTTTATATAGACAGCATTGATTGTGCATCTGTGTCAATTATTCTTTGCAAAAATGCTAAACAGAACATTAGTTAACCATGTGGTAATTTTTAATGTGATGAACAATTCCTGAGGAAAGACAGAGCTACAGCCTGACTGCTGAAAATAGAGTCTGGTGACGAACAATTTATAACACAATCTATGGTTGGAGGAAAAAATTATGGATGTACCAGCAGATTTTATGATATACTTAATATACAGTTTATTTTATTTAGTACAGAGATGACATGCAATGGAAAAGGCTTGTGAGGTACAAACGAAGATGGTCTTAAAGCCTAAGTTACGGTCTCATTCCAATCTGAAAGTCTGGGAAGCCAAAGATGCCAAACCAAGTGTGAGGGAAAGAACATATATAAAAACAGATGAACAGGCTGTTGGGTCTATATAACATCTGGGAGGCCCTTGTCCTTAGTGACCAGCCTTTCACCCAAGGCAATCTCAGAAGATGACTTGTCTATGAGCAAAGTGGAATAGACCTGTTCTCGTGACAGACCCTGGGGACCAGCACCGTGGTGGCTGGGCTACAAGGTGCCCTGCTTGCCCTTCAACACAAGGTCTGGGGTCCTCTGTGTTCAGGGAGAAATTACTTGGTCTATTTTGAGCATAGATCTTATAAGCAAAATAATAAAGTGACAGACCAAAGTGCCATTAGCTTTTTTTTCCCATAAGGTGGTAGAATTAGTTGTTTCATTTCATTTGGCTGCTGGGTGAAGATGTTGCATTTGCTTGCATCCTTCATCTGAACCTCATCCAGAAAAAGGCTTTGCAAAAACATTGAGCAAATATTCATTTTTTAAAACATAGCTGAATTTTGACAAGAATGTAAAAATATAAGCATAAGACATGAAAATTATAGGAGAAGTAGACTGCTTTGGCCCGGCCGAGAGGAGAATATTCTTCTCCTAGAAAACCAGAGAGCATTATAATTTAATTTGCTTAGCTGTTTGTGGGGTTTTATGTGAATATAAGTGGTATAAGGCAATCCAGATAGACATCCATTCTTCTAAACTTGATCCCACGTAACTGCACATTCATGGAAGGCTGTTCTGCTTGCCTTGAAGTCTAACTTCTTAACTAGCTGTAATTTTACTTAAGAAAGGTTTTGGATGACAAGATGAAAATAGTCAAGCTGTTGCATGACAGACCTTTCCTTCTCACAGCAATGATTTTAATTTCTACCTCAATGTAAGAGAGAGTATCTATGCTAGGAAACTCGAATGGCTTTCCTGCTCTATCTGCTCACAGACAGCCCAAAGGAAAAGCTGAGGTATGTTGGAAGTATGTCCAGGCACTCAGTCTTGTGCGCTCTGGGTCTAAAACAAAATTAAAGCAGTTTCAGGCCTCCGGGCAAGGCTGATCTGCAGAGCACAGATGCTCAAGTCTCTTCAGACGAGGAGCTGTGTGAGCATCACTATGGCAGGCAGTGTATTAGGCAGTCCTTATGAGAAGCCCTGGTGTCCTGAGATCTATAGATTAGCAGTACATTCAAATTAATCTTGTATCTGGCCTCACAGATTAAATGGATACACTTGAAGGATTTTGTTTTGAATGAGTCTTGCAGGATTTCGGCTTAGATGAGAACAGAATTTTTACTTTCCTCCCAAGTGCATCCTGTGCATCTGAGTTCACAGCACATGACTCGGTCTCAGGACAACTGTGCAATCTCAGCAGTCGCCCTAAAGTCCCCCTAAAGGCCATTGTTTCTGTGTTAATCCAGTCAAAAATAAATCCCCAGGTATCAAGAATTCTCATTTTGTTCCTACAGTTTTTCTTTTATGGGAATGATAAAATGCATAAAGATGATATAATCATTATACAAAAAGGTAACACAGTTTTTGGGAAGAAAAAAAGCTGCAGTGGGCTACTTGGCTCCTAATGCTTCCTAGGTCATTTATTTTCCTCTTCCTGTTTTGATTTTTTCTTTAGTCTTTGCTGGACTGTATTTTTCATGTTGGTAGCAGCTGAAATTCTGTACTTTCTTCACAGCATGTAACCATAAATTCTAGTACAAAGTTCTGAGACCATTACTTAATATATAGAGAGAACTTTATCCTCTGACACTTTTCCATTTGATAATTTATCTGTAACAAAAGGTACATATCATTTAAAATACATGAGAACAGTGCACATGAAATTGTTCATTTAAGGGTTTTCTAATGTTATTTGAGACAATTTTGTGAAAATACATTATGACTTAAAAAATACTTTAATTGAACTCAAGATTAAGTCTCCCATTAACTTCAATGTGAAGAAAGGCAGAGATCTGTACTTTTTCTGAATTTAGAGGGCTTTAATTCAACCCCTCTCTAATCTTAACAACCAGAACCATGCCCTAATTTCATCTTCTGTAGCTGGGTTCAGACTTTCATTTCAATACTCTACAGGTAATACACCAGAGTCCACACCCACATCATGCCACCTACATTCACAAATCTCTAGTACTTATGGTCTGGACAGGAATTTTTAAGAATCAGGCAAGCATAGAAGGAGTCATTTTCATCAGCACAGCTCAAAAGGAGTAGCAGGATGTCTGCAAAGCTTGCCATACCAAACCTGCTAAACACAAGGCAAAGTACAAGCAGACACTTCTTGTTATGGCTCCAGGAAATCAAAACTATTTTTCATGGATTCTGCTGTTCTAAGAATGTAGAACCTGTGTTTTGAACACAAAGCACTACTACTACTACAAATCTCTGGGGGAGTTTTTAATCCATTATCTTTCCAAAAGCAGTAATGACCTAGGCCCATACTAATACTTTATCGAGGAGGTGGAGTAACAGGCAGCCAATGAACAGACCATGCAAAACACAGGAGGTAGAGACATCTTTTGTCAAATCTCAACCCCGTGCTTTGATAAGACAGCTTGTGATAAAGTGTTGTCTATTGTTAAAAAGAAAAAAAAAAGCTAATAAAATGGAAGTCTTATAAAGTCATAGATCGTAAAAATGAAATCCATAAATAGCTTGACATGCATTTTAATAATAGTGTTAAAAACACACACTTCCTCACTTTCTGTACGCAATAGTCAAAATCTCATTCAAGAGATCATCAAAAATGGAATATTGTTTTGGAAAGACAAAGCACTTTTCTGATATTGCCCAAACAAAACCAAATCAACTTTACATTCCTATTTGTAAAACTGGGATATGCACAGCCAGCTTTCCAAGGCTTACAACTTTCCAGAAGAGACCTTAATGTTTAAAAGCCACAGGTGAAACAAAATTTGAAGACTAGAAGTTCAAGCTTCCTGAACTGGCCAAGTTGGATATTAAGTGTTGGATGTGTCTTCTCTAACAAGGAAACAAACAAACAAAAGTTCTCAGGGCTGCATTTCATTACTAGGTGGGTTGGATTGGAGGATCTCCAGAGGTCCCTTCCAACCCTAATGATTCTGTGAATCTGCTTTTATAAAAACTAAACCAAAGAACTTTCAAACTAAGTTTAGATATGGGGAGTTGTGCAATACAGATGTTCATTATTTCCAGTGTCACATGTGGCTTCTGCCCTGTGCTGAGCTCACTGGATGAGCTTTACAGACATTTGTTCTTCATAATGCAAGAATATAAAATCTTCAAGAGAGAGATTGCAGTGTACTGTAATTTTTCCACTGAACTACTTTATACAATAAAAGCATAATTAATATGGAAAATGTTGACTATCTTCAGATAACAACCATTCTTTCAGAGTTTATTGTAGCCTGTTACATTCAATTAAAGTTTCTGCTCAAAGATTTTCAAACACATCCATCAAGCATGAAAATTCGTTGTCACAAGTATCAATGGTCAGTAATTTAGGGTTCATAGGAAGATGGCAATCTGACCTACATAGTAAACTCATCCATTTCCAGCACAGTTAGTAGAGCTAACTGCAAGTACTTTTCTCATAATTCAAATGATTCTGTGAATTGTAGAGTTTTTCCTGTTTCACACCAGAGTAAATGTCTCAAATTCCTTTTTGAAAGAAGACAATAATTTCCTGCACTTTTCTATAACCTTGTCACAAGGGGATTCACAAGAGATGGTTTAGAAGACAACTGAAGATCACGTGTGGACAAAAATCTTACATTATTATGTATGTTCTAGAATATATATCTTCTAGACTCCTCACTAACCCAAAAATAACTTCCTGGGGTTATGTGTGAAGAAGAGAATGTGTCTGTTCAGAGCATCTCAGAAAAGGTTTTGCTAGAACTGACCTGACAGAACAAGACCCCATAACAGAGGTATAATATTCCAACATAGGGCTCTGGTGCTCCAGCTTTTAACAGACCTAAAAGGGTTCTTCTCTGTGCACTCTAAAATGCACTTCACATAATTCAAGGGAGCTGGAAAGCAAAAGAATACACCTAACAGCTGGGCCAGATTATTCTACTGGAAATAAAACCTCCCACAGCTCTTCAAACAATAGTCCTTATGTACCAAAACATAAGTGTTGTATCATGTGTGATTTTCAGTGCAATGCTTCCATGCTATAAACTATACATTCTCACAATGTTTTCCCTAATGAGGTTAGTAAAATAATTTATGCAAAATAAATGAAAATGCAGAAAGGTCAGTCAGAGTACATACACTACAGAAGGAGGTTGCTGGTTTTGTTTTCTTCCTCCAGACTAATGTTTAAATCTCTAGACATCAAGAATGCTTAAGAGAAATGTAACAGACAACTGAATTGAAGTTAAATGCCCTTAAGATTTCAAAACTCAGGTATATTAAACAAATAACTTTCAAGACAAATCCTGTCTAAATAGAAGTTCAGAGTTTTTAAATCTTTTACTCGGTCAAATGCCTTCAAATTTTCCATGTAAAATAAAAATAAAAAGGTTTCCAGCTATAGATAATAAAACGTTTTTCTTTATAAAAGATGGAATAACCTAGCCTGAAATAGTCAAAACTTACTGAATTCAGATAATTTTGTGCTTTAACAGTAATATTTGTAATAACATGACAGTCATAGCTGAAAAAAAAAATCACAAATTAAATAAAGCATGCAAATACTCTGTAGCAGACTTTACACCTTTATTCTCTTTTTCTTTATAAAACTTATCATAGAGACTTCTCTGTGAGACATAAGCTCTTCTAAAGCCTGAATATGTTAATTTTTCAGTACCTCTATGATGATTCAATTTTGCATCAACTAGAATTTCAAAATTCAAGTACTAACATGTATGACTCCTGAGGCTGATAAGCATCACTATGTACATTTTGGCTACAAAAGCTGGAAGTATAAAGCAATTATCTCTTCATGTAGGGGAAACTTGAGTAGATAGATAAGCACTCAAATATCTTCCTTAGGAGATGAAGAGCGGCCACTACTGCCTGGAACACTCAGATGACATGTTTTCTTATCATTCCCACTGTTCCCTCCCCTCAATATAAAATCAGAAGTGAAAGATAATTCTTTGAATTCACATCTTTTGTTCTCAATTTGTTGTAAATATTAAAAAAACAGGCTATACATGTCAGTAGGAAACCAATATGATTATAGGTTATACATGTGCCCACAAACATTGCTTACTTAAAATACTATAGGAAGTTCTTGATGTATTTAGGAAAATAGTTCTGTGGCTAAGATTTGGGCCTGGAGCTTAAGAGATAGGAAAGAAAACAAATCCTGCCTCGGTCACTTGTTCTGCTTCCAGCCACAAAGTGGAAACATCTCTTCCCACCTTGTTTGTTTAGTTCTTACACTCAAGTGTAAGGTATTTTACTCAGGACAGGTATTTTCACCATAGTATTATCCCATAATTCTCCTCTGAGGCCTCCGTGTACATTTCTATTGCAAATAAGCAATGCAATATTGGACATCCATCATAACAAGTGGAGGTCATGTGTCCTTGTGCCTACTAGGATTCCCTTTTAGTCCCGGTGACCTCTTGCACACTTGTGGCATCAGGCTGCCAAGCAGAAATCAAGACACCCTCACATAGCAGTGCCTGCCAAACTGCAGCACTGCTGAAGTCTGTGGCACTCTAGAAAGGGAGCTACTGAATAACAGACCAGTCAGAAGAAAAATATGAGAAATGTATGATCCCTGCATTTTTGGAATCAAGAGTGGTCTCCACCAGGCACACTCAAGTTTGAGGGAGAGAAGTGCAGGTGAGGAGGGGAAGGAGGCACCAGACACCACCTGCTACCCAACCTTTGCTTACAGAGCTGTAATTCTGCTATTTTCCTACGTGCCATCTTTCCTCATCCAAGGCACATCCCACACAGAGTAATAGATGGCTCTTGGTCCAAGCCTACAAGCAGTGACCAGTCTCCTCCCAAATCCTGCATTTCTTCTCTCTGAATAGTGGGGAGCATAAAACACTTTCCCTCCTCTGCCAGTCAGCACTGCAGGTTCTCAGTAGCCTGACATCCAAATCCTACAAGAGAAGATGTGGCAGAAGCATGTTCTCTTTCTCAACTACTGTTTTTAAGACATCTCAAACAGCATACCTCTCATCCTGTCAGCCACCGAAAGCCTGTCTTCTGTTAACTTTAGAGTACGTCGTATAATAATTTTGAAATACTCAAAGTAAACTCTGCACCATCATTCCCTGCCTCAAACTGTTGTGACATATGTTGGGGTAGGGGTTCCAAGAGCCAGACTCTGTCGAAAGCAGACACTGCATCAACCTGGTGCTGCATATGTTACTGACCAGACAAATCAGGATTGGTGACACCTGTTGATTTTACATCTGGATAAGGAGATATAGACACAAAATGATAAAGGAATGAGAGACAGAGGTAGAGAGAGATACAGAGAGATATATATAGAGAGAGAGATATAGAGATATGGAGATAGAGAGAGAGAGAGATGATGTTGTGGCCCTTAGCAGGAGATTGTTTTTCTGCCTCCATCAGGACAAGCCTCTACAGAGACTGCAGCACTTTCCTGAGCCTTCAGTCACAGATGTTTTGGGCTTGATAATGAGTCCATCGACGTGTCTTCTTCAGTCATGACCAAATCCCCATCAGTGTCTCAGCCATGTTAGTGGGCACTGCAGTTGCCTCAGAAATACCCAGAGTAAAGCTATATCAGAGCTTGATTGTCACTAACTCTTTACTGTAAAGGATTTCTGACCATTTTAATGAAAATAAAAAAAATCCCTAAACTACTTACAAGATAGTGCGCTCTCAACTAAGTCTCCTCTAACCTCTGCATCACAAGAGTTCATCTCTCTTAGAGTTTAAGCTTGCAAGAATAAAGGATCTCCTAAAATCTAGGTTCCTTACTGTTCTATATAGTTAAAACACTTCTTGTAAGTGAAGTGCTTTCTCTGCCCTTGGGTGTGCTCTGTCTGGTGTTTGCAATGATGGTGACGCACCCAGCATCCTGGAAACCCCCAGAGAAAAGTAGACCCATTAGAGAGTCAAAGGAGCTCCTTTTCTTCTTTGTGTCATCCCCATATGTAAGAATTTTTACTCTCTCATCATATGCCATTGCATTGCATCATGTCTATTCAGCAGGTCAAAAACAGCAGACACACAAATATTTCAGTTTCTATTATTGTTCAGCGTGCTTGTTTTCCTAGAAGAGACAAAGTGGGGGAAAAGTTATTTCTAGTGAGATCAAAACTTGGACTAACATGATTGCTCAGCATGTATTCCTTCAATTAGAGTATTGGTGGCCTTTATACTGGAGTTGCTAATTTTGAGATCTAGAAAACCACACCTAAAATATTAACTTTTGCAACTCAGCTCTTGATACGAAGGATGGATGCAAAACCCAACTGTGAGGTCAGTAACCCCCATGGTATCATTAGTGTCTTGAAATGACTGAAAAGAATTGATAATTTTGTGAGCATCATGCAAAAAGGAAGAATTCTGTTTGAATTACATAACAGATGTTTGCTAGGATCCACAATGCAGCCTGCATACACAGTTATGCTAATTTGGCACTGTTTCCCTTCAAGTTAGCTCTGAGTCATTAGAGCACGCAGCTAGTAGGTCCTTCTGTCTAACTAATAATTGCCTATTATTGATATTAATTAACATTTTTTGCACCTTCCCTCAGCTTTGACCTAGTATCTGTTGGTAGTCTAATCACAGTGGCCTATTAAAAGTCAAAATACAGAGGCCTATAGCAGTCATGAGCCATTTATCAAAAAGCAAACAAGGCCAATTAAACAGGCAGTCAGACAGTTGTCTTGATTTGCCGCTGACTGTTTCTTGATCACCATTATAAATTGCTAATCGGGCAGAAAGAGCTAAGCAGTGCATCTGCAGGGGGTGGTTATTGCTCATTCCCTGCCTGGTGACAGGTGAGGGAGGCTAGTGATGGTCTTATTGATGTGAAATGCCCATCAGTTGGTAGTTATTGTTAAAGTTCATGATGCTACAGCTGATCCTTTCCTGCTGAGAGTCAATCAAATTAATTAGTGAAAGAAATTCTTCTGTATTATTCTAATACAGAAATACAGAAGGAACATACTTTAATTTTGTTCTAGAGGCACTGGGGATAAAAATCTCCATGTATTATAGAGTGGGAGGATGAAAAAAAAGGGGAAAAAATCAAATATCGCTTCTTCCATTATTTTATAATAAGGGCTGCAGCTAAAGGTTTTTATAGCCACAGATCAAGAGATCATAATAGAAGCATATTGACAGATTTTTTCTGCAATACTCCAAGGAACCGGCTGTAGCAGGAAAATATATCAAAACCTTATCATCAGAGCTGAGATCTTCTCTGAAAAATCAATAAAGAGTTATACATGGTTTGAGTTTAAACAGTTCTCTGTAGTCATTTAAACATAGTGCATCTGTGCAGCTTTTTACCTCTGGAGACTGGTGTAGCCTAGCAACTGCAAGGCTTAAACCGATTAACTACAAATGAAGTACTGTACGCCTATCAAAGCAATTGCTCATGGTTGCCTTTGTTGCAGGGGCTGAGCTAATTGAACATGATACAGTATGAAGATAATTAACACCCATGAGTTTGTTAATTGCCTGTTAGCATTACAACACAGGCTCTGCATTTCTTTTTAACTTGTTCTTCAGCAGCATCTTCCTCCCTTAAAAGGGCGCAGGACTCATTTACTTAGCAGTGATATCTTATAGTTTATTAACCCTTTTCAAAGGGAAAAAAAAATAACCTGCATATAGTAATGAAGCAAATGTATGCTCTTGTCAAACACAAACTCCCACTTAGTCCAAGCAATTTACAGGGAGAAGAAATTTGGTTTACATAGGCTGTACAAAATATGTTTATTTTCAGGGCTAATTTATTTCAAGCAATTTAGTCATTATAAGTGCTTTAAAATATCTTTTGTGGGCTGCTTTTATGACTCAGCTGCTCTGCCTTCTAAACTGAACGATAAATGTCTTTTAGGATTGGAATATTAATTGAAGGCAGCATCTGGTCAGCAGCTGACCTCCCATACTTGTCTTTGTTGACTAACCAGTTAAAACTAACAGCTTATTGCTTTATTTACCACCTTCTCCTTCCATCATGGGGGTGGAGGTTATAGGTTCTATTTCATTTATATCAAAAGGTAGTGCCAACTAATATAAAATAACAGTGATTTCTACAATCTATTAATCTGAAATAGATTTAATCTGAACAAATTTCTTTTAAATTGGTTATTGTACTTGGGGAAGTATTTCTTTTATTATACTATCTCCTGAATTTGTGAAGAATGCATATGAAATCTCATAAAGACAATGTAATGCACGCTATTAAATTATGTAGGAAATTTCCTTATAAGGAGGCAATCCTTACGGCTGAGCAACATACAAGAAAAATAGTAACATTTGGTTGGCATAGGCAAGTCTCCAATGTTTAAGTTTTATATTTCCAACAACCTTGAATGTAAATGCCTTCATTGTGTCACAGTTGTTTAGAGTAGATTTTCTTAAATGATCTTGGGTTTCTGAGCTGTTACTGTCATAGTCAATACTGGCAGAGAAGCTGTTCCCTTGAGGAACACTACTAGTGCCCAATTACAAGTTCCATCATCAATCATAAGTATTATTTATTCAGCAAAATGAATTGCTAATTAATAACTGATGAGCATTATGGCCTTGAAGTCTGTAACACTATTAATTACCTCGGCAATTGGGATTCTGCCGGTGTAGACTACCAAGCACATTTTCTCAACAATTAGTACGGCGAGATTACAAGGCTCATACCTGCTAAGATAACAAGGGTGTGATGATCTCTAAGGCTTTTAGAGAGCCTTGTAGTGTCTGCAAAGAATAAACAAGATTATAGCCCTACTGTGCTGGACTGTATCCTTAAAATTGTTTGGTGACAAAGAGAAAACTATTTTATACAGCGGAAGATTTGGCATCGCGTCCTGCAATGAATTTTGCTGTGTGGAAGCAATGTGGTAGCAGCATGCTCAGGGCAGTGCTGTGCCTTGTGCCTGGTACCCCGTGGCTGCTTGGCTGGTGCAGCATGCTGTGATTAGTACACTGACCTGTGACTTTAGACCTCCAGCAACTGCTACCTACATGGTCTCATAGTGCTTGCACATTAGCATCACTGCAAAACTGAATATTTAATGAGAAAAGAAGAACACAATCTACAAACAGAACAGCTTTTTTTGGTGACTTCAATATTCAGAATGCTGACATTAATGTTGTTCTACAGGCTGATGATTTACTCCCAGTCTTCCTTTCAGACATCACTTGCTTTCTCTTCTGCTCCTGTGCCACCTTGAATTTTGAGTGTAAATTCCTTGGGGTAGAGCCTGGTGTTATATCTGTCTGTAAAGTATCCAGAATATCTACAGAGCTGTATGAACAACTTGAATATTGCCCAATAAACTGCAAGGCAAAGATCAGCTCCTGCCACAACATCAAGATTTAGGTCTTGATTGTCAATAAAATATAACCTATTGCAAGAGCTCAGCTAAGCTCCTAGATTATGTGATAGCTGCACAGTAATAAAGACAAAAATTATTATTGTGGAACGCAGAGGACTCTAATGTGATGTACACACTATAAACCCACAAAAATCCAGTTGCAATACAAAAGCAAAGCCTTATATGACAGCCATCATATTTGCATCTGTTTCCTTTGAAGTGCTGAAAGGGCCTAGATATGTAGGGAACGTGCTAAGTCTCTCTTCTCTGTGCAGTTATGGTAGTGCACCAGGCACAGTCACAACTGTCATTTTCTCTCTTTACCCCAAAGCTGACTTGTGCATCCATCACACAATCAAACCAACAGCAGTTTTTGCACCATGCAGCAAGGAGATATCCCCTGCCATCAAGAGGGGGATGTTTGCTGAGGCTATCCAGCACGGAGCTGGCAATGTGCATTCATAATGCCTAGGTAATTAGCTTTGTTGGAAATCTCCATGTACTGGATGATTTGCAAATAGCAAAGCAAAAACCCACTAACTCAGCCTTGTTCATCACAATGGCTATTTTTATGGGAAAGTTTTCAGAGCTGGATCCTAGATAGTATGCTCCCTATTTCTATATGTGAATTAAAAAATAATAAATACACTCTTTCCTGAAAAACAAGACAGCAATTATAATCCTGATATTCAGGATTAAATATATATTTGGGATGAAATATTCAGCAAGAGAAACCTTGTCACCCACAAATGGCTTACACAGAGACAATTTTATTTGGAGACATGGGATTTCTTTACATTTTCTTCCTTAACCAAATGGTTTCTACTGAATGTCAAACTACTTTTTGTCTCTGTATTGGCTGCCTGTAAAATAAACCAAAATGCTTTTCTCTTTTAAAATATATGAAAAGTAGAATTTGAAGAAAAAGTTTCTTGGTCATGCAAACTTCTTTTATATAAAGTAGAACATGTTACATTCAGCTATAAATGCTATCAGTTTTCCTTTAATACTACTAATTGTAAGGTCTGCTTAGATCCCTTTTTCTTACATTGAGAGGTAAAGGGAAGAGAATGCCCTATGCTGCGGAATATGATCATGACCTCACAAACCACCACCATTCCCAACCCAACAATTTAGGAACCAACTGATTTGGAAAGATTTGCTAAATGATAATTTTGATCATTGTATGTTCATTTTCTCCTGCTCTATTATGTAAAACCACCAAGGTAAAGAAGAGATGACGTTACTCATGGAGGATATGAATGCAGTCTGTGCCAGGTTTTGTTCCTTCCAGAACAGGTCTCCATCATTTTTCTGGCAGGCCCTATGCTGTCTGACACCCTGACATATCTTCACTTCATCACAGCATACCATAAAAACAAAAGTGGGGAAGCAAAGAAACTTTCACAATATTTGGCCATCTGGCTTCATTTGTTATAACTTGGGATCTGGAGAGAGCAAGAGAACTTCGCTGTGATGTCCTGGGATGTCCCCAGATCTGGTGCCAGTTCTGGAGAGTTTCCTTATCTCAGTCCTAATCCCAGCCTGATGCACACCACCTCTGTGCCTATAGGTCCTTAAGAGTCCTGAACGGGCCAGGACATCCTGGAGCATCTGTCTCACAAAGGACATTAGAAGTGTACACATACATGTGCATATGTGTATACAAACACATCTGTATGTGCACATGCATGTGCGTGTGTGGGGTTTGGAGTGAGGAATCAGATCCTGAGCAGTGGCTGCTGGTGGAGCAGGAGGTGAGCAGGAGCCCCTCAGCACCCACCAAGCAGCAGCTGCTGCGTGCTGGGCTGGCTGCATGGGGGCACCGGGGCATTCTGCTGCATGGGGGCACTCAGGCAATCTGCTGCATGGGGGCACAGAGCAATCTGCTGCATGGGGGCACTCAGGCAATCTGCTGCATGGGGGCACAGAGCAATCTGCTGCATGGGCGCACTCAGGCAATCTGCTGCATGGGGGCACGGAGCAATCTGCTGCATGGGCGCACTCAGGCAATCTGCTGCATGGGGGCACGGAGCAATCTGCTGCATGGGGGCACTGGGGCGATCTGCTGCAGGGAGGCAGGAGCAATCTGCTGCATGGGGGCACGGAGCAATCTGCTGCATGGGGGCACTGGGGCAATCTGCTGCATGGGGGGCACAGCGCAATCTGCTGCATGGGAGGCAGGAGCATGGCTGGGGCAGGGGCACACTTGGGGCCAGCCCTGGGAAGGCTCTGGGGCAGGCACTGCAGAGCAGGCTCCGTGTGGAATGCCACAGGGAGAGCCCCAGCCTGGAGCAATAAAACCAAGCAGCTCCCATCAGTCAGCTGGAGGACCAGGCTGGCTGTGCCAGCCACAGGCACCAGACATGCAGGCTTTTGCTCCTAAAACAGAGCATGCCCCTTTGTAAGAGCAAGCCCGGGAATGCACTAAGGAACTGCCACAGAGTTGGCTTAGGCAAAGCTGTCCTGAAGCCAAATCACATTAAGGCATCATTATCTTTTCAGAAAACTATGTTTGAGCTGTGCCAGCAGGAACCCTGGAACTCATAACTTTGCTCATGATACAAAATACTGACACATTTCAGATGATAGTAATTTTTTTAAAAACTCTTTTCTAAATACTGTAGGAGGTTAAAAATTGACAATGTTTGCTAGAAAATTCTGTACAGTACTTGGGAAATATTGCTTTTAGAGATGAAGTGGGTTTGCTCTGTCTCTAGTTGTACTTCCTTTGGATAAAGGAAAAGAAAAATATAAAATGTGGGCAACATAATTTGTAAGGTTTATTCCTGGAGATATCCATTTCTAGAAAAAAACCTGTGCTGAAGTTTGAATTTAATTTTGAGAAAATTCTATAGACAGCTTGAAGGCTAGGAAGCATATAAAGCTCACAGTCAGAATTGCAGAATAAAAGATCCCATTTTAGAAATAGCATCCATCTCAAATACTAAGGCTGATAGAGCTTATAATTGGTTTCTTACAATTCCTGGTCGGTACAGCTTGTAAACTAATCATGAGGTTTTCAGATTGATATCTGTTCCATATTTCAGAAAACATAAGATAGCAGATTTTCTATTCCCTGACTGAAGTTAAAATAAAAAAGACAAACAGCAAAATTGCTTCACACTAAAACCACTCATTTGTTCAATTTCTTCAAGCTGGTATTTGTCCTCCAGAGACATGTTCATCTCTAGAGAGTTCTCTTAAGAAGTTACCAAGGAAGTTAATGGAAGACCAAAGCTAATGGCACACTCCAGGGAATGGAAACTGGAAAATTGTGCTCTGAAAAGCAGAGTGGGCTGTTTGAGATGTGTGCTGCCAGAGCCTTCAACTCCCTTGTATGACTAGCACACTCATTTCACTGTGAATTTTCATTCCCTTCTTAATCAGCTTCCTTCTTGCCAAATTCCTCTTCATTTTAAGCTATCTGCAGCAGCATGTTCATCTGGATTCAACAGTGTTCTACTCAGCACTGCTTATTTTAAAACAGGTCTATTGACATTTGTATTGTATTCTATTATAGACAGCAGGGCAGTTTGCAGTACCAGTTTAATGTACGGGCCTAAAATTATAATTATTGACAAATAAAAACACAGAGCCAAATAGGTTTTACAAAAGCTAGTTTCCCATTTCCAGATATGGTTTTTGTAACTCAGGATTTTGTGTAAGATCATTGTGCTGAATTAAGCATACTACGCCTTCCATGGTGAGCAGCAACAAACCTAGACCAGAACACACCTCGCTGAAAAGAAAATGAGAAGCAATCAGCTTACAGTTTGCTAAGCCCTGTACTGAACTCTTGAAAAGAAAAATTAGGAGAATGTAAAGGAAATAATATGGAGTGCTGGATAAACAAACAAACAAAAAGGTGAAGATTATACTATAACTAAAATTCAGTGTAGAACAGTAACATGTAATGGACACGATAATGGATTGAGTGACAAGAGAATCCAGAACTCTAACAATTAACTGAACAAAACAGTTACCAAAATAGAAGCACTTTTCCAGGAAGAGGCAGGATAGAGGAGGGTGGGGAAAATATTTCATAGAAGAACATACAATCCTGAAGGGAAGAGAAATAAGATTTTACAAGGCTGTTTGAGCTTATGTCAAACACAAGAACAAGGGAGCATAAACTAAAGCCAAGGGAAGGGTCAGACCCTCAAGGAATTTAGTCAGAATTTCTTTAGATAGGGAGTAGTGAATATACAGAATAAAAGGCAAAGGGCAGCAATACAGGAAAAAAAAGACCTCTCAAAACTATTTCAAATTGTTATAAAGCAGAGACAGAACTCTGAAAACAGTAAGAAACATTATGGAGCAAAGAGAGGTAAATAGCCGGGTTTGTTTCCTTCAAGGTTTATTTTCTATTTTTCTCCTTCACAAATGTCAAGTGAGAGCTGCAGAAGCCCCACATGACAAAGAAATATGCCATCTCATCACCAGCAGGACTTCCAGGCACGCAGACCCTGGTGGCTTTGTGGTTTTACCAAGTACTTGCTTATCTCACTTTTATGAAAGCTCAAGTCCCCATATTGCTCCAAGCTGCCGTCTATCTCCAAAGCCACCCAAAATCCTCAGATGTCTTCCATTTTTTCAACACTGATTTTGACATGCCCCTAAGTCGTTTGTTTCCAGACAGGTCCTGATAATTTTGACAAACCTACAGCCTGTCCCTTCCTATTGTTTTTAGTGATCCACAAACAGGTTTTTTCCTCTGTTTACACTCGAGGTCACAGCAGACCCAGAAGATGCAAGTCATGCACCAAGTGCAAACAGGATCCTTACTTGTCAAAGATATCACCAAAGCAGGGAATGAAACTCAGGTTTCACTACTCCCAGCAGGGGCTGGCCCACGGACTTTATTCTTGCCAGTCTTGAACCCAAGAAATTTAAGTTTTCCACAAAACTGAGGAGTTTCTTAGCAAAAAGTGCAAAGTTCCTGCACTCAAAGCCCTCCTTCAATTAGGAACTCTCATGAAGGACAAGATGCCACTCTCAGTCCCTCTCCCAGGAAAGTTTTTAGGGAGACAGGATCCCACATGCCAGGTGAGCACAGATGGACACTGAGTTTTCACAGACAGGGACACCAGCTGTGGAGGAAGGTTTTCCTTCTGCCTGGTTGAGTTAAAATTCTGGCTGTTTCCCGGAAAATTCCTTTGTGTCCAAGCCAAAGCAACACCTCTCCAGGGCACTGCACCTGTGGGCTGGAGGGGCTGGGGAGTGGCCAAGCCCAGCGGTGCAGGCTGGCCAGTCAGCTGAGAGTGGAGATGCCTTGATGGGTGCCACAGTCAGGGCACAGCACAACACAGCAGAGCATGCCCTGCATCCTGCCAGGGCTCCCACTGCTCAGGGCTGGTTCTGGTGATGCACCAGCATTCTGGCACAAGACACATTGCTGTTGTCATCCTTGCCCATAATGGGTATCAAGCCCTTCAGGTCAAAGCCTACATTAGGTATTCATGCATCTTGCTTTCACCAATTTCAGCAGGGATGAGTGGTTAAAGATGCTTTGATGCAACAGTTTTAACCAAATTGTAAATTGTCCACATGAAACCATAAAAACACTGATAAAAGTATGTGTGCTTCAGTTTCCTGCTCCTGCAGCTTCCTTGGCTGCATGCCTGACAACATTTTGCCCAGGCTAAACAATATACAGGCAGCAGTTTGCACTGCTCCCCATGGACAATCGCTCAGCAGCCTAATATATTTCAGTAATGATTTTTTTCCTAAGATTCACCTTAAATTTTCTCTTGCTTAATTTCACCCCATCATTCTTAGTTATACCTTCTTGTACTGTCCTAACTATTCTCTCACTCTTTTTTTTTTTTTAATTCAGGCTCCTTTCAAACTTATCTATGTTTCCCATCAATCATCCTCTAGCAAAGTCATAGATATGGCACTTAGCTTTTTTTTAATCCTTTCTCATCATTTGGTCCCTTCTGCTCTGATTGCTTCGTTGCTTCTCTCACTTTCTCAACAGTTTGTCAATATTTTTGTAAGGATGCTGTTCCCAGGATTTCATGCAGTGTTGCAGGTGTGGCCTAAGGCTGACACTTACCAATCCTATTGCCACTTAAACGCAACATCCTTATACATAAAAGCCCAAACTGTATTGATCACCATCATTTCTGTCCTCTCATTCCCAGTTCACTACAGATAGGGAGCCCCAGCAATAACTACTGTGGGTTGTAAGACCCAGTTTTCAGGAGGTCACTGCTTCAATTGCAACACCAGCGTGCAAAAAACCAGCACCAAGCTGTTTCCAAATCTGGTCTCACTCTGCAAGCCTGCTGAGAGCATAGGTCCAAATGAAAGCTATAAATGCTTAAGAAAAACAAATTAATTGGTTTTGAGCTTTTTGAGAAAATTTTCTGGAACATCACTCCAGTCAAATTCCATCAGAGTCCTGAGAAGCCCAGCGTAGGTCTAAAGACCCTTCAGCTGCAGCACATGAAGCAGTGACATCTTCACATTGGGAACCTTCTACAGAAACAAGGGAAGGTTCACTTGAAAAACTTCAGAGTTTGCCCTGGATTTTGTTTTTCACTCGGGAATCTAGAGCTGGGGCACATAAAGGGCAAACCTGTCCTCTGTTAAACAAAAGGCCAAAGGAATGCGAAGCCTCTGAACCAGTGATGCCAAAAACCCCCTACTTCACAGGGCTCTGCCAGACCACTACCAGCTCACCCTCTGCCTCAGCACAGAGAGACTGCCAATTCTGCTTCTCATCACAGGAAAAAAGAGTTGATTCCCCACCAATACAACTTCAATAAAATTGTCCCATTTTTTTCACTGGGACACAATGGATCATTTCAGCATGAAAACTTACATTTACCATATAACCACATAATATGCAGTGTGTCTCCTAGCAGACAGTGTTCAACTAAAGAGAGGTGAAAAGAGAAACTTCGGTGCTTACCACAGTTTGGGCAGCAAAGCACCAACCCTCTGCTCACCAGGTACTTGTGCAAGCCATAAAACAGTGACTTTGTGGACAGATACTATGTTCTCTAATGTTCAGAGACAGGGACTTGAGGAGAAAAAGAAAAAAAAACCAAACGTATTTAAGCTCCTTACCCTTAAACTAGCCTGGACCTGAGTAGTTGCATCTGAGTTTAGCAGGTGATCCTGACTCCTTCCTGCAAAAGGCAAAGAAACAAGTGACCACCCACTCATGGTTCCTTCATGCAGCTTTCAGAGCTGTGTATATAACAAGCTGTTTCTTCATATTTGGGTTCTTTTGCCAAGACCTATCCCTCAGTCTTAACTGGTGATCTTAACCAAAATCTTTGCAGCTGTGTTTGCTATTTGCTCCAATAATGCCCAGGTGGTCAAAATCAGGTCTATGGATTTGTCTTATTTCATGTTAGATGAAAGAAGAGGCAGTGTGGATGTGCACCAACATAGTGGAAGAGAGTAAGAACAATTTCTGCTTGTACCTCAACTTAATTAAGTTTCTTTAAGTTTTACTCACATGGAAAGCCCTGCTAGGACAGAATGTGTGTGTATAGAGACAGTATGGAGACTGAATTTCTGTGCCTAAACAAGTTACTGCTCATTAGCTGAGCAGCATTGCTCCTACCTTCTCTTAACCTATTGTAATTACAAAACTGAGTGTGTGAGCTTAAACCATTCAATACAGTTCACCCAAGGGACAGAGCCACACCATGTAAACTCCGGAGACACAAGGTACTCAAATCAAAAAGTGCTTAGTGGGTGTCCCTTCCTCCAACCCACCTCTCCTTTGCATTTTTTTGTGCAAATCCCAAGAGAATAGCTGTTCTCTTGAAAAATGCTAGAGAAGAAAAGTAGGCAGCAGTGAAGTATGGCCAGGGCTGGTATAGAGCTGGGAGAGCACCATTGATCTCAGCTATCCAGGAATAATGCAACACTCTGTTGGTATTGTTTGTAGGTCAAACCTAGACATGGCATGTATTGTAAAAGCAGAACAACTTATTTCATTATTATTCACTTATTATTACACCAAATTTCTCTAAAGACCATTGCCACACCAGCTCAAAATAATGGTCTATCTAATGCATAGAGGGTCTCCTACCAAAGCCTCAGGTTTTTAGAGTCAGTGCAAGAATTCCAAGGCAGGCAAACAGAATTAATGTGCATAGGAGAGATCATTTCCTAGAGCCTCTGGGTTATTCTGTTTGTTAAACCCTGAAGCCTGAGAGCTTGGCTGCCCCTAAAGCCATGTACACAATGTCGAAGGTAACTCAGAAAAGACTGCAAATGCTGTAGAGCATTTCAAGATTCACCAGCTACTTGGCTTGGACTGCAGCTGATTGCAATAAGTCTTTCAAGATGGGTTCAAATATCTTCCTTTTTTGGCTGAAATGTGCATTTTATCCATTTAATCAATTGTTTTATTCAGGTGTCATGAGAAGAGGCAGAGTGGTTCTGGATTTACCTTCTCAATAGCATCTGTTACCTGCTGTGGTCGGTCATGTCTCTTCTTGTTTATCTTCCTCTAAATTGAATAGTACCAATCTTTTCACTCTTTCCTCCTTCAGAAGTCTTTTCACATCTCAACAAACTTCCATCATCCCACTATAAGCTCTGTAATTCCTGCTATTTCCTTTTCAAGTCGGAGTAATGAGAACTTCAGGAAAATTAAGGTTTTTTATAATAATGTCATTCTAAAAGTCTCACTGTTATTTTGCTCTCCCAATTGATACCATTCATTTGATTTTTCACCACTGCAAGACGTGGAGGGGAGCCCTTCCCTGTGCTGTCCAGAGTGATGCCCATATCTCTTTCACAAGTGGTTACCATGAATTGGGAAGCCATAATATGATCCAGATCTTCCCTCATAATCTCTGTCATCTCTGCTGATGCCAAGCGCTCCGCAGCCTCTCTTTATTCATTCTGTCAGACCAAAGAGCTGATTACATTTACTACTCTCCTAAGGCCAAACCCCAAGGATTTTAGTCCTTATATTAAATCAAGCTTGTCCTGAAGGCAGTGAGAGTTTGCCAGAGCACAAAAAATGAGTCAAACTCAGTCCTTCAAACTCAGAGCAGGTCAGACCTTGTTCATAATGAGCCCTGGGGCCAGAAGGTCAGAAGAGTGGGTAAAGCTGTAATAGAAGAACATTTGCTGTCAAATCATCAACACATTGTTTCCATACCTTGCATATCCTCTCCCCACAAGCCGTTCACTTCTCTTTCGCTAGCTTTGAAAAGTGAGACTGCAGAAAGATTTAGAGACAACAAAAGCCTCCATTCCACCCCTGCCAGCTCCCTTGGCTAAGCTGGTGAGCAGCACAGCTCCAGTCCTTCACTCTGACTGGGCCACACAGCCCAGGGTAGGTTCACAGGGGTCTTGTTCCTTGGCCCAGCACTTTTCTCAAGAACTGACTTCTGTTTCCCATTACCTAAAATCAGTGACAGATTTGCCATTCACTGCAAGCAGCCTATGGCTTATGGTATTTGAGAATAAGGGCTACCCTGAGCAAGCATTTTTGGCAACCATTCCCTGCCTTGTTCAGGCTGGTAAGCAGCACACCTCTGGCCAGATGTGCTGAGGGAGCTAGAGGCACCAGAACAGAGAGCAGGTCATGGTGGCAGGATTTGGCCCAGAAACAGCCCCAGCAGCCTGTCCTCAGGTCACAGCAGTGCTGAGGACACAGGCAGCCAAAGGCAGCACTGGTGGCCATGGGAAAGTGCTGAGGCACTGGGCTTGGCAGAGTTAGAACTGCCTTCCCAGCCAATGGCAAACCCCAGATGCAGCACAGGCAGAGAGCCTTTGCCTTCACCCATTGAACCTGCCTGGTTCAGAGACCTGCCAGGGGCTGACCACCCTGACTTTGTGGGGAAGCACATTTTGGATCACTCATTTAAAAATTTGTTCAGTTCTCTTAATTGTATATACCTTTAGGTGCCTGTGGAGTCATGTATCAGCTTCTTCTGCAACCTAAGAGAAGCAACAGGATTTTATTGACTGTTACAAAAATATATTTGCATGTGTTTGTATAGCAGATACTAGGATGCACTGTTAAGCATTGAGACACTTTGTCACTACCTGCTATTAAAATAAAATTTAATAATCTGTATCCATCAACTGTAGCCACCACAGACCAACAGGGACCACCGCTCAGTCATCATGCATTTCTAGGATAATGAATATATTTGTACAAAATACACAACGGGCATTTCAATTTCTAGTGCTACTGTCCCTATACCATTTGCATTTGTTATTTGTATTCATGAACATTACCAGAACTAGGTGAGAAAATTCTTCAGGAATTTGAGTGAATCACTGGACAACGGATGGCAGGATATCATCATGATCCAGTCTTTCACAACAGACTTGTAAAACATATTGTAATAATAATAATAACAATAATAATACCACTTACACCAAAACATAAAGGGAAGAAAACTGTGTGGGTATCCTGCCACTCTTAAGCAAAGCCAGTTGGGCTAAAACATTTTCATCTCAGTTTAAAAATAATCTCATACTAGACCTGAGTCCTGAAAAACAGAACATGAGAAGATCGGAGAAAGAAAACCAATATTCTTCTCCAGTTTAACGATCTTGCTTTTTGGATGGCCACATTTTCACTTAGCTTTCCTTTGGATATGCATGTTATTTTGCAGAGCCTTGAGAAGAAAACAAAACTTTTCTGAAAGAAGATGCCTTTGTCAGGGTGATTCAATGATGTTACAGGTGCAGAAACAAGGAGCCTAGAAGTTAATTCATACTCACAGATTGTGCATAAAAGTTGTAGAGAACTATGTTATACCCTACATGCTGAAGAAAACTGCATCTATTAATTTAGATGTTTTATGACTTTATATAATAAAATAGAACAGGAGAGAAAATAAAATATTAACTCAAAGCAACCCTGGATAGATTTTGGGCTGAGTATGGAAGAAAATCTCAAATGAATGACAAGCATGGATTATTTAAAGGTTTGTCAGATGACACAGGTATGGCAATTTTGCCAAGCAAAAAGCAACATTAGTTGCATTTGAACTCAGTTCTCAACAAGATTTTCTCATTAACTTTTTATGAGTTTGAGGTAAAAATCAGTGTTCTGGGGAGCCCTCATGACAAATAAACAACACATACAAAAAGCTGCTTGCCAGCTACACTGAAGACTACCCAAAAGGAATTCTATACCAGGGAAAACAATAGATACAGAGCAATGAATTAGATCCTAACACACACATGACAGGACCACAGTTTGGATGGGGCAGAGAAGACAAAGACTTCCTCGAGATCTCGGCCACAGGCAGTCCCAGCACCCCCTCACCAGTCACCCTCCAGCCCTAGCTGAGCCTGACAGAAGCAATGTTATGGGTAAATCTTGTGAGATAACAAACACATAAGTTAAACCAAGGTTTGGCCTTAAGAAATCCATTCCAGGCATAGAGCCATTCTTCACCAAAGTATTTTTCCTCAAGGTTTTGCAAGTAGTCGATGTGATATGTAAGTACCTGTATTTCTCTACTTTAACTCCCAGACTTTGGCTGTGAAATCCTGAACACAGCAGAAGACTGCAAAGAGTTAAATTGACATGTGCTATGTGAGATTTAGGTTAAAAACTGGTGAACAGTTAGGAGTTATTTTTTACCAAATCTTTTTATATTGTGCAAGAAAAGGGGGTTTGGAAAACAAGTAAAATAGTTCTGCTGGAGGCTAGCAAAGAAAGGATACAAAAATGAGGTTGAAAGAAATAGGCCTATAAATCTGACATCCAGTGCCCTGGTCCTGCAATGTGATCTGCACCTGCAACTAGAGCCATTGATTTCAGCAGGACCCGTTCAAACCCAAGCACCCATCACACACAGCCCCTGGCAGGGCTGGGGCTTGCACTGCTGCACAACATGGCCTGCTTTGGAGCAACTCCATCACACCCTGCAAGAGGGAGTAGAGAATTCCCAAAGTACTTTTTGCAAGAAAAGATTCCCAGAGACCCTTTAGATTTCCTGCATTTTCACAATGCTTTTTCTCTGGGCTCACTACCACCATATCCTCCAGACCACCTATTTATGTGCCACACGAGTGGGTCTTGCACCAACACATACTCCTGTCTCCCAAGTTGCCAAAAACATTCCCTGAAGTTTATTGAGTAGTATTTCTAGGTATCACTCCCTGATTACCTGAATGACTAACTGAGATGACTTGCGCAATTGCCTGCTTCAACATTAAAGTAGTAAAAGAGCAGAGATTGTGCATTTAATTTTTTTCTTGGTTTGTTTTTTTTTTAATTATGCAAAATACAACGATGAGCTGCAGGGTTCCAACAGCACCAATAGGTGGTGCTATCAATTTCCCTAATGGTCCATTAAAACCAGCTGGGACAGAGGAGTTAATGGAGTGATGTTGGAGTTGGCAGAAGTTGCACACAATAAAGGCTGCAGTTCTTTGTTTAGGCATGTTTGCAAATGTTCTCAGATCTCAAGATCTAAAATTAATGTGTCCAAAAAAACCCTCCCCACTCCTTTTCCTCTTCCCAAGGTCTCAGCAAGTTCTTAAAGATGTTGCCAAATTGTCAAAGAAGTACTTGAATTTGGATGGAGAACTAACTTCACATGCTGGGCACAAGAGAATTGCACCTTTCCTAAGTAAAAACTAGAAAGTATATAATTTGAAAATATTGTCTAAATGATAGCCAAAGAAAAGTTATGGTTCAAATTGACTTTCAAATCCACTTATTTTCAAATATACTTTATAGTACATTGTGGATATGTTGTATTCAAATAGGAAACAGGTAAGTAAAGCATTGTCCTGGTGGGTACATCCAAGCTGCTATTGGAATTACATCCAGGGGGCAAAAAATGTGCTCTTTCCAAAATATAGGTACTTCTTGGGTTGATGAGTTCACTTATAAATCAGGCCCTTCTGAAATCATTACCATTCTGCCATGCTGTATATTTACATCTACTGACTTAAATATTCTAAATATAGTAAGCATGCCATTATGACCTTCTCCTAATTGAACGAGACAGACAAGAGTGTGTGTTACAGTACATCTATATCTGGGGGAGAGAGAGAATGTGCACACAAGACAGCGTGGGTAATGAGATCTTCTCTGCTATTACAAGCAACCTACGGCTCTGGGGCGCCCGGCTCTCAGGGCTACTTACGGAATCCAAGCCCGGCTCAGCTGAGTTTCCATCAGTCTTTATCTGAGAGGTGACCTGTGATGTCCCGATGCCTGGTGCCATTTCGTTCCTGAGCGTTAACTAGCTCAGAGCACAGAGACTGCATCACCCCTCCCAGCCCTTAGCCCTGGCCAAGATGAAAAAGCTCATTTGGTCTGGCTTAGCTATGATCCAGTTTATGGCCATTCCTTTGTTCCCAATGCTCAAGTGAAGAGGGTTAATTACTTCCCTTTGTTACAATTAACGATGCTAAACGCCAGGGAAAGGGCAGAGCTGAAGAGCATGAATTACAGTTCCAAGCAACATTCTGGCATTAAAAAAGCACTCTTCTGGCAAGACAAAAAAAATTGAAATTTCCCACATAAAAAGGCATATTGATTTGGAACTGCTATATCATATCTTACAATGCTGCAACCCTTTTGCTTTAATAACATCATTTTATTTCGGTTCTTGTCATTTAGAACATTATATATACATACCAGCCCTGATTACATATTTCAGTACTCCCCCGATAACATATTCCAGTCTTGTTCCCGTCAGAAAACATCAGTGAAGTGGGAAATGCTACTGTG
>VYXF01012217.1:489847-537060 GCA_013397295.1 Polioptila caerulea
CACACCTTCCTCAGCCAGACCTGGGTAACCAGGCATTTGAGAGCTGTGACATCAGGTTTCTCAACCCTGCTATCCAAGGAATGTTTTTCCATCTCAGCTCTTATGCCAGTGATGGAAATTAGAGTGGCAGCAGCATCCTTGAACTGAAGAGTGCATTTCTGAAAGCCACAACATTTGGAGGAACTTCTCCCCAGCCTCAGAGCAGCAGCCTTTGGCAGAACCTGGAGAAAGCAACAGCCAGGCAACACACGTCTGTCCTTGACACACCCTGACCACGGTGGGAGGATCTCATCACCACTAAGCCAAGGTTTCAGAGCAGCAGTACTGGCTCAGGGGGAAATCTCAGAGCTTTACCCAGAATAAACTATTCCAAATACGTAGCCGGATGCTCCACTATAAATATGAACTTTCAGCTATTTAACACTTTAAAAATATGTGTTTAGCAACTGAGCTTTCTGATATCCCATATTTTCATCAAGCTACCTTCTAAGCCCAAAAGTAAAGATAATAGAGAATCAGCATTAGTTTCTCCAAGGGAAGGCAAAAGAGACCAAGATATATTCTTGTATGTTTGGTATGCATATTTTGGGCAGTTATACAACTTTAGTTTAGCAAAGCAATTTTCTGAACTTTCACTGACAAACAAATCTGATCTGAAAAATCTTACATCAGCAGGGTTGGTTTGCAAATGTTATTTGTGCCATTTATTTATCAAAAATAACTAGAAAATGTTTTTAAAACATCATTCCAGACTGTACAAATAGGAATGTGACATGGGCTGTCTATTTTACTTATACTGTTTTACTGCTTCGTATTCTGAGCAAACAGAGAGGCTATTTTCCCCAGGGGTTCAGGAGGGCATACTATTTCATTTCTTCAGAAAATTGTTTCTCTGGATTTCAATCTTTTTAGCTAGATATGACAAAATATAATATCAAGAACACTTATGCTTTTTATCAGCTCTATTTTCAAAGCATAAATAATAGATCAGTATATATTTTAAGTCAGGTGACCAAGTCTTATTTCTGAAATCAAATAAGCATTTTGCAATTTTTAAATGATGCTGTACATTTTCACTACAGCATCATTATGCCTTTAAAATGCTTTCAAAAGACTAATTTATAAGCATGAAGTGATTTTGAAGATATTTCACTAGTGTTAATAATACCTCACTCAGGTAGCATCCAATTTTCTGAATCCTTGGATTAATGAGGCAAATAAATCAAAATTATACTGGCCTAGGGAAAAAAAACCCAAACAAAATTGCATCTATTATGTTACACATTCTGAGACTCCTTTAGTACTGTTCACAATGGCAAACAATATTCCAAGCTCTCAGAATCATTACACTTACTCAGAATCTGAGATTAATCTCACCCTCTGAAATTTAAAATCAAATAGATCAGACTTCATGACTAGTCAAACATAATGCCTTATTATGATATATCAGGAGTATTTACAAGATGCTATGCACAGTCTTAGCCAAGTACTTTCCATTAAGTGTTCATAATTTCAGCTGCCTACCATTTCTTCAATAATTCAACCAATTCCTTCCAGGAGGATTTTACCATTGCAAATTGCTGGGTCTTTTCTTTTAAGATAAGCCTTAAAAAGAAAATACATTCTGCAACCAGACTATCATTCACCATTTTTTAAAAAGCCTCAAAATCACATAGATGTAGGCAAAGAGCTGAAACAAACAAAAATCCTAGCATTTCTGAAAAATAAATATTCCTACTATGCTACAGTAGGAATTGTGGAAAAAAATATTACCTTCACTTCTTTCTCTAAAATATGAAAGAAAGGAAATATTTTATAGATACTATAAAAAGGATCCTACTGTTGGGGAATACCAGTGTTGTCAGCTCTTTTAAAAAAGTGGTTAATAATATACAATACAGAAAACTAGAGGGGCTGAAGTTGCTACCAGACATCGTAAATTCAGCACAAGCAAATAATCAACAAACATTGACACACAACGAGCAGTTGACATTGTTATCCTCTTATTACTTGTAGTCAAGTAACAAATGCATTTCTCTACCCAGAGTCACCTACCTGCACAAGGGCAGCCTTTCAGCCCAAGGAACTCACCATGAACATGGAGCCCCAGCTGAAAAACAAACTTCCCTCTGGAGCTTTCATCACCTGCTAAGTCAGCAGCATAGACTCGAGGCTTCCATATATACAGTATTTACATCTTTTAATGGAAAACACGGCAGAAAAGTAGGTTGGGTGGTTTTTTCCCAAATTAAGTTACTACTGGCTATTAACATTTAAAATTTAATGACAGTAAAAAAAAACAAGAACTCTACTTTTTCACATAATTTAAAGGAGTTAAGGGCTCAAGTACCCTTATATGGCGCAGGCCAAAAGCAACAAGAAACAAAACAAAAACATGTTTGCATGTTGTCCCCAGGGAGCACCTTCCTTGTGGCTTTGCAGAACAATTTGTATGGTCAAGAGCTTGCTTGGGAGCAAGTTACATGGTGATCCAATAAATTTGTTTTGATTTTACTCCCTGGGGACAAACAGCACCACAATAGCTACATGCTAGAAAATGGTGAGCAAAGACACCCTTCCATAGCATTAGGAAAGCTTTTAGCATCATCAATCTATAACAGATGCACATGTACAGCAAAAGAGCAACCTCCAGAGGCAGAAATTAAAAGACAAAGCCAGCTTAGCCAAAGCACCCCTCTGCCCATGGCTGGGAGGGGAGTGGCTCCATTCAGGAAAGGTTCCACATCAGCCACTGGGATCAGCTGCACTCTGTGCCCCAGAATGGCCAAATGGTACTGGGGACTAGGGGCTAATATTTTTGACAGCTTAAAGAAAGCCATTCTAAAAGGTGTTGATTTCACCTCAATATAGAACAAAAGAAGCACTTTCCCAGCTCCTGAATTAAAGTTCAGTGCCTAACTCTGGCACCACCACCACTCAGTGCCTGGCTGCTGAGGAGGCAGGTATTTTACAAGAAAGTGGAGTTCTAGTTCAAATTATTCCCTCAAGTTTAGGTTGTGACAGACAACACTGACAGAGTCACCATTCAGTGGTTACTCAATTGCTTGCTCAGAATGACACAGTAATTTTATTTTGATTCTTAGTCCACAGAACAGAAACCACAACTGCTGTCAGTCCTCTCAAGGCCTCATGCTCTTTGGCAAGGAGTATTGATTTGTGTTTTTATAGCACTACCAGGTAGTGGTTGTGCACTATCATTATCCAAATAATTTATAACAACAAGTGAGAAAGAACATCTGGAAATAAACCAAATGCATCTTGATCGGCTCAGGAAAAAGATGAAATATTGCTGGGGCACCTAAAAACAGCCTCTTAAATCAGTATGTGCTGCACGTCTGAGATGCTCTGATGGTCTGAAAGGCACTTAAAAGCATGCAAACTTGCATTATTACCATGCACATAACCAACTCATGAGTATTATCATGGGAGAAACATGAACACAGAGACATGTCAACTGCCTGCAGGATCAGGCTTTGGCTATAAATTAGAATATGAAATTTAGATTACATTAGAACACAACAAAAATGTTTAAAGAAACTCTGTCAGAAAAAAAGTATTGTAAAAGCCAACGGCACCAGACTCCTTCCTACCACTAAAACAATGTTAAAGTTGAGATTCATTTGAAAACATTCACCTGTAAATCAGAAAGTCCCCAGAAATTAATTTCTGCACTTATGCTATTTGCAAAAAATATTTAACTTAAAGGCATCCCTTTTTTCCTGAAATAATTGCTTGCAAGATGAGAACTAAAACACAATCTGAAGTGTAGTAAAGGTAATTGCTGCACTTACTGCTCGTGTCATGTTGATGTATTACTGCGTATCAAAGGTCACAGTTCTGTACTCATACATTATCAAATTTGAAAGAGCAATATTCGAATCCGACCAACCTTTAAACTGCCCGGAATCTGTGTGAAAATGGATGTGGGCTAACTTGGATTTAAAAAAAAAAAAAAGAAAAAAAATGAACCCATGTTTTGGTAGCTGAGGGGTCAATCAAGCCAGACTGACAGGGTTACGTGTCACTTCTGTGCATCTAATACCCTCTTAGATTATCAATGAGGTGCAGTACACTGATCACAAGCTAAAGCAGCTGTGCTAATGAAAATGAAACAGTCTGAAAAAACTAGGTAATACAGGCCTGTGACACAGGGCAGTACCTTGTGGACAATAATGGAGGAATAAGGACATAAATCACCATTTAGATACAATAAAACCTGCAATACCCACCCTGAAACATCTATGGAATCGTGGGCCAAAGTCAGCATCTTCACAACTCCACAATTCTCTCTGAAGTTGCCACATATTTTCAATCCTGAGTCAAGGCAGGTTTTCCCTGCCTCTACTTCAGCACACACAAAATTTTGCAGTCCCGTGCCAGCCTGACCTTTGAGGGTGGAGAGCTGGCTGCTCATGCCATGAGCCAGGAATTCTCACAATTGGCTGTAGCACAGACAAATGGGTGTTATCAGAAACTACTCGACCTTGAACAACTTTCTTCTCCTACATATGCCAGTCCAACTGGGGGGCAGGGACTGCACTAAAGAGGCAGAGGCCCCCTTATCCTTGTATGGTGACATCTGGGGTCCTTAAAAACACCCAAACTACAAAACTCAACTTGATTGAGTACAGCCAGCACAGAAGGTACTATTAAACAAATTATCACCTCAAATCATCAATTAAGCTCAGGTAAATAAATAGCTTTTCCATAATCAGTTTTTTCCTCAAGAAGTTACACACACAGCAAAGACAGCATGTATTCAAATAACAAGCTATGCAATTTAATTTCATATGCTTTAAAATTTGCTTCATTTGGTAAAATAGTAAATTTCAAAAGGGGAGCATAAGTTCAAATATTTTCTCAATTACAAGCAGAAAAGCTAAGACTGACATTTCAGCATGTCTATTAGAGCCTAAGAATTCACACTAATTAATGTTTTTGCCATTGATTTTAATGGGATTTCAACTGCAGGTGATGTATAGTCAAGGCTACAGCTAGGATTAAAATAATACTTCTGATTAAAGATAGTATTTATAGTACATAAACACACATACCCTTTACTAATGCAACAAGGCTATTACAACAATAGCATCTATAAACATACAGGATCTCCTGTTTAAATAAAAGCTCAAAATACAAAAAATACGAGTACAAACATTCCTAAAGAAATAACAACTTTCACATTTCCTTTGAAACATCATTCAAAATAGTTTTCTTAAAATTAATTTTCTTGCTGGTTTTGTAAAATGTTTTTGAGTGCTGAACAAGTCAAAATTATGTTTCATCAACTGAGCAGAACTCCTTGAAGTGATGCAAGGAATTAGAGGGCAGACCACTTGAGCTGGAAGGTCTTTGTTGCTTGAGTTTTCTACAAATCCAGCTTCTCTATTTTCATTGAGGCAGCAAAATGGAGAGAGAAAGAGAAAAAGAATGATTATTTCAATATAAGTTACAAATTTAGAGATGACTTTGAATTTACAAATTGAACACCCAAAATTGTCAGCTCTCCAGAATCTGCACCCCTTGTTTTCTCCTATATCTGATTACCTGGGGATTTTGCTGCATATATTCCTCTCTGCCAGTTGCAATCTCCCTTTTACAAATTATTTTTGTCACACAACGAAAGGAGAACACATGATTTCACAGTGGCAAAGGCTTATGAAGCCCTCCTGAAAAACATTAGTAATTGTTCACAGAAAATCCTAGCAGTACAATGCTAGGTACATACAGTGGCAGTCCTGAAATAGGTTTCTTCCCACACTGATTACTGTGAGAAATAACCAGTATTACAAGACTTGGTCAGGACATCCTCTTCTAACCAAAAATTTAAGTCATGATCAAATTGATTTTATGCAACCTTGAAAGCTATATTATGATGCAGTGCTTTAGATTTTTCACTGTTGCAAAGTTAAATAATCTATCGAGAACCTTCGAAGTGTTTGCTTTAATCTCAAAACCCCATGGTTTGGGAACAAATTATTGTATAATCAATACATTTCATTTTAAAGCCCTTCTCACTATCCTGCCTATCATACACCTCTCTAGGCCTTATTCTTCATAGAATCACAGAATCGTTATTCTTTCAGAGAGAAGATTGAATGTGACCTGACAAGACCCCAGAGAGGACCACAAATCAAAAGCAACAGTGAAGTCAAATTCCTTGAGACTCTTGATCCTAAGGGACAACTCAATTTCTTGTATTTTTAAATGCTGGAGGGTAGCAGTTCCTATTGTTAAACACTACTGGAGCTTATTCTATTTGTTGGGTAAACAAACCTCCAGTAAAAATCCAAGGTTAGGAAATTCCCACCTACTCAGGATGCCATTCTTTTCCTCCGAACACCGAGAATCCAACGCAGGAAGAACACTGAATTTCAGACCACCAGACAACCTCAACTAGGACACATTTCTGATGGAAGTTTACAGTTTGTCCTCTGACAGAAACTTTGGTGCATTACTACACACCAGGACCTGGAGCCAACAATTTCACCAGCTGTAATTCCCTGCCTTCATCACCTTCCACAAACCTGAGACATATGAATTCCACCTAAAGATCACACTATGGAAGAGAGAAGCACTGCCAAAGACCAGTAGTCATTTCACATACATTTTCCTGTCAGTGAATCAAAACTTTCTGACAATCACCAAAAATCTCTGTCACCCATATACTGCCATTAAATACATTCTTAAGCTATTATAAGAAATTGCATGCCATCAAACACAATCCACTGGCCAAGGATGAATCTTTTATTGCCCTCTCGTTCTCCAACTTCATTTTAAATTTAATCCCTCCTGCAAGGCTATTTGTCCCAATTATTAGGAATTTTCAAGCTTCCAATCTTTATTCCTCGAAAACTTACAGTCCTCCTCATGTGTATGCATTTGAGGTATCTGCAGCCTTGTTTTATTTTAGCCTATATTAGAGAAAAGTTTTCTGTACAGTCTCCTTCAGAGGCTCACTACACCAGAAATCCGGACAGGGTTGCATTTTACCAATTCTAGAAGGGAACTGAAACATGAGATGTTGACATCTGAGGCATTAACTTTTAACCACATGACTGGACAGGAAAGAACCTCTTAAGAGAGATTAGGGAAAAAAAACAAACTGAACCAAAAACAGTCTGTGAGAAGGAAATGAAGGCCTAAAGATTTTGCTTGAGAACGCTCAGTGAACTGATCAAATGATTATTTGCCAAAGGCACAAAATGAATTTCAAGGTTATTGTTCTAGTGCAGCATTCCCAGACAGGACGTCCCTTACCCCATGAACAGCTTTCCTCATCGTAGGACACCTAACAAAATCTCACTCCAGAAGCAGAATAAATAAGGAGAAGCAGTTTATTTAAAAGTTTCTTTACATTCAGTACTCTTGTACTGAATGTGTTTAGACACCACAAAAATTAAAGACTTTGTAAGTTTTTAATAGCAGATTTAGCTATTGAGTAACGGAAGTTTCCTCGAGCCTACTCACTCCTCCAGCACCACAAATCCACAAGTGCACAAACGTTGCAAAGTTCAGAACCACGTACCAATAACGTGTTTCTCCTAGCCTTTGAAGGTTAAAAAAGCTTGTAAGAATCTCGTAACAGCTAGGCAGCTTTTTTTACCAAGTTATTGTCATATGCTTATTCTGGAATTAACTCTGAAAAGCAAACAAACTTCTCCAATATGATTCCTTGTCAATTCCATCATTATTTCTGATATAAGAACATGATATTAGCCTGAGTTATGTACTGCCATGTGGTAACAGCCAAATCCTACTACATTTTCTGAAAAAGTCTCTTCAAGCTCATCTTTTTTTATCTCTTGATTGAGACTTTGTTCTAAAAGAAAAAAACATTATCCCTTCCTTCCCCCAACTGTTTCACTCCATCATTAAGTCTTTGCATTGGCTTCTACTCATGCACCACATGGGGTTCAATCTTCTTGACTTCAAGGCAACCATACCCACCCTTAGTTACACGCTTTTGATAATCTCTAGACCATTCCTAAACCATCAGCTTTTGCATTATCTAAATTTGCCATTCCTTGGGAGCTTCTCTTCCCTGCATGGAGGCTATACAGATTTCCTGAGAAATCATCACAATAAGACTTCACTGTTTTAATTCAAAAAATCCAAGGGCAGTCAATTGTGTTCTCCTTTGGAACAAGTATGAGAATTTGAAATACTATTGCCTTTTTTAATTCACTTCTAAAATAAAATTTTAATTTGACCACCTCATTTCAGTTTATTTTGAACTAGAACACTCATTCGTCTTTCGTGGCAGAGTTTTTACACAGCAGAGATAACTCCTCCCTAATTTATAAACTCTAAGTGAATAAAGGACATCTCTGCAGTCATTCACAACATTCCAGAGTTAATAAAAACACTGCACCAACAAGCTTGCTAAGTATTACTTCACTACCCCACTCAATTTTGCTTTTCATCCCAGCCACAGAAAGCAAGGGGGCTCCTGTGACATTATCGAAGCCTAGTCCTGCGAAAAATCTCAGTGCTTTTGAAAAAAATGTTACTTGAGTACATGCCAAGAAGTCAGAAGACAACAACATAGGGAACCACAGTATTTCTGTATTTTTCCCCTTCTACTTCCTTCCATTTCCTCATTCTTAAGCATTAAACTGTAACTGGATTAAATATGACAATTGCTGTACTTTTTTTGTCTACATACTCCTACTTCCAAGGTTTTTTGGTGTTACAAAGACATGACTAAGTGTGGTTACTGCTGTTCATGTACAGATATTTTTGGATTCAATTCCTGTTGGACAGGTGCCTTTTGCTATTGCCACACTTATAGTACACAGAAGCCAAGAAGCAACTGCTGCAGAATCAGAATCCTCCTCCCATATTTGTACCCGGACTGGGGCACCCACACTTGGCAGGAGTAACAGGTGAATGCTTACTGTAAAATGAGAAAAGCTCCCTCCATAATGGTCATATGTATCATCATGAGCCTCAATTCACCCACAGATTAACCCTGTGCCCTCATTTACCAGAGCTGCTTTAAAACCCTGAAAAATTAGAAAGTTAAAAATAGATTTTTCTCTACCAAAATTCTAGGACATCTTTAACATAATCTTCAAGCCTTCTGAAGCAGTTAATGGAAATGACTGCTCAGACACTTTTTTTAAGTATGAAAGTATTTCTGGACAATTCTATCAAGCACTTCAAAAAGACCTAAATCTTCCTGTGCTCAAAAGTTATAGGTATTTTTAGGTCACAAAGCAAGTTTTCACATTCTATAAAGTATTTGTTTTCACATCAAGTTGACTGTCTCTACTTGATCCTTCAGTGATACATTAAACAAAAAGTACCAATCACTTCTGTGGAAAGTTGCTCATGTCACATTTAAGAATCTTGGGAGAAATAATACTCCCCTCCCCTCCAAATACTAAGTCTCCTTTTTCAAAAAAAAAAGCTCATATTCCCAAAATCCTAAGAAACATCATTTTCTTTGGCAAAAGCAGGACATGTGCAAACATACATGTCCCAGGCTAATGAAAACATTTTTAATACATAGGTCCAGTATCAACAGTTTTCTCAGTCAATTCTGTAGATATTACATGCATTACAGCTCAGCCACTGCCTGTCATGGGAAGCACCTGAAATTCCTCCACAAAAGACCAGACACTTCAGATGCACATTTTTAAAAGGAAGTAATATCTACACCTAGAGTAACCCTAAGTTCTGAACTGACAGTAATTCATGCCTTCATCTCCCATATGATGGATCAGGATATTAAGTTCTACTTGTTTGCAGCACTCATTATGTAAGTACACCCAACAATTTACTGTGCTGAATTACTCACATGGTCTGTGATTTTTTTCTCTCCAAAGAAATAAGCCTTTAAGCAGATAAATCAGTGAGGCACAAAATGCAGTGTAGAGATTAGCAACTTACAAAATAATAAGTAAGCTTTGCCAGCTTTCAGGCAAAATTATTTCCATTTTAAATAAATTCTGTAATCTAAAATATATTCCCTAGAAGTATTAAAAAATTAATTCCCCCATCACTTGGCAGCCTGTAATTTTCTCATACTGTAAGACATGTTCTGAAAAAGGACTGCTTTCTGTGTATTCCCAACTACAATAGTCACACACAAACATTTCTTTGCTAATTGTTCACATAAGTATAGACAAACACCTATGAGTACTCCTTTAATCACATGCCTACATTCTGTCTATTAAGACTACTAATTAAAATATTAATTACAATTTACATAGTGAAGCAGAAAAAAAATTCCTCCTTAATCTAAATACAGGCCACACTTGATTCAGACTGATGCAAGGCTGAGCTTCTAAACTATCCCCAAAGAATCAGAAAATGAAGCATGTATTTGAAAAAGAAAACTAATTGTTGTTGTTCATGAAGTAATTATGCCTTGTAAAAAGACATGGATACTAAAGTCATATTTACATACATGCTTTTCTTGTAGAGGACTCAAACTACTAAGATTGAGGGGTTTTGTTGTCTTTACAGTGTAAAAACCATTTCCCTTTGGATGAAGACATTAGATTAAAAATGGTTTTGAAATTTCCCCTCTCCCTGTAGTGAGGTCCACAACACTGCACAAAATAAAACTTTTATCACAAGTATTACTAATTCAACCAAGTCATATTATGTTCAGCATTTATTTCTAAAAAAATCTGATTGATTTAGGTACCTCACAGACATCAGAAAACTTCTAATCCAGGATGCCACCTGTTACATTTACCAGGAAATGTGTAATAAGTGTCCTTAGCTTAAAAAGCAATGCAATAAAAAAAAAGAAAAATACATTTTCAGTAATCCAGCAGCAAATATTCATTGCATCTGTAACATTAAATAGTATCAACAAGCTTTAGGTACAGTTAGAAAAGCCTTTTGAAAATGCACATGCACTTCCCCTTTTCATCAGGGATCTACTTCTATTCTATCAAAGCCACCTTAGCTACAGATAGACATGTTCCTTTTAAGGTGGCACATTCCTTCTGAACTTGCACAAAGTAACTAGAATAGCTGCATGCAGCAGAACATGAATTCTCTTCAGTTTTAGGAATCACAAAGCAAGTATTGCTGCTAGATGTCTTTATTTTCCTTTAACAAAATACACAAAGGCACAAAATTCACTTATATCTTGTCATTTTTGTACAGGTATAAATAGTGCTTTGTATTCAAGTACAATCAAGTGCAGAGACTTTTTATATTTTATGTAAACACAAAACAGTTTTGCGTGTAGGTGCCCCTGGTTCATCTGCAACGCAAACACCAAAGGAGATGCCATTTATCCAACTGCCTTTTAACTGAATGCTGTCCAAAAGTTAGACAATGAATAATATTAACAGCACTGCAATGACACTTCTGTATGCTTAAGTCAAATGTCAGATGACACTTGAGCTTGTAAACATCTGTGTATTAAACATGTACTCAATTAATTTGAACAGGGCAGCATTAAAAAGCATCTCAAGTTCACTAGACCAAACTTACTAGGTCAGATGCCATCAGTAATTGCTCCTTATGTGTGACAGCTAAAGAGATGTCCAATTGTAAGTTACCCTTAGCAAAGCTTGTACTTGGACGTTTTTAAATATGCAGACTAAACAAGGGCTACAACTGTTAGACTTCAACCAACTACACATTCTAGGTGTTAACTTAAAGAGACATGCTTAATTTACAATACCCACTTTTACACATAGCTCTGAAACACTGGCAGTTGAGGCAGTTTAAGCCCAAGCAAGATTTTTAAGTTGTACCATTAAAAAAAAGCTCACCTGAATAGTAACAACAGGCATGAACAAAGCTAAAAACTAGCTACAGAAGGCACTTGAAGTATTTTATTCTGCTTTTATTAAAGATTCTTCACTTTGTTCAGCTGCAGTAGACTCTGAAATAGCCTCTTCAGTTGTTGAAATGTTTTCTGCTTCTTCTTTTTCAACTTCTTCAGATAGCTTATCATTTAGATGCTCAGAACTTGGTGCTTTATCATCTCTGTCATCTGTCTCAACCAGCTGGGCCACATCATCTTCAGATTCTGTGAAAAGAAAAATGACAAAATAGCCATTTCTGGAAATTAAGAGGCAGCTAATATTCTTAAAAAGCAAATGAAACATTCTGCAATTGCATACAGGTTTTGACTAGTAACTGCATGATGTTCTCCACTCATAAAAACTTAGATTTTTCTAAGATGGTCACAGGTAAAGCAACTAAAATTCAAGGGGGGGAAAAGAAAATACTATGGAAAAGAGCTTAGCTCCCACTAAGAAAATACTATGTACTACTTGCATATGTTCATCCTCAACAAAAGCTTTCTAAGCTTGTTTACTAAAGTGAGGTGTTAGAAACACACGACGGTAATTCAGTCACTCTGTGTTTAGTAATGCAAGTTTCACCAACTGTTTAACTTTCTTTATAAGGGTTCAATCTGTACACAAACTAAAACATTATATTTGATGGAAACTACTTTAAACATAAGGAGTCTGATAATTGGGGGAAAAAAAAAACCCAAACAAATATATCAAACCAGTCAATGAGAATTACATATTCTGTCTTCCCTGGGGTACTGTAGGAAGGTTGTACAGGAGTGAGCATACTTACTCTTCATCCAGGATGGAAGTTTCTTTGATAACATGCATATTTTTAAGATCAAAACCATTTATTTTAAGTACTGCCTCTAAAGAAGTAAATTCTAGCTTCATAACAGGATCTCAATAGCATATGAGAAGTAAAAGTCCTATTTTGAAGTAAACATAAGCACTGAAAACCTGAACATAATGTTGCACTAAATGACACAAAGGGACTGTAGAATTTTGGTATTGCTGATGGCAGTTGATTTATGGACTAGTATTACTCAATACTACACAGTACTAATGCATACTGTGAAGACAGTGAGCAGAACTGATGCAAAGTTACAGCTCAAAAATGTTTGCCTTATCAAATGTTTCTAACTTCATAGAGTGGTTTGGGTTAGAAGCAACCTAAAAGATCAATCTAGTCCCAACCTCCCCCTAGACCAAGTTCCAACTGGGCCTTGAAAACTTCCAGGGATGGGGCAGCCTGCTATAGTGTCTCATCCCTCTTCACAGTGAAAGATTTCTTCCCAATTCCTATCTAAACCTGCTCTTTCAGTTCATAATCCATTCTGCCTTGTGCTATCACTATATGCCCTTGTATAATGTCCCTCTCCAGCTTTCATGAGGCCCCTTTATATCCTGGAAGGCTCCAAAGCCTTCTCCTCTCCAGGCTGTACAGCTCCAACCCTCTCAGCCTGTCATCACAGGACAGGTGCTCCAGCTCTCTGACCATGTTTGTGGCCCTTCTCCAGACCTGCTCCAAAACGAGAATGTCCTTCTTTTGTCAGGGGCCTGTTGAGATTTGACCCAGTCTGCAACTGGGTTGTAGACCAGACACTTGCTTTCTACCCACCCACCCTCCTGCCACCCTGGTGGGATGGGGAGGAGAATCACAAAAAAAAAATTAAACCTCTGGGTTAAAATTAGAACATCTTAATTCAACAACTTAAAATAGTAATTACTACTAGCAATGACGACTCAAAAATAACTGTATCCAAGCAGAGGGAGGGGGGAAGAGAAAGGAAAAAAAAAAAACCCATATGTGATACCAAATACAGTGGCAGAACATGCTTGGCTTTCTGGGCTGCAATAATACATTGCCAGGTCATTTTGAGATTCTTGCCAACCAACATCCCCACATCCTTCTCCTCAGGGCTGCTCTCAATTCATTCTCTGCTCAGCCTGTACTTGTGCTTGGGATTGTCTTGATCCAGATTCAGGACCTTAGATGTGGCCTTGCTGAATTTCATGAGGTTCACAGTTCCACCTCTCAAGCTTCTCATGGTCCTTCTGGATGGAATCCCTTCCCTGTACCACACAGCTCAGTATCATCAGCAATGATGCTGAAAGGTGTGCTCAAGCCCACTGTCCATGTTCCTGACCAAGGTATCAAGTGCTGGTCCCAATACCAGCCTCTCAGGAAAACAGTCAAGTGCCACATGTTCATGTTGATCAAAACATGTTGGGTGTCTGAAAGTAATCAGAGTGCTTCAGGCTGATACAGAATCAAGCAGAGCTGAAAGTTTTAGAATCATTGCTGTGGCTTCTTGGCCCATGACTGAGTAGAGGAGCTGCTGCACACCCCTGTCCAGCAGACCTTGTACAAATGCCACCTGTCATCAAGAACTTAAGACCCCTCTTTCCACACAAAGCTCTACCTAGCTAGCTGCAGGCTTCATTTCAGACTGCCCAGAGCAGCCCAGCTCCTCCATCTTTTTCTCAGACTTGATCTTTTATTTTAGCAAGTCTGCAGCTGACTCACCTCCTGATTCCTTCCCTGCTCTCTCAAGCACAGGCTACTCAACACCTGCCCTGGCTTCTTGCTCCAAAATTTTTCAACCCTCCTATTTCTGCCCAAGCAAATTAATGTTCCCAGTTACTTTCCAGGCCATCCCACTCTCTCCTCCTGCTCTTCAATTTCCATCTTGATCCCATCTCTGTCTGTACTCAATCTTTATCTTCCAACTGACAGTTTTCTTTCTGTCTCATCTCTGCATTTTTTCTTCAGTCTCAAATTCTATGAATAAGTTTGTGCATTTTCTTGCCCCAGTCCCTCCACTGGAGTTACACTCCTTTATTGCTGCTCTGCAGTATAGAGTCAAAGAAAGTATGGGATGCAAGGAAGAGGCAGCTCTATGCCCTCTCAACTCATTTGCAGCATGGGCCAACCATTACCTATTTACAGAGCTTCAGTCCTGCAGTCCTGTCCTGAATGTGAAAGAGCACTCTGCAGCAGTGACTTGTTCTTAGTCTGACAGAGGTAGAGACTGTTCACTCATTCTGATCAGAAGGATACCAAGCATTTATAACATCTCTGATGTAAGACCCAGCGACAATCACAGCCACCAGCAGAAGCTTCAGATGGAAAGGAGAAAACCTGATGAAATGCATGTTCTAATTGTATTCAAAGGAACAGGATGGTGCTTTCATTTTCATATTCTACTAAAAGGTATAGAGACACTGCTTATTTAAACAAAAATTGTCAGCTATTTTATGACTTTTCACTTCACTATGTACTTGGTTAAATTTGTTAAAACTCTTGAAACTCTCCAGAATATACAGTAATACAAATTTACCTGGAAAATTTTGATCTTATAATTCAGTCTGAGAACCTTACATGAAACTACAGAGTTGGTCCTTTAAATGAGTTGCCAGGGCATTCAGAGTAAGTGATGGTAACTCCAACCATAAACATGATCAGTCCTCATTAAAAATATATAGTGACTCCATTTTAAACACAGTAATTAATGGAAAGCTTACCTAAAGTCAATCTGATTTAAATACTGCATGAGTAAAGTCACTGTAAGACCAGTGGACAAGTGAAAGCTCTGACTATAAACTTAAAAAGACCGAAAAAAGAAAATTTAAGTGTCCTTGATGAGGAATACTTAATCCATCATTTAATGAAAGAATGTGGCTTCACCCACATGATTTTAACAGCAAACACAGCTCTATGCCTGCTGCATATTTAAGAGCTGCAATAATGCAACCCTAAAAAACCTGCTCCTGGCTACAGCAGCTTTTCCCCCCAACACTCTTGCTTAATGCTTAGCACTTAGAAAGCATATGCACTTCACATTGTAAGAGATCAGCCACCCTTCCTCTTGTTACAGAGAGTATTTCACTGACTAACCAGTGAAATCACAATACTGTGTTACTATTAAATTGAGAGTATCTATTAAGTGGGAATTCACAAAAAAGGTGCAATTGCTCTAAAATATAGCTGCTTGTGCTTTCAAGGCAGCTTTGGGACAAGTTTTCTTCACTACTACAGTTCCCCTTTAAGATAGATTTTCACACAGTGCCACAGGTCAAGTATCTTTAAAGAACACGTGTCTCACAGTAACCTGTTAATAGCTTGGATATCAGAGAAAGCTATTGTGAAGCTTTTGAAACAAGTCAGATAATAGCATGGTATTCCCTCTACCCTTTACATCCTACCAAAAAGGCAACTTGTGCTGTTCAGAAAAACTGAACTGTGGCCGACTGGAATCAGAATACATTTTTAAATCAAAAGAATTTGTTTACAAGTCATTAAACTCAAGATGAGCTGACCTACATCTGCTTGGGAAATCAATGAGTTCTAGACATATCAGTCCTTTGTGTTCCATCAGCTTTATTCCTAGAAAAAGTTTCTGCAACACTTGCCCAAAGCCAAGTTCCATTTGTGGTAGAACTCAGGGTGAGCACACACTTGAAATGTTTCTGGTAAAGATCATTATTGTGATCCCTTCAGTTGAACAAGCCAAGTTTCTGCAGCTTCCTTTATAATGGAAACCCCTTCAAACATACTAGCAGTTGCTGTATTCCAGGAATCCTCACAAGTGACTGCATTAAATAATCATAAAAATATTTGAGTAAGACGGTTACAGAATTCCATACAAATCTAGAGACATCACATAAAGCAGTCGATGAAGTGCTGACCTCTGTGGTGAAACCTTATGTTCAAATCAGATGAAGTTCAAATCTTCCTCTAATGAAGACCTCTAAATATAAGCATCAGACATGCAACACAAAACACTGATGCAGTCAATTTTTTTTTTTTTAATTTTGTTTCAAAATACTGGGAAATGCTAAACCTGAATCAAGAATACAGCATAACAGTATTAAATAAAGGCAAGGCAAAATTAATGAACAGGCTAAAAGTGCTTCCTGTTGTTTGTTGGCTCCTTCAGTATGATCCAAACATTGATACATTTAAGTTAAGCACATAAGAGAACCAACTAGCCTTTGATGGGGGTGGGGGGATGGGGTCAAAATCAAGCCATTTACAGAAAAGGTAAGAAAAGAGCTGAAGTTTATTGCTTCACTCTGGTACTAAAATTTCCTAAGTTAATCTGCTGAATAAGGAAGCATGATGTTTGTGCCAGTAATCTGCACCAGATTGACAGCTGATGACTCCGCTTTCCAGAGGTTTAAAACTAAATTCCAAAGTTCAGTTCCAACAGCACTCCCCATAAGCATTCTCCAGATCTCTTATCCACAGGAGTTGCATGCAGCATGCTTGTCACTACATGAGCACACAACTGAAAAGATTCAGCTTCATGCTCTACCCATTAGCCAAAGAGGCTGACTCGTAAAAAATGCTTATAGCATTTCTTTATCACATTATTTTGCTGTTTGTTTGAGCTATACAGCTATGGTAAAAACGAATTACCTATCAGAGTTGTACTCCCCTGTGTTGTCAGCATTGTGGTGAAGTTGGTTTCCTGATCTTAATGTTTGTCTACATCTGTAAGTGAAGATATTCTCTATTCTTGCTATGACAGCAGCTATTTTACTGTGGTGAACAAAAACCTTCCCCAGAGCTCTACCTCAATGATAGCTTCATCCCTTAAACTTACAATCAAGGAATGTGTTCATTTATTAACAAAACCCAACTGCAGGTAAGCAGTTATGTTTCATATTACAGCTCCAGTGGAAAAAGTGATTTTCTGAAAATATTTTCTCATTCAGAAGAGATTCTTTTGTGGCAAGCCACAGACAGGCACTGGCCTCCTCTAAATCAACAAGACATTTCTCAGAGTTATGTAAAATACTAAGACATGCTCTATTTCTGGCTGCTTAGTAATTATCAAAACAGAGTGGTTTGTATCATCTTGGAAAATAAATATTCAGAAAAGATCAGCTATTTAACCCAGAAAACCAAAAGTCTGTATACCACTTACTTATTTCTTACACCTCTTCTGTAAAATTTCACCATATACTTCCTATCAGGAAAAGACAACTGGGAAATGAGGCTGCCAGTTGTTTCTTTTCCTGATGTTTTTAAATAAAGCAGCACATTAACACAAGACAACATCAGAAAGAAATCAAGTAATTTTCATTGTTAAGGCAAATTGGTAAAATCACATTTACTGCAATAAATCATCCTATTCTTCTGCTGAAATGCTTGATAAAATTCTGCTTCCATAAGAAGCAAGTTACCTCACTGTTTTCATTCCTACACCTGAAATGCATAACGACAATCTCACAGTAATTCTTCAGATTTTACATTTTTTACAACATCTGCAGACTGACTCAGCAGCTCAGACCCATTATAGGCATAGTTTCATAATAATTTCTTTCAATGATAATACCAGATTAATTAGCAAGCACCTCTCCTTAGCTCTCTCTAAAAACCTGCAGTAATGGATAATATTCAGAAGCCTGTGAGGAACATGCCTCCAAGAGTAGAGTATCCTTCTTTAAGGACCTCTATTTGAGTCAGACACAAGAAAACAAGTACATCTTGAAAGATCCTAGTAACAAAGTGTGTATCTTTTTCTGTAAGAATCTTCTAAGTTCAAAAGTCCAAGAAGCTACTAATCTACCCTCCCCTTGCTAAAAAGATGACTCTGTGATTTAAGGGCAAATGAGGTATTTTCATGATCTCAGTTTCATCTATTTGATTTCAGTCTTACTTTAATGCCAGTAACAGCACTTTTACTGAGGTAAGAGTGCACTATGGCACAAGAAAAAACCCCTAACTTTTCACTACAAAGCATGCTCATGAGGCCACGTCCAGAAACTGCCACCATTAAATATGACTCCCCTACTGGTTCTGTGCAGCCTTCTCATGCCAGAAAGTAAAGCCCAATGTTATTTTGTACTCCCTGTTAATAATAATCAAGCAGAAGCACTCTTACACTCTGACAGTTTCCCACAGTTGGTGTGTTTGTAGCCCAAACCTCAGGGCTGCACACCAGCTGATAGTTTTCCCCCCAGGATCTCTGCTTAAACTAATGTAAAGTCCCACCAAGCACTCAATAGCACATCTCACTGGAGATCCTCTGGTTTGAAATTATGATTTCTGGAGTTCTTTAAAACACTGCATCTTCCTGCTGGCTGTACACCAGATGCCTACTGTATCAGTAGACTATAAAATGTCTCAAAAGGAACTATGTTAAATTAAAATTGACAATTTGTCTTTGAACTACCTGAAATTAAACAAGGCAGTTTTACTAGATTTTCCTGCCCTGAGGAAAAGAGCAAAAGGAACAAAGGCAGAAATTCCAACACACCTCAACCAAATGACCTGCCAAACACAGTGAAAGTTAACTACTTTGGGACATACTCCCTCCTTAACTATTTCTGTAATTTACAATGCTTTTTTCTTTCCATTTGTCAGTAACTTTAGAGTGAAAAAAATTGTTATGCCATCACCTGCACAAGATAATGACAAATATGAAGAAATTTTGGGGTACAGGAAAGAAGACGCTACTATCAACAACCTAAGCTAGAAGCAGAGACAAGAACCGAAAAAAATACATCAACTACACTTACTATGAAGTCAGAATAAACTGTACTATCTCAATTGGAATGGATCAACAACAATCATCTAGACCAACTGCCTACACAACTGGGGGGTTCATCAAAAGCTAAAGCATGTTAAGGGCATTGACCAAATGCCTTTAACACTGACAGACTGGTCATTGATCACCTTACCAGGAACCCTGTTTGAGCAGTGTTTGAGTATTTCAGCTGTTGTCATTTTTATAAGAAAACTTAGCTTAACAGAGAGCTAGATGATGGTGAATTTCAGTGGACATTTTAAAAAGAGCAGACTTCAAGAGATTAGCACTTACCTTTTGTCTGCTGAGTCTCCTGGGGCCCTCTCTCTCTCGGCTCTAGAGGTTCAGTCTCAGACCGCAATTCTGTAGATAGCTTTTTTTCAAAACTGAAGTCTGGAAGCCGTGGAGCTTGAGGTCTGGTTTTTCTTGCAGGATTCAGGAAGAAGCAGTAGGCACACCTAAATGCTATACACAAAGCACATCCAGTGAGCAGCCTCACTAATTAACTTCACATTTCACCTTTATTCCTACACTATATTCTGATGGTTCAAAACACTAAAAACAGAGTCAACTAAGTGACTCAGTACCAGAGGGTACCTCCACCAAACTTATCTAAGTTTTTCGATATAGGTCCTTTTTTAAATTCAGCAGACATTTGGTTTTCACAAACCTGCTTGCTTTGAGCTCTGCTGCACTGAATACTGCCCAACACTGTGAAAGACTTTACCACAATGAATAAAATAATGCAATTCAGTAACACCAGATGTTGCCACATGGTGTTGTTTTATTCTTTCCTACAAAAGAATTAAGTTGGCAGATGATTTTTTTATTCCTTCCCTTAAGATGCCACCTTCCTCACACTCTGAGTAAGGAAATGTTAGGAATTCCACAAGGTATGTCTCACTCTGCTTTCTGAGGAGCATTCTGCTCCGGTGGTACTTAATTAATATAAATCAGTTTTGTTCTGCAGAAGCACTGGATACCATTTAACACCTAAGGAACTGCTTTTATCCTCCCCACTCTCACCAAGACTAGGAGGGAAGTGGCAATTTCTGGTACAGTTGAGTTGTGAACTCATAAGAACTAAGATAACATACAGACTACATATCTTTCTTTGGTTTCATAGGAAACATTTAGCTTATTCTTACAACGCAGTATATTTACTCAAAAATAAACAAAACAAAATTAAATAGAATATTTATCTAAGAATCCCTAGTTTCTTAAGCATCAGGCTAGCACTTGTGGTAGAAAGCAGGCAAAATACAACATCTGTGTTCAATAAAGAGCTGTGTCTGTCTTAGGTTATTGTCAGCCATAAATTCACATATAGGCCCCTAGGGCTTGTTCCCACTCTTTTTCCGATACGTCCCCAAGATCTTCTTGCCAAAGGAAAATTTAGTTTAAGTTCTGGTAAAAGAGGCACACTTTAATGTCAGATAGTTTCTCAACATAAAACTCTTCTGAGAACCATTCATAGCCAGTAGCAATGTTCAGGGATGGATTGGAGGAAGCTTATTTCTACTGAATAGTTTTCTACACATAAAACCATGACCTGAAGGTCACAATAAAGTACTTCTCTAAGTCTTGAAGTAAATCTTAAGATACAGAGTAATAAGTTACCAAAAAATGTTCCCACATGAAGTGGTACTTCACAATGTCAGCTAAGTACTCGGCTGCAACCAAAATGAAGCATGATGCATGTTTGTTATGAAACATAAGCCAAGTAAGAGAGTCTAAAAAAGATTATGTCTTACCTATGTATTCAAACTCCTCCTTCAAAGCCATACCATTGTGAGAAAAACACTGCTGACATATAAGGGCATACCTAGAAAACGTGAATAATACATAGTTACATACCTTTAAGTAGTAACACACTGGAAGGAGATGTATTTTACCTTACATATTGACTAATACCTTAGATCTTTTCTTCCAAAAGGTGATTTCCACAATGAAATTATTACCCTTAAAAGCAAACTAAATCTATAGATTAAATAATATTTTTTGAAGTTGGTTGAACCATAGTGAAATACCCTCAGCTACACTTTAAACTACAGTTCGACATATTTTTAATATCATCAGTGTCAGAAAATAACATCCAATTTAAGCCTTTATTTCATTAGAATACCGTTAATACAGAGAGTAACCACAGTAAATGTATTAAGTTCTGATATGTTTGGACACTTCTGAAGGCAATCTGAAAGGCATTTATAAAGCTGAAGTGCTGAGGCAAATGATTTCTTTTTTTTTTTAGTTCAAAATATAAATCATTCACCCACTTGAGCACAGATCTTTCTTTGTATCACACAGCTAATACTACCCAGAAGAGAGGTTATGCCCAAATATTAGCAGTTTCCTTGCAAAGATATTTCAAGCGACGCATTGAGAAAGAGCCATTTCTCAACTATGAAAATTTTGGACAAGTTCATTTACAATTCTTTTAACCTTGACATGGCTTAAACAAAAAGGTTAAGAAGCTACCTTTCCCCTAAGTGTTTAAGTATTTCTTGAAGGACATTTTACCTGTTCTGAGGACCATCACCAACCAAATATTCAATAACTCTATCCACAACTCCTCTTTCTCGAGGAAGAACAGGTCTTGCCAAAGGAGGGCCTGGAGGATGAAGACCTAGGATATGAATTACATCAAAATTATTTTCCACTGTATAAATGTATTTTTATTGTGTGTGCTAGTGTAACAAAATAATTGCATCTACTTAATATACATGGGCATATTTCTTAGTCCACTAGGAAAGCTGTAAGATTCTTCAACCCACAATAGTTCAATATTCTGCTTCTGCTCCTTTAGCCTATAATTTTATTAAACACTCAATTTTTACACCTTGGACATGTAATTAAATTTATCATTTCTAAACATATCAATAGTATTCGATTATTAACAAATAGAGGCTTTTTAAGAAAGAACAACTTAACTAAGTTCTCTTCATCTACACTCAACTCAGCAAATTCACACTTCTAGTTTACACCAATAAATCTGCCAAAATCAATGACAACAGTAGAAGAACTAGAGATCAGGGCAACCTGGTCTGCAGGAAGGTGTCCTGTCCACAGCATGGGGGCTTCAAAGAGATTAAGATCCCTTAAAATCCAAACCATTCTATGATTTTATGAAGATGTCACCAAAGAAACAACCCCTGGTTTCTGTGTAATTATTATAATACTGTAATTACTATACTACGTGAGCTTGTATACATTAAACCTGTCCAGTTCTTTGTCATTTTGGTAATCCCACATTTAATGACAAGTTGATATGTTCAGATTTATGCTTAGTCAAAGAAGCCAGAAGGCCACTGTAAAGATATTATTTCCCCCATGTATTTAACAAGCTACTATCAAAATGAAACTCTTTAAAGAACAGGTAAGAGCAATGTTTGATAGTTTTTCACCTCTAAATACAGCAGTTAAACCAGAACACTGGCACAAATTTCTCTTTCCACAAAGTTTTAAAATATCTAGTCTATTGTACAAGACCACTGCAAACTACCAATTTCCATTTATATAGCTTTGAGTTCTTACATCTACTTTCTCTTGCAGCCTTAAAACAGAATAAGCTAGGCCTAACCTAAGAAACTCAAGTTTAAATCATTCCAATTCAACCACTCAAGTAACTAAGTATGGAGAGGAAACATTTTACGTTTAAATACTGGAAGTATTATGTTACATTATTTTCAACAAACAGTCCTGAGTGTAAGATAATGCAGCATTTGGGGGAAGAGAGGGAAACACTTAAAATCTATTCCCATAAGAGCTTCATGAATTACATTCTAAGTCCCCAATCCTAACTAATTAAACAATGTTTGAGTAGGACAATGAACCAGTCTTTCAGAAGTCTCCAACTGGGACAAAACAGTCAGCTTCAAGCCACTCCAAGACAAAATTGTGACACCTTGCAAATAAGACTAGGTTTAAATCATTGACAAAATTACTTCTAAAAATGCAATATAAACTGTATTCTGTTAAAGCTGTCCAAAGTAGAGGTCAGGCAAAGTTCATTTCCTGGAGCTTTACAAAAGCCTGAAAGATCCAATACTTCCATCAAAAAAAGGCACTGATACAATCTGCAATAAAATTAAAGCTCTAGAATAATCTTGTGACTACATGGCTTACACTCAAATATTTACTTAGGTCTTTAATCAGAAGACAAAAGTTTTCATAGGACTTGTTAATCACCAATACATGAAGTTTCTAAAAGTCAATTAAAAAAGTAAAAAATTGAATAAAGTTACCTAGAACTAAACATCACAACACATCCCAACAACAACTTCAATTACCTGCCTACTAATAACTCAAACCAACCCTCTTGGTTCTCATGCTGTTATGGACACCAGTAATTAATATAAACATCAAAAGCAATCATTGTAGAAAGACTGGTCATTTTTGCAAAGCTTGGCAAACTCTCAACTACCTGCTGGTTATTAATTTTCAAACATATGGGAGCTCTGTGGTAATACACATTAAATTGATTCTCCCCTACAAAATATAGTGCAATGAAAATGAATTATCAATCTTCTGTAAAATATAGATAATTAAGGCTATTCATATTCGTTGCAGGCCATGCATAAACTTAGATGCCATATTATTCTTACAGAAACCGAATATATGTACTTTTCACTACAGCTACATGATTGAGATTTTATATATAAAGCTTGGGGAAATTCAAGAAAAAAAAGGGCTTCCATATTAACTGACAATTGTAGTGGCTCCCATTGTTATCTATGGCAAAGTGTTTGGTCAAAATATCAGTTATTTAGTGGGGGAAAAAGCATCTGTAAGGCATTATCACAAAAACTACATTAAAAATTTTAAATCACAAGTTTGGCAACTGTCCTTTCAAACAAGTCAGTTAGTTTATTTTCCTTCCTCTTCTAAAACATTTATGCAGTAAAGGCTGAATTTCATCCAGCTTATTCAACGTGCCTGAATCTTCTCCTAAGAATAAAGCTTTTATACAGCTAATAACTTTATTCTACAGTCAGCTTCCTTAAAAAGGAGCATGCAATTTTAAACTCATTATGGAATTTTTGGTAATCAGATATCAGTAAATGAGGTTTGCAACCAAATGACCAATTTCCTGGTGCAAGGAGCTAATTTCTGGTACTTCAAGATAATCAAGACTTAATAATAACTTCCCTTTACAGTTCACTTCAGGGATAAAAACAAATTTAGCAGTTTCATAACACAGGTAAAGAATTACTAATATCAAATAAGGCTTAATGGACTCTACAAAGAAGGGAGATCACACCTTTCCATGACAAGTTTATTCCACTACACTAAACAACAGGAAAAGGCATTTTAACATTCAGCTTCCCAAGGCTTTAGAGAGCAGGTGTCAATGTATTATCTATAGCTCTATTTTTTGACTGTATCATAGAAATTAGTAAGGAAGGACATAAGTTGGTAACCCTTAAATACCTTCAAGTAAAAATCAGGAACACAAGGCAGAGAAAAATATTCTTGATCCCTACATACAGAGCAAAGAACTACTCCACATTAAACTGGGGCTCATGAGATTCTTGGCAAGTTGTGCCCCTTCTATTTTCAAGACAGCATTTCATCTCCTTTCTTGCCTTGTGATCCAACTTGTCAAATATCCCACAAAGAATGAAAGCCCTGGCACAAACCCACTCACAGCTTTACCACCCATGAGAAATGAGAATGGTGCTGCCCACCCAAAACTCCCAAATTTTGCTAACCTTCCAATGCAATTTAGTTCCTATTCTATTTATTTAAAGTCTGTCCCACCTGAACACCAAATAAGAAATCAAGGGAAAAACACTTTCAGGATATGAAACCACATTTTAAGGACTACTCAATCCTACCAGATTTCAACCTGTTGATAAACTTTGGACTCTTGTACCAAAATAACAATGCCATTTTCGTATTCAGCTACAACATAGACAACTTTGCTGTTTTATTTGGTATTCCACACTTTAATCTATGAGTATAGGCTGCATGACTACACCTTCTAGAATAAAAATTTAAATAAATGTCAAGATGCATGTAAAAAAAACTATGTAGAGGGTTTAGTGAGAAGCATGAATGTATTCTGAAAGTGTTCTCCTCTGTATCTGATTTATACAAGCATAGAGCTCTTCTAAACTAAGAACATAAAAAGGTATGCTATATTGTTGACTACAGAATACTGCAAAGTTTTATTGCCATTTAAACAAAGAAGCCATAACAGTTAAATGAGCTCAGGCAATAGGTTTCAGCATCAAAAGGTGCCAGCTGTAAAGAGTTATGGCTAATTGAATATGGAACTCCTGCTTAATCAGATAACTGCTCTGCTATTTCCAAATGAAATGCCATTTCCATACTGTCTGAAAATGACCTATTTTATTGGTAACCAGAGAAAACAATATAAACTGTAAATAACATTAAGTGCTGTGTTTACCCATTCCAGGCACTGAAGTAGCAGGGGATCCAGGGCGTCTTGGTAAAACATTTGATTGCAAGGATGGCACAGCAGCTCTTTCTGGGAGCCCGCTCAGGGCTGGTGCCTCTCTCTGCAGGTTGGGAGATGCTGGAAGTGGGGACTTGGGAGAGCCTTGTTTAGGAGTGGCAGGTGGGGGTGTAGAAGCATTTCTTTGAGCTGCAGTCCTCTGACGAATTTCTGACAACAACATGTACATACTGAATTTAATTTCTAGCATTATAAGCAAGATATTAACAGAAGTACATTAATACTATTATACCAATTAGCAAACTACAGAATCAAACAAAACCAGGAAGGTCTAAAACTAAACATCAGCTGAGCATGTCACAGAAGTAAATATCATGCAGAAGTAAATACCACATAGAATACTGTATTTCAACAGCAATTCTCAGAGCTGTTAAATACTTGGGGCAAAATTCTTCTAGAAGCAAATCAGAGAACAGACACATAAAGTATCTGCTAAGGCAGAACACTGGACATATGAACAGCTAGACACAAACCACAATGCACAGAACTGACCACTTTTTACTCCATGGCTTAAAAATGCTACCAAGTATTTAGCTTTCCTGAAAACAATTCATTCAGGGTCTAATATGCCCACACTAAGTGCCCAAAGTTATTAAAAAAATTAGATTGGATAAATGAAACAATTCTAAAACCAGAGGAAAAGGTAGTGCTTCATTCAGGTGATATAGTTTCACTCACTCATTTCAGTAACCCTAACATCAAACCATGTGCATGGATTCTCACAAAGCAAGCATGGGCTTTGCCAGAACACTTTTACCTCTTCTCACACCACTCTCAGTTACTACTAAATCACTGTCATGGAAAACTTAATATATTTCCTCAGTTGTTCTTACTTGAAGCCAAATATCACCAGAGTAACATAACATGGTTTGAATATTGAATAGTCATGCAAGCCTGACGTTCACACACTATTGCAACAAATCAAACAGAAATGTAACCATTGCTTTGGGTCTGCAGATATTTATATGGTTAACAAGTAGCAGCTTAGTCTCTGAAAGGGACACCCCAATAACACCCACACCCAAGGCTGTAATACCCTACCCAAGTTAGCATAGAGTATAGCATTCTCACTTTGAACAAGCTTGCAAGTCTTCCTTCACAACAAATGGAATTTAACACTACGTTTGGACTTTAATATATAATTTCCACGAGTCTCAAGATTAGAGAGATTTTATCTGCTGACTTTCTGTCAGGCTGGAAGAGTTTAAATGCTTAGCAGGCAGTTTACAGGTCCACTGGCACCCAGCCACTGGCAAATGGGTGTGCTGAGTCTGAAGGAATGATCCCTGTCCCCAAAAGCACAATCCTACCATGCTACGCTCCTGCTTTGGGTGGAGGAGGTGAGCATGCAATGTCAGCTGGCACCAGCTAAGAAAGAGCTGCTATCACTCAAGTACTGGGTCAAATGTAACAGTTCTGTGGGAAAACTGCCAATCTAGTGCCACGAAAATTGCAACATACATAGGTTATGCTCATGCCTATTTATCCGTACATATAAATAGGATTAATATACAACAGAAGAAAGAACTAAGAATTCTTTGGTACCACTACTTTAAAAACTACAAGTTAAAAAACTACAGTCTTACTAAAAATCCATCTAGTCCAATTTCCTACAAAGCAGAACAAATTCCTACTTTTCCCCTGCCACACCATGTGCATGGCTGCATTACTTCACACAACTTCATAGTCCAAATTACATCACCCAGTGAGTCTGAAGATTCACTATTTTAACAAGTATGTTTGTCCCCTCACTATTTAAGCCGTTCAGAATCTGGAAACCAGGATTAAATGGTGGAGTAGTGGCAGAAATTCCGTCAGCACTTCCTTGGTGACTTGCTTCTGGTTTGAAAATTGCTTCTATGTTGAGAGTTTTATCTGAAGTAAGAATTCATTTATGATGAACCTCCCCATTAACATGTCTTCAAGATCTTTTTGTGAGAGATGCTAGCGGTAACCTTTCAAGTATTACTACACCAGGAAAACTGTATTCTCTCTATGCCATTTGACCAACAGGCATGGCCCATCTCCAAATACAATCTAATGATTAAAACCCATTATTTATTTAACCATTATAGTCAAGCCTGTGTTATAGTTTCCAGCCACGTGCTGGAATTAAGCTAAAAGGTATGCAATTTCTCAAGTCTTTTCAGGTCCACATCGGTGCAAAAAATGAGTGATAAAGTCTAGTTCCACTTGTTCCAAGATCATTTTAAATATCTGTAAAGACATCTTAATCCATTCTTTTTTCATTATGATACCTTCTTTATTATTGTTTTACATAGAAAAATTTTGAAGACTATGACTCATTTCTACATATGGATGTTACTTTCACATTTTGAAGACTGTCTTACTAGATCATGTGGTTTAAGCATATTAATTTTAATTAAGAGCACTGAGTCTGTTTCAATAGGTCATGGCTATATTCACATTTATTCTGAGCCCTTAAAACACTACTTCTAAGCAATTTCCATGCCGCCTGCAAGTGCTTTACCCCTTTTGCTGCTCCTTCTGAAGGGTCATTTTTGGCAAGTCTTCCTTATATTACTTTCATTTAAAAAGATACTGCTACTTTAATGACTCTTTTCCCATATTTTTGTTCCTATAAAGATGCTGAACCAGTACTTTACAGTCAGTATTAGAGAGATGTGCTTCAGTAATTTTACTCTCATTACAGAGTTAAGAACGCAAGACTCATTGCTAGTTTCCACAAAATATTAGGTTATTCACAAAGCCTTTTTTTCCCCCTTCACTTAGAAGTTCACTTGGCTTTCACTCTCTTCTGTGATTCATACTTAAGAGAACTTGCCAACACTCTGCTGCTCCCCAAGTAAGTCACCAGAATCTGCATTATGAGAAAGTGAGAAATGCTCTCCTTGGCACGACCAACAGCCCATCCATTCCACTATTTCCTTTCATAGAGAGCCTGTAGATGTTATTCAGTGACAACACACAAACCTGCATTTCTGATGCTTACATTCCTGATACCATCTCCAGGATCCATAAATGCATTGTCATGGACATCAAGAGTACAGCCCTGTCTCATTATTTCAATATCACATATGGACCCTTTACCCATGAACTCCCCTAATTCCTTTTAAATCTGTTCTGCACTTCCACAATAACAGCCCTAATATTCTTTTGAAGTAACTGAGTACGATGTACATAGTTCTCAAATTGCCTTAAGATGCAATGTGTTAAAAATGAACCTCTTGCAAAGTTCCAGATTTCCATAATTCCAAGTTGCATAACTTAGCTAAGAAACATGTCCATTGACCTCAACACTAACACAATTTACAGTTACTGCTGATGTAGTTTTAATTAAGTTCTGCAATTTTGCAAGGATTTTCTTCAGTAACAATATTTGTGTATCCAAAAGTCAATAGCATGAAGACAGATAGATAGCTTAAAAATAGGACTTGTATTCTCCAAACACACTACAGTTCAAAGTCTGCAGTTACCAGCATTGGACACTCCAGGCATAAGCAGACACATTACTTAAGAGGCATCTACTCAACTCATGATTCAGTATGAACTCTCAAAGACTATTACACTGCTGCAGTTGCAAGGCAGTGACATGTTTCATGTTTACAAGCAAAACTATTTTATTTTTCCTTCACTTCAAGACAACTTGTTTTTTTAGAGAAGAATACATTATTTTCATAGAGCTACAGTACACTGCAGGTTAATAAACAGTTTACATAACATGTTGGCTTTAGTATCAAAGACCAACCAAGCATCTTCTCTCTTCCTCCTCATGCCTATATCCATCCCACAGCCTGCAACCATCTTTTATTGCATTGCTTTTGATTCAGGCCACAGAGTGATCTCATTTACAATACACACCTGCTAATCTTATTATGAAAAGATGAAAAGAGCAGGTACCAACAACAGGATGTTGTTGATAAATATTTCACTGCAAATATATACTTACTCTATTTTTCTCTATGGCCAAAATACTTAAGTATATATTCATTAACTGTATCACTCGAAACTATTCTGAACAGATAAAACTGCACTTAAATTTCCAAATTCCTTTCCTTCTGGATTTCCTGATGGCTTTTCATGCCAAACACAAGACTGACCTACTACAAAATCTGTTAAAACTACCATAACTTATTTAAGCAGTACATATCAAAACCACAAAAACCTGCAAAAAGAGCTAAATACACAGGAAAACTGAGGTGCTACCAGTTTTTTTTCTGAGAACTGACTATTTTGCAATACTGATTAAACCTTTGTACCAATTAGTATGATGTGCAAGCTTTCACTCCAACCAGTAAATCAAAAACATACATGCTAACTAACCTTTCATCAGCTATCTCATGCACACCATAGGCCAACTTGATTATATATCAGTCATTATTTATCCTCTTTTCCAAAAGACTCAATTACAGTGCTCAAGGAAATGAGTTCTTTAATTTGGCTAGCTTGTGTCCAAAGCAAGCAAAGAGAAGATCAAGGAAGCTTTAATGTTAACTTGCTAACAAGTATTTTATTATTCCAAACCACTCTAATTCTACCTCCTACTACACGCACCAAATATACCACAACCATATAAAGGTGTCATCCAGTTACAGTAAGTTATAGACTGCACAGAACAGAAGCTAATATTCATTTTGGGCAGATATTTAGTGTGAACAGCAATAAGCTAGTAGGTTTTCTGATAGCTAAAAATTGAAATAATTACTGCATATAACAAGAGCAAGCTATTTGGAAATTAAATCTCCTAATTTCACAAGCCAAAGCCAAACACAGCATGTCCCTCTTGAACTATAACGCACTTCCAAAATAGAATAGTCTGACTAACCACTTTCACAGGGAAAAAAAACTGCACCAATTCCAAATTCAATGCATTAGAGAACAGACCGGAAAAAAGAAAATAAAATTGTGCTGTATATGAACAAAGTTACATTGACTCATAGAATCATTAAGGTTGGAAAAGACCCTTAAGATCATAAAACCCATAAGCCATGACAATTTACAAAGTTTATTTTCCAAAATCCTTTCCAAAGCTAAACTGCACTTTCATTCAGGATCAAGCAAGTATGTCCATGCACCCCAAAAAGCTAAATCTGTTTGAAAGATGATGGAAACATTTTCTCAGTTGTGTCCCCACTTAGAGGTTATTGGCTGACACCATGACAGTCTCAGAGAGCACTCTTTGCAAATGAAACTGTACTAAAAGATTCCTTCCACCAAGTCCATGAGACCAGTTTACAGCCAGCTCTAGATAAAAAGGTCTAAGCACAGATAGCGTGGGCAAACTCCTCAGTAACAACTGTCTCACATATCTATTCTTACCACACTTATTAACACAGACCACAGCCTACAGTGACTGGCTCTCAGAAATAACTCTAACTCTCTCAGAACCTCTCCCTCCCAGCCCTTTTGTTAACAGCCAAGACACAATCAACACAACACAGCATATGCTGGATCCAACTGATCTGTTTTTGTCTGACTGCATCAAAAGCAGGGGCACTATGCCTTGAAAACCCAAACATACACAAGACTGTTTATAGACACTCACCAACTCACTTCTTACCACTGCTCCTCACACAGCCTGGGTAGAGGGGAAGAGATCAGCCACATACGTTCTAAGGAGTTTCAAAACTGCTGCTTCTCTTTTTTATTAAAGCCAGAGTGACTAAATACTTACCATTGTCTAATTTATAGCTAATTATCTGTGGATTTCTATATAGAAACACATATTTCTAGGTCAATGTGACTTGCATTCTACAAACAGATCTGTCACCCTACTACTGGATTCCTGGAGTGATTTCTAACATAGCTCAAGGATTAATTTTATAAATAGTTTTTAAAAAGCCAATAACAGACTACCTACACATTACAGGTGTAACAGAAAATTCTTGGCAACCACCCATGACCTGTATTACGGCAGAGAAAGCAACAGTGTCAGAATGGCCCTTCAGCCTGAAAAAACTGTGAATGCTGCAGAAATGGAGCACAGGAGAGACAGGTAAGGAGCAAACTTGAAAAAAAACTGCTGTGTCTAAGACATCAGAAGAGATTCCAGTTTCACTACTGAGGCACTGCTTTGCAACTATTCACTGTCAGTGTCAACAATTAAGAATAGTTTTAAAATGTTTTCGTGGCAATTTGAAGGTAAGCAAGAAGAACAAAACAGCGCATTTGATGATGCAGCTTATAAACATGTTTGTTAGTAAATCCAGGTGCTCTGCACTGAACAGAACAAGTACTCCAAGAGTGAAAAATGGGAAAAATACAAGTTTGTGTACCCACAAGAGCTAAAGTTGGCAATTCTAATATTAAATTCTAAAGCAATCTGTCTATTTTATGAAAAACTATGTATATCAGATTCTGCAGTTTATTTTGAGCATCAGTCCTTTCAGGTTATAACAGCACATTAATGACCAAGACTGGTCTTGAAGTGTGAGTACAACCCTCGGTACTACAATACAAGGCAGCCTTTTTACTTTGTTCATATAAGCATTTTCAGCCTAACTACAGCATATTACACTCAACCTTAACAAAAATTAACAGTAGTCTGTTTGCATAAATATTAGCATAAATATTACATTTTTAATGTAAGCATTCTACTGTGTGTGAGATCTGTCAAGTTTGGAAACTTGAGCGGGCAATCTAGAAACAAGGCTTCCTTGAAACACATTCAAGTTTTTTCTGTTTTATTTTATTCAACAGCACCTTTAAATGGAACATTGTAAACCAGTAAAGAACTGTCCATTCCTTGCAACTAGAAAGTAGTTGAATTATGCACCAGTTTCTTTCTCCTCTCTGGACACCAAATAGAAGTAGTTTAAGAACTGCATTAGGAAAGGTCTAACTAGCCCTAAATAGAAACACAATTGAAAAGCTAAGTCAGTGAATATTACACAAGATTTGAAAACACCTTAGTATTCTAGAAAAGTTGCAAGTGTGCCACAAGAAGTTAATTTTCTCTCTGCTTTAACATCAAGCAGCATTAAATATCCTGCTGTCTAGAACATCAGGCTTTAGTAATAGATCCCTTGCCTGAAAAATACAGAACAGTAATGGGCATAGCCTAATGAACAGTCTATTAACCCTAAATAAAGGTCAATTGATCTACAAATTTTATCATAGACAGACTTCTAGACTGGAAATTGCTGTGAAAGATGAGTATCTACGCTAAAGAGCACCCGTTTTACAGGGCTATTACCTTGTCCAGGTCTTGGGGTTGCAGATGTTCCAGCAGATGGTAGTTCAGTCCCCTGCCAATTAATTATAAATAATATTATCTGAATGCTCAGCTCCATAGTACCTTTCATATTACATCAGTATCAATAACAAGACTCACCTTTGCACTTGATTCTGGATCAAACCTTTCAAGGATTAGTTTAGCATTCTTGTATGTTTCCTTTTCCATTACTTCTTCAAGCTGGAAACAGAAAGGTTCCACACATCAATAGATAATTTTTCAAAGTATTTCCCCCAACACAGCCTCCCATTTACAAGCATCCTATCCAAGTTACCAAAAGGTGAAGCTCATCCATGAACCAGTAGCATTTTCAGATACCTGAGGAGTTGCTGTACTCAATGGAAAATAAATTTCGCTTTCAAAAATAGTTTCTAAACTCTAATGGACTACTTGTACTTAACAGCTTTATTGCAAGGAAACACCAAATATTGCTAATTGTTTACATATAATGAGGAGAATAATTACAAGCACCAACTTCAATAATGGAATGTGCAAAAATCTATCAGCCATCATTATTGGAAGTTATTAGACATGACAAGCAAATGACAGGCAATTCCTTAGATTTATTTCCTCATAGCACTTAATGCTATTAATTTAAGGAAGGTCGTTAGCCAAGTGCTTTACAGAATAAAGTCCCTGTGCCAATTAACTGCTGTCAGCATCGATTTTAGATTATTTATTAGCAGAAGCAATTAGCTTGCTGCAAATGCTGTGAAAACTCACTAACTAGAGAACAGCCATGGAATTTGTTCAAATGACTTTAAAGGCTGGATCTACATCTTTACAGCAATTCAAACTGCTTTTCAGAAAAAGGAACATGTTAAGAATTTAAATAAAAAAAATTACAGAACTATGCATACTTTAGGGAATGTAATTAAAGCACTTCATTATTACAGCGTTTTATTTACAATGCACTCAAGTGGCTTTATAGCTAATACACGGGCTTAATTAAAAAAAGTAATCACTAGTAAAGTATCATTTTAGTGGTTAACAGCCAACATCAGAAGCAGCTTAACTTTAAAACTGAGATAGCTGAAGTTATGACAAACACCTAATATGTATAGAAATTATAATACATTTTACAGCATCTTAAGCAGACCTTTCTTCCTAGATATGCTGACTAATGGCCATGTTCAGCTAAAAGTGGGGACTTTGTTCTGAAGTTTGCTGTTGGTATAAGCTGCAAAATTGAAAAGGTCAGTGGTCAAAAAATTAAAATCTCTCCAACTCATTTATCACTGCTAAAATAACAAATGGTGCAGGTTAACATGAATTTTATGCCATTATTTAGCTAGTGAGAAACTAAAGTTTCAGCCATTCTGCATATACAGACTGCAGGAGTTTCGCATTTAGACAGACCTCAGGATTACAAATAGACCTCAGAAGCTAAATAAAAATTCACTCCATTTAATGGCTACTGTGTGTTCATTTTGCACTCACTCCTCCACACACATCTTGAAGTTTGAGGCAAGGAATACTATCCAGGCTGTTAATTAAGGACTGTTGAAACAAAAGGGAGTGAAGAAGGAAGTAAAAATCAATTTCCTAAACTTGTATTTTAGCATCACTTTGGAGTTAACCCACTAACTTCGTAAAACAAATGCCACACAGTGCAATAAGAGCAGAATTAATGACCTAATAGGAAAAATAAAGTATTTATTGCTTATAAAAAGTAAAAACTGTAAGACAGACTTTTCTACAAAGGGGTAAGGCTAGTGAGGTGAAGCCACAAAGAAGGAAAGCATTAACAGTCAGTGCTAATATTTGGCTGTCAAATCAAAATTTTAAAAAATCTCAATGCACTTCACATCAATGAACATAAAATGCATGCTGTTGTCTGTATAGCCCCCCCCCCAAAAAAATGAGAAAAAACTCTCTGCAGGACAAAGTGACCTTCAAGGGAGAGAAAAACCAGAATGCTCCACCATCACTTGACACTTTCTTTATCTAAAGCACTTCTCGCCACAGAATTATTAGATAGTACAGTAGCTATTTGTGGATACATAAGTTTTGCAAAAACAGTAACATTATTTTGAAACATAATTCAACTCTCATAAGATTCAGATGTCAAAGTTATCCTCCACATTACATAGTTTGTGGATAATTCAACGAGTTACTCTTTGTATTTTGAAATTCATATATAGCTTCAAAATTCTAGTAAAGCTGAATCTGAACAAGAATTCAGTATCACAATTGACTCTTTACAAATTTCTTGAAAATATATAGAAATTGCCAGGATTTCTCCAAGCATATTCACATTTCTCATGCTTTCGCTTACAGAGCATACTTTTCTAAAGAAAATTGAAATTTGGCTGACAATACCAAATAAAGAATCAGAAAGGTCCAAGTTTACTTACTGTGAGCAAATCAGTGTAATTATCAGAAAAAAGTAAGAGCCTGTGTAAAATTTGAATACTTCTGTGTTTGCATAGCAGAGGAATCTGGCTTTTGTGCCAACACAGGGAGCTCATTTATGAAAGCAAACCAACACACTGACTTCTGGAATGCTCACCATCCTGAGGCAAAATCTTGGAAAGGTTAACTTAGTGCTGAGCACTAACACAGCAAATTGCTCAACACTTCTTTCTTTCATAATACAGTCTTCTCTGAGGTACAAAACTTTTCCTACAAAACCATTTTCTACTTTCTGCTACGGGTTAACTCATAGTCTATCAATAAAATTATAATGCTGAGCAACCCAAATCACAAGTGAACTCTCCAAGAAAGGCAATACCAGGCTAAGCATGATTTTTTCATGGAATTAATCAGATCTTAATAAAGAAGCATGGTACCACATTCTCTTCCTATGAACAAATGTATGGATGAACTCCTTCCCAACAGGCAACGAAACAGAATTCCTGTGGAATTGACATCAGCTCCCTAAATTGAATAGTATGAGCAATGTGTTTTGAGCTCCTGGTAAAGGCAATTTAGCAACCAAAGACTTAAGTACTGGTATGGTGCAAACCACTACATTATTCACCATACTGCTACATGAGTTCATAAATTGAGAATTACTTGGTATGTCAAACCCAGCTACAAGGAGGTCTTTATGTTCACACAAAGCCATGAAACTAATTTCAGTCTACCATTTAATATATACCAGTATATGTAGCAAAAGTTAAATTAAAATCAGAAATAAATCACTTAAGTCACAGTAATTAAGTATACTCTGAACAGATCCATGCTAACATTACAACCACTAAGGTAACTGACCCTTTGTCAATAAGTATGATTTTTAACTGTATTTTGAGTTTCCAGCTGCATGTTTGCAGTACTCTAGCACTTACCGGTTAGATAAAACCAGACTTATAAAAGAATCAACTCCTAGCAGAGTTTTTATCACTGAAAGTTATCAAAATATCAATGGCTGTCTACGCCTAGAAGACTGAAGACAAAATTGATTAAAGAGTAATTAATTTAAGTAACAGAATGCATATGCTGCATTTTTTTCCCATTACTAACGCAACTCCAAGACAGCCTTGAAATCAGACTAGTTGAGTATTTTTTCCTAGATTAACAGATGCAGTTTCTAAACCCTTACCTGAAATGGCTTAGAAGTCTAAGTCTAATATTACACCCACCTAGTACTCAGAGTAGCTGAGCAAGCTTCAGCAAAGTTTAATTCTAAAATTAGCAGGGTAATTACTATACTAGCTTCACAACTTTGTCTTCAGGCTAAGAATTATCCCATCCTTAAGACTGCTGTTCCAGGTAAACTCTCCACTAATGCCCAGTTGTATCAGCTTAATAACACATGTCCTGTGCCCTTGCCTTAATATGCTTAACCCTTTGAACTTGCTCATCTCCCCACGTCCAAGCTGCAGAGCTGACATCCTCATTAACTGAGAAACTCTGAGGCCAAAATCACCACTAAACAGTCACAAATACAACCCTTATAATCAAGGAGGGAAAGAAAGTTGAAGTACTTGAAGTACTTGCCTTAATTACAGCTAATTAACTAAATCCCTACCCCCAGTTAATAACTCAACAAGCTTTAAAGTATTCACTAGGTAAAAAACAGCATCAGTTCTGTGAGAAATAAGGATTACACAAACTGAGTCAAAATACAGGACAAACAATACTAATGGTAATTTCCAGATGAAGTACCTGTATTTATCAAGTATTTTACCCTCGTGACTATGTCACCAAAGCCAGAAGAGAACCTACACAGAAATTAATTTCTATTGAGCAGTCACTGCAAACCCACCAGGGCATTATAGAGGATGAGGAGCTTACACCATTTACAGGTAAGCCCTGAAACAACCTCAAGTCCTTTCAGCACACAAGTAATGTCTGCACGGAAAGAGTGGGCCACGTGACTGTAAAACAAGTACTGTAGCATTTTTCAAAAGGACAATTGTCTTCCATATAAGAGTTATCCAGCAATTAGGTAGCTGAGCTGCAACAAAGTGAAAAAGCACAGCTGTTGCAGCAGGCTCAGTGCCCAGACAACAATTTGCATTACAAATAAACAGGAAACACACAATTTACTTATCCTAAATACTTTGAGGACCACAACATAAATTTCTTAGTAACTAATCCTTTTTGCAAACTCAGCAGCAAATCAGAATTCAACAGGAAAAAAAAAAAATCCCCTCACTTCCCATTATTTCACTTGATTTTTGTTTTACTAAAAAGCACATTATTCACAGCCAAAGGCACTCCTAAGGAAGTTAAGCCAACAAAACAAAATCACATCTGAGTATTACCAAAATGAAATGTTACAGAATGCAATTTATTCGGTGTTTTTATCTAAAACATGAATTATATTCTGTCTTGTTACCTGCACCTCCTTCCAGCTCACTTCAACATATTCTGTTTCATGTATAATTATCTAATTTTAATGCTTAATTGAATATCTTAAATTATGATGAACCTCCCGAGTCCATCATCTGAGTAAAAAAACACCAGCAACCACCCTGATTCAAGAGGTTGCAGTAAGTCCTCAGTTTCTGGCTCCTTGCTAGGAACCAGGCACCCACAAGATCACATGATGATCACAGACACTGAAAAATAGCTGACCTACACATTATTGGACTTCCCAGAACTCAGTTTCACTAATCCTATTTAGAAGTTTGTCTTTAATGATTAAAGCTTGACTTGCATATATACTCATGGCAATTTATACTTCCAGATTTAAATTCTCCATAGTTACACTAGAATTTAATTATTGTCTACAAAGCATTTATGCAGTTGATTTATTTTTGTATTGTGCATTGTTTCATCCTGGTTCTTCTACAGTATGTTGTTTTGATGTTCTGCATATGCAAAATTCACATTTAGGCTTTTCCTGACTAATCTTTTATTCAATGCCTTTTGTCCTAATTGCTTCTAACACACACAAATTCAGAATTACTAGTTCTTCTATAAAAAAGATTTTCATGATTACAGAAAACTAAAACTGAAATGAAGACTTTACATTTAAGATTCCAAAAACTCTTTTGTTCTCCACTGTGCTTTTTCTGCTTCAAGAACTTTTCCTTTACGTCTACCCAATGACTATGTTAATTGGAAACATTAACTTATTTCAGTTAAGCAGTTTTCATAAAATAAACTTAACATAGTTCTCATGCTCATTTCTTTCTTTCCTAGAAAATGCAAGCCCCTCAAACCCCTTTATATCACCACTACAACCAAAGGACACATCCATTTAATTATTAGCAAATCCTCTTTACCAAAGAACAATGACATAATTAGGCTACAGGTTATCTTACATCTACATTTTAAAAGTGATAAAACATAGATCATTACATAATACCAGACTCTTACCCAACTCATTTTTGGTACCTTCGTTGTGGGTTTTTTATTAATTTGGCTACCATGGCAAAATCCAGAAGGTATGAGGTGAACACTTTAGGAAACTCATTAATAACAAAGCCTCATAATAGAATTTTTGGAGGGAGAAGGAGTTGCTTTGGCAGGGTAGGGTTGGGGTGCAGAGAGAGTTTGGGTTGTGGCAGTTTTTAAGCTTTGCCTTACAAGGCAGGTGAAGCCAACCATGTAAGAAAACAGCTTCCTTTCTCAACAAGCTTCCTTATGGAGTGATTAAACAGAGAGGAAACAGCTTTCAGCATTACAAACTTTGCAAAGGGAGCAAGTTATCCACAACTTGGAACCTTTTCCTTCCTAAATTTTTCTTTCTGAGATTAATTGTTGATCAAGTTTGGTGCTAATATTTTGCACACACCAGTTGTAGTGAACCATAACAACCATCTTTTTCTTGAAGTTTTACTTACAATTTTTTTCTTTTGGGATTTTAAATCTTCCAGCGCATCATCTAAAAGAAGGACATTATATATTAGTTTTCAAATATAAATTAAGATAATTTCAGCACATTCTAAACATTGACTTTGCCTTGTGAGATCAGAAAAAAAATCATGCACTGACCACTACCAACTGTAAACATCAGTAAACTTTGTATAAAATAACTAGAGCTTTTATGTAAAAATAAATCACTTAAAATGCTGAAACTGCTTATAAATTATAGCCCACTGTTATCACTTTACAGTTATAACTATTAAAAAATTTTATGTACCATTTCCTCATTAAGCAAACCAATTCTAGCCAGTGCCCTGCTTTGACCTACATTAAAACTAGTACAACAATGGACCAAATACATTTAATCTCATGAGTCAAAATACAGAAAAAAGCTTGAGGTCTAAGCATTAATATATCCGAGTACCAGATTTACTGGCTTCAGTATTTCACATAAACCTCTTAACACATACTAGTTTCAAATGCCAGGTCAATTCTAAGCTTCAAAGCTCCATCTATTTCCGCCTGTCTATACTCTCAGACTACAGCAAAGGCCCCAGTTTTGTAAGAACAGATACCAGAAGGTCATTTTACTACTAAATAGCAAGAGATTGTTACAACAAGAAGGCACAACACCTAACCTCTCTAAGAGAAAGAAGAACGGCCAAATGCACGTGGGATTTTCCTGAAAGTCAATGTTTGGAGCTGGACACTCAGGGAAAACTCACTGTAATAAATCATCACCTAATGGAGAAGATACTCTCTAAACAAATTACCTTTCTACTACCTCTGTTCACAGCAAGAAGATTTTAACAATAACCTGTACTTTTTACCCATTCTCAGCTCTACTGAACACTGGCAGCTCACTTCCTGTAAAAACATTCCTATTCTCAGCCATTTTTCAGATTTTAAAGACAGAAAAAGCTTCATAGAGCTACAAGACACAAAACCAAAACCAACCTAATTAAACACACCTTTTTTTTTTTAATTATTTTTATTATTTATAAATAAGTATTCCATACTATTCAAAGTTACTTCAGGAAAACTGTGGTTTACTTAAAATTAAAGAAACAAATAACTACTTGAACTTTTCCAGAACACAGAAATCCATTTTGATCAAATAAACCTCCTTATTAAATGCACAAAATACTGAAACTGGCATGCACATATTTGAAGGTTATTATTTATGCACTAAAAGGGTAACTACAACCATCCATACATGTTAATAGGACATGGGAAAAGACAGTATTTAATCCTGGGATGGACCAGAGAAGATGGACAACTCCAGAAAGTGTGCATCTTTAAATTAGTAACGTACCTCCTTTCACCAAATTTTACATTTATATTAGAACACACTCTCACACGTTGCCCCATACAGGTTGAAAGGTTAGAATGTACTGCAGTGCAGTGTGTTATCATGAATCCAAATAAACAGCAGAATACAGCCAAGTTAGTCAAGAAACTGCAAGTGCTTTTGGTACAAATGCCTAGAACATCTTCAAGCACAGCCTTGCACAAAGCAATGCAATCAGTTTAAAGTGTGGGTGTTTGTTTCCTTCTGATCACTTTACCTCCTGTACTCAACAAAACCTCATGAAACACCTGCCCCTTCAAACATGGCCAAATAGCAATTACTGCAAAGTGCTCTCAAGAAATCAACATATCTCATCTTAATTAAACCTACAGGAAAAAAAAAGAATTCATACTAGAGAAGTCAATATCTGCAATATACCTCATTTATTTTCTCCACAGTTCGGGACACATCAGCCTAAATTTTTAACAATTGTTTGTCAGACCAGTCCTAAAAACTGAAATTCCATAGTCTCTCTGCATCATCTTCCCTGGAGTCTAGCTACAAATTTGCTTAATTCACAGCATCATTCCCAAATTTGGTGTATACTGGTTATCCAGCACAGAGCTTTATTGTATGAAATAACCACCTCCAGTGTCTCAGTATGTTCTAACTTATCCCAGAATAAAAACTTAGCTTTGAGCAACTTGGTTGACAGTTTACTCTCTCAGCTACTCTTTCTCCTGCTTTACTGCTCCAACTCTACATTTGATTTTTCTTTTCCAAATACAGGACTTTTATCTCTGAGGTAAAACACTTCATTTTCATCCAGTCTCTGGAACCACACAGAAATAATCCCTTTTGGCATGTTCTATCATCTACTAAACCCTTTACACACAGGTTCAACAAAAGCACTAGACTTGCCTGTATGCTCAAAACAGCTATAAAGACATTTAAGCAAACTAGAAAAACATACTTTTTTTCCTTATTCAACCATGAAATGCAAATGATTCGTTTCACCTTAGAAATGAATCACATAGCACCACAGAATATATGGACAATTTTATTTCTACATAAAAATGTATGTTCTGCGCTTGCATATCAAATGCAAACATTAAGTTTAAGAAAAATTCTAAAAGTGATGTTTAACTTGTAAGCTGTCACAAATTAAATATATCATGCTGTTCTGCAAGTCATAAAACACAGTGCAACACTGAGGTTTTCCTGTATTATTGCTCACATCACCATGAGATATTGTTACAGGCTGGACTGCTTTCAAGGAAAGTCTCAAATGAATTCTAACTACTGCAGACAAGTGCCACAGATGCTGTTTTTAAATAGCATGCAGATTCATTCTAATGCAAAATTTAACAACTTTATATATATATTTGAACACCTCCATTACTTTTCAGTTTTGTTACATGACTTCCAATTTTCCTTAGCTCTCAAAAAAGCAGAAGAACACCTGCTTATACCTTTCCCACTCTGGAAAGCATAAGTATGCTTCAGAGAACTTGGGAGAGAAAAGATATCTTGACAAATAAATTAGACACATCTGCTATAAATCTCTTCCTTTTTGTATAAAGAACACAGATTAAGACTGCTGGAATACTTGTGAGATGCAAGTATCAAGGGAACTACTACTACTGTTTATATTTCCTTTCCCCTTGCTCCTACTTCTACATCATATTTTATTCCATTACACTTTTGACACATGCAACGACAGGATGAAGTTGGCACAATTTTATAAATGAAGTGAAAGATTAAACAGTTTCCTTCCTGTTCCTTAATTAACTATATCACAGAAAAAAGTTCAGCTAATACTACCCATTGCAGTATCAACTAAAAGGCTACTCTTGTCTTCCTGGAAGTCAAATGATAAAAAGCATTTACATTATCATAGCAAGCATCATCCCCAACTAGCTACATATTCTAAAAAAAAAAATTAAGAAAAATCCACAAGGAAAAAGTACTTACTATTCCTTTCTGTCCGTTTGGAAAAGAAAAAAATGAGCAGTGTTCTTATACACCAGATTCTTTAGAAGAAAAAGAGGAATTATATTAATTAAAATATAATACAGTAACAATTTCTGAAGTCATTTAGCAAACAGAACACCTACCTAGGTGAGATTTTATTTCACAAATACAAAGGACAGAAAACTTCAAACAGTATTTATATAAAAAATTAAAAATTATATTAGTTTCTTGCCAACAAGATATCAGTACAGCTCTATATAAAATCATCTCCTCTATTAAAATTAACTGTTACTTAAGGCAGAAATACTAAGGCAGGAGCAGCAATATCATCGCTTGCTAAAATATGTTCAGCTGAAAATTACTTAGTCATCACTTTTTATTTGATAGATTTATAATGCATTTAATCCAAAAAAATAAACTTACTAGTTAAGGCTCAAAATTAAGGCCCAAGAGATTTGTGGGAAGAATTCTAATACCAATGCAAATTATGAGAGAGAGCTATTGTACAAATGCTCTCCCAAGAAGAATTAACTGACCTGAGTCCTAGTAATTTTAGAGAGCTCTAAGTCTACTCAGATTCTGCAGGGTTTCAGCTGAGTTAGCTGGAGCAGTTTATGACAAGATGAAGTTAAACTGATCTATGACCATTCTACATTTGAAAGGTCTCTGCAATCATCAGGACTTCATTTGTTTTAAAGTTTAGAATTGCTTCTAAATATTAAGTGACACTTTTCCTGGTAAGTTATTCAGTCTAAGCCAAGTGGCAAACCTCATACACCAAGCATCCAAAACCCTCCCAATGTTAATTAAACAACAGAGCCTATATTAGCAATGTTTCATTTAAGAAAAAAACAATCTTAAAGGCTAGAAAGGTTATCTGACTAAAAGCACGCATAAGAAAGCAGACAAAAGGCTCTAAGAGTTTTGACTTAATTAGTGAGAACATCTTCTGTATTTATATAATGGTTACCCAGTTAAAAATGCCTTCAAGTATTAACACAACCCAAGTGAGGCGAGTTAGATGAGGCAACTGGAATCTGATAGCTGCCTATCCAAGATAAGAAAAACAAAGAAGTTTAACTATTCCATGTTCAAAGGTGTGTTATAATAACTGATCTAATAATACAGGTGGATTTATCTGCTTACGCATCACAAAATGTGTCTTCACAGAGTACCAGAAGAAATAAATGTTTACAAGGTTTAAATCACCTTAAATACCTTGTTACATAGGCAAAAGCATAATTTCTTTTCTAATGTATGCTTAATAGTCTACTTAAAACTGTATTCTAAATATGAAATAAGTCAGATATCATTAAATAAAAAGGCATTTCCTCTTTAAGAAATCTGAGATTAAAGTTTAATAGCAGATCATATCAACCAATTTTACAGAAAACCCTATCTCTGTGAAAATCAGAATATGTAAATTAAAACTAATTCAAATAAAAATCAAGAAGAGCACCCTTCTCACATGCTAACACATTTCTTCAATTTTTCGGGTGTTTCAGTACACATTTAATATTAATGAAGTTATATTCCTAAAATTTAACTTGCTCTACCAACATCAGTAACTTGCTGAGACCCTGAGGGACTGACCTAAGGCAGAAATAAGTTGGTGACTGACTGCAAGCTGGAAAAGGCAGACATACTCCAGTTTGATTAGGTCTGTAAAATCTCTAGAGCTATTACTGGGTGGCACCAGGCATTCAGCATGGAGTCACCTCTTGACCGAGAGCGAAGACAAGCTGGCAGCTGCTTGCCATTCATATCTGCCAAAAAAAGCTGAAGGGGAATAGCTTAAGGGAAAAAAAAATCTGATAAGCAGTTGCAAGTCATAAGAGAACAACAGTCTGATTCTAAGTGCTAGTAAGTTGATATCTAAATCAGACATTTACAGAGAGCCATACTGAGAAAAACAAGCAGAACTGGAAGACAAACTAGAGAATAAAAGTCCAACATGTAAATTCAAACCACAGCACTAGAAGCCATCACCTTCAATAATAAAAGCTTTCATTTCTACACTAATTCTAACACACTTCTGTGAAAGGAGGCTGTAATATTTCCTCTTTTACAAGCCTTTCCTATCAGCATGAACAAGCCTTACACACTTACAACAACGACTATGAAATGCTCGTCCTAAAGAACAAAATTAATTCATATTACTGTCAAACATTAATTTAAGCTCTAATTTCTATATTAATTCTTTCTAGTCAAGATACTGCTGCCCATGCATCCTCTCTGCAGGAGTCCACAACAGCAGCATCTCAGTTTACTATGGATAATGCAGTATGACACATAAAAAGCATCTTCAAGTTGGGGGTTTTCCATATGGTACATTATGCTGACCCACACCCAAACTTGCAAAGCCTCAAATATTTACTTTTGACTTTGCCTTTCAAGTCTAAAGCTAGGGTATCTATAAACCATGCTTTCATAAAAAGGTGCTGTAAAAATGGAAGAACTTATGATCATTTCAGCAAATTAGTAAATGCACTGTGCTCAGTAGGCTGCTCTCATCTCTCTGATGGTCTGGAGGAAGGGAAGGCAGCAAAGCAGCTGTTCTGTGAGGTGGGAGCCCATTTTGTTACTTTCAGAAAAGTAGATTTCTTACACAACAGAAGCTACTCATCAGGATAAGTACCCAATCAGCTCAGTGTAACAAATATGTAGGCAATACTTTTTCCAGTTCACATACAATGAAGTCTGCATATTTTCTTGTTAATAAAACAGTCAATGATTTTACAGAAAAACAGCTAATTATGTAAAAGTAGCCTTCAACACACTTAGGACAATGACCTTTCAACTGAATGCTGTGTTAATAGTCACCTAACACATGAAAGTAAGTTTCTCCATTCATTCTTGTATTTTTCCCAGGTTTATTCACTGCACTTTACATGTAGGTGACATGTCTTTGATTACTTCCATATAGTAATGTTACTTTTCAAATTTCAGTAAAAATAAAACCCAAGATAATGCTCTTGTGCTTATACTACATTACCTTACAGCTGTTCAGACACAGCTCTCTAGCCCAGGCATAATTTTGATAAGCCAAGTAACCTTAGATGCTATTATCTTTTGATGATAAGACTTAGTTCTACACTAAACCCAGACCCATGAGAGACATTCCCTTCAAAGAAAGTGCCTGCCTAACTACTTGAATCTATTTTAGAAGAAAAAATTCAGCAAGTTATGACATCTCAAGGATTGTCAAAGCAAACCCAAACCCCTGCTGAGATGTATTTTCCATCTCCTTTTACCAAAGAGACAGCAGTTAGAAAATAAAAAAGGCATATTTACTTACATCAATGGAAATGCAAAAAATGGAAGTGTCATTGTCAGCCTTGCTGTCCATTCATCAGGAAGACACCACAAATATACAATTAAGCAAGTAATAAGGTACAGAAGTGAAGAGTAGAGAAGAAGCCTTCCAACCCATAGTTTCTGTAGTCTCTGATTTTTTTCTCTAAATTCTTCTAATGTCTGTATTTCCTGCAAATAAACAGGGTTCAGCCTTATTAGTGCAATTAGTAAGTGGTTTTACTAAGCTGCCTTTAAATATTTGCTAAAATCAGCCCTATCAGTTTCACACTTGATTAGAAAAGTCAAGCAGCTTTTTGATAAATGACAATATTTGCCCAAAGATAACTTTCATAGCATAAATACTCCACACTAATAAGGCTATGACATGGACCACTTGCACCTTACTAGCAATTGGTAAGAAAAGTTTAAAATCAGCACTTTTTCACATTTGTAATGCAGTACTATATTTGGGACAAGTGAAAAATACCAGAATCTTACAAATGGCAGTCTTTACTGTCACATAAGTCACTACTAACCATACTCAACATTCTAAAGCTTTCATCAGGTGCCTGTGGAATTTTAAATGCCTCCAACACTTTTCTACTAACAAGGTGAACCTCTCCATCATTTTACTAGTTTTCCTCTCAGTACTTTCCTCACATTAAGAGTGAAATCCTGAGGATCTGTATGATGCTTCTGGCATATTAGTAAGTGATTGAGCAATACTGTGCTATGTTAACCATTGTGACTGGGTTTCAAGTGACAACAGAAGTACTCACTCTTTCGTTAAAAGGAAAACAAAAATATCAACAGCATATTCAAAACAGTTGATTTCCCTCCAGAGTACAGACATCTGTCACAAATGTTGGTGAAAAACCACAGTTGATGACTGAACAACCTATCCAGTTATTCTGTCCCTCACCTTACTTACTACCACTACAGTTACAACTTCTACACATAAAGCCATACATTGAAGCTTTTATAATCAACTTGATGAATAGAACTTTGCATTAGTGACATTTTCCATTACATGGGATTTTAACCATTAGTTATAATTGAATTGTGTAATCAAGGCAGCTTCATACTCATTCCCATTTCAGGCTCTCGAAGTAAATATTTGCCCTGTAGTTTCTCACTATTATACAGTATTTTGAATTTTTTAAATTACTAAACAGTAGGGGGAAAAAGATAACAAGTACAATTCCTCTGATAAGTAGAATCTCTACTACTGAATAATTACCAAAATAATTTAAAACTTCATGAGTGTATTTTGCCTAATGTGACAGAAATACATGGCCAGCAAAAAGAAGGTATATTTCTAAACAAAAAAAAAAACCAAACAAAAAAAAAAAAA
>VYXF01012218.1:0-15146 GCA_013397295.1 Polioptila caerulea
ATTTATTTATTTGTTTGTTTGTTCTTTAGTCCTTTGTGTTGGTTTTTTTTCCCTCAAATCTCCCGCATCTTCCTTATTTTAATGTAATGTCATCACTTTTACCCTCGCTGAGATAGAAATGAAGGGATATTCCTTTTCTTCCTGGATAGATACTTCCAGTTTGATATTAATACACTGGATTCAGGAAATGTAAAAAAAAAAAAAAAAAAAAGAATATTATAGCAGAAGCAATCCTTCAGGATCTGTGAAGATTTCCCAACTGGTGGAAATTTTTCCTACAGATGTTTCACACCCATTTACATCAAATAAAATCAGTGGGATGTGCACCCTCTGCTTTTTGTCACATCAGCTTCACAGGGTGACAAATTTTGGCAAAAGAATTCCTCTTAGAGAAAAAAAAATCAGATTTGGCAGCATTGAAATAAATTATGAATTTCTTGTTTTCAGCAAAAGTTTCATTAATGTTTCTGAGCAGAGTTGAAAAGAAAACTCAGGTTACCTCAATAGCTGCAATTAAAACTGTTGAGAAATTGAAGGTTATTTTTAAAATCAGTTTTTAATTTTGGGATTTGGACTTAAAGAAGGATTGATCCAAAAATATTGAGATCCTAACACTGAAGCAAAATTCATCATTTCTCTGCAAGAAAGGAGAGTCTGAACTCACTTTCATCTCTCTTTTTTCAGATTATCAATAAATTAAAGAGGAGAAATTTGAGCCTCCAACACTCAGGGCATTTTTAAAATTATTATTTTTGTATAATTCACAGTCTAAAAGCTGTGGGCTGTCTTTTTCAAGGAAGACAAGTCTGGATGAGGGGAAAAGAACTGCAGTGATCCCTGGAGTTAACCATGGCTGGCATCTTCTCCCTGATGGCAGAGGGGAGTGCTGTGCCCTCACAGGTATTTGGGTGGCTGTGAGGAATTCCAGGAGGAAATTAAAAGGAAAAAAAAAGGAAGGGGAGCTGGGAAAGCCCCGTGCTCTGTATCAAAAGCAACACTCGTGTTTAATGTCTAAGGACATAAATTTTTTATTATTATAACCAGCCCTCGTTAAATCAGTCAACAAGCTTAGAGAACAAGGAAATTAATTACAGCCTCTACCAACGTTTAAAGCAAGAGTGGAAAATTCGTGGAGTGGTTTGGAGCTCCTTTCTTCCTTCTGTTCCACTGCTGAATCCACAGGGGATTCCCCAAATCTGCTCTGGACTGTGAGAGGCAAAGGGAAAGCAGGAGTTCCAGAAGGGAAAGGAAGACTGGTCAGAAAGATGTTTCAATTTTTCTGGGATTCAGGGTTTCCCAGATTTTCAGCAGTGACCCACTAGGCCAGCCCTACACCCAGACTGCCACAGGTGGTAGAACTGAAAAAATCTGGGAATGGATGAAGCCAATGTCTTGTTCAGCTGTGGCTCTCCACTCCACATTATTTTTGTGTGTCCTCAATCCCATCTTTTTCCTGCTGCCCTGAAAACTGGGATGAGGCCTGACACATTTGGTTTATTGAGTCATTTTGACCAAGAAGGGTGGGTTCTATCTCCAGGAAGGTCCTGTTGGCACGATGCCTTCAGTTTGAGCTTTTATATTTTCCCATTCTGGGCTGTTTCCATGGGTGGCTCTGGGGTTCCCATTCAGAGTTGCTGAGCTCCCTTCACACAGCAGGGACACAAAACAATTCCTTCTCCAGCTCGGCCCCAAGGACAGCCCATCCAAATTTCAGGCCCCAGAGCAAAACCAGCGGGGAAGGGAAGAGACAAAAGCCAGGAGGATGGAGCTTCCTGAGCTGGAGCTGGAATGGGACAATTCCCTGCAATGTGCAAATGGAGCAGAACTTGTCCCAGTGTGGGACCTGGTGGCCATTCTGGGCGTCCATTCTGTGCCCATGTTGGGGCTCAGCCTGGCTGTGGGCACTGCCCAGGGTGTGTGCAGGGAGGCCTTTGGATAAATCCCTGCTTTTCCTTTGGCTCTGGCTGCTCCCTGCTCCAGGGCAGCCTCTGAAGCACCAGGGCACAGCTGGGAAGTGACATCTCCCCCATACTCATTCCCTCCTGAGCACAAATCCACAGCTCTCTGTTGCTTCCCAGCTCCAGATCCCAAAGGATCCACAGAATTCTGGAATTGTTTGGTCTGAAGGGGACCTTAAACACCATCCAGTTCCATAGGAAGGGAACCTTCTTCTATTCCCAGGTTTCCCCTTCTGTCCTTTGGAGCTTAGAGATTTATTATCTTGTGGTCACTGCTTTGCTTTCCCTATTCCACATATTCCCAGATTTCCTCATCTTTTATACTTCAGTGTGCATTTTATTTACATTACATTTTCTCCAGTTTTCCCTTATTTTTGACCAGTTCTTATCAAGCATGGTCCAAATCAATGAAGGAACTATTAGAGGAGAGGATTTCCTTTATGAGGAATGACTCCTGTAAAATCTGCAGGTTTGGGAGGCACAGGGGAGTTGCAGATCCTCATTTGGGATTTGGAAAAAATATTCTGGACAGACTGTGCACAGTCCTGAATCCCTCCCAGCTCAGGGCTGGTGTTCTCCAGTTCCCAAGGGTTCCAAAGATCCTGAGGAACCAAATGAGACCTAAAAAGGAAGGGGAGTGAAAATAAACCCCGTGAAACACAAACCCTACAAAACACAGGGAGAAAGCTCTGTTTGGCAGGAGGGGCAGGAGAAATGGAGCAGGGAAAGGAAAAAGGAAGGAGGGAAGGGTCTCCTTTCCATCCATCTGCTCTGTCTTTCATTGCACAACTGGATTTGATTTATGGCTCTGTGAGACACTCATTCCGCAGTGTTGACACCTGAGAAACTCTGGGAAGAACCCCTTCCACCGGAGACAAATGGATTCAGTTTTCTTTGGCACAGCTGAGGAACATTCCCAGGACAGAGTGGCTGCTTGGGAGTCTTTGGGGCTCAGATCCTGGCTGTGGGCTCGGATCCACGTTTGCACCACGTCTCCAGGTGGCCACATTTCATTATTCCCTGCTCTGGTGGGTTCAAGTCTCAGATGAAGACATCTGGATTTGGTTGTCCAGGTGAGCAGCAGCCTCTCAGCTCTCCGTGGACACAGTGGGGATCCAAGGCTTGATTCCATTGTCACACAGAGTCACTCAGCGCTGTTTGAACAACCTTGGGATATTGAGAACATCTGCACAGGCTGGGAGAGGCGACCAAGGGCCTACAGGACACTCGTGTCCTTCTGCAGCACCAGCTGGGGGCAATTTACTCCAGGGCATCTCAGATGGTTCTCAATTTCATGGAATCATGGAATATCCTCATTTGGAAGGGGCTTAAAATGACCATGGAGTCCAACTCCTGGTCCTGTACAGCCCCAGAGATCCCACCCTGTGCCCAGGAGTGCTGTCCAAACACTCCTGGAGCTCTGACAGAAAATAAAAAAAAAAAACACCCAGGAGCTCAAATTTCTTAAAAAAATAAAAAAATCCAAAATTTCTAAACGATTTATCTATGAGTGTCTCAACACAATTTTCTAAGAGCAGGTGTAATAATGGTTCACTGAATGCAGTGACTTGGATGTGTGGATTCGAGTGCTCAGAGTACCACAAAACCTCTTCTGTGTTTCAGACCACACCACACGCTCCCACCCTGAGCTGTCAAAGCCTGTTTTTTCCTCAAAATACTTCATCTAAACCCAAACCCAATCATTATATCAGTGCTGGTACTCCACATTGTGCTGTCTCTAGTTCTATGTAGATCAAACTCTTTAACTGGTTTAGGGGACAGAGGTCTGGTGACATCAGAGGCCAAAATAATCTTGTCCCATCACCACCTGGAGTTTGCTACTCCCATGGGATGCTGTGAGTCCTTTGGATTGCCACGGGGTGAACTGACAGGGAAGTGTGGATGTGAGCTGAGGAGCTGATGCTGAGGGAAAGCTGGTGCTAAAGACTCGAGTGGTAGCAGGTGACAGGAGCAGCATCAGCCACAGGAGCTCCTGGAGACCCCACACAGGGATTTGGGGACGACTCTGTCCGTTGGGAGGACATTGGGATGACCTGATGTTCTGGTTTGAAAGCAAAACCAGTGAGAGACTCCAAGTCAGAAACGCAATTTATTAGGAAAAGGAAAAAAAGAAAACGAAAACAAAATACACGCAATAATACAAAGGAAAACCAACCCCACTGCCAGAGTGAGGATCCAGGCTGAGCCCTGTGGGTCAGGGGTTGGTGGCAGNTCTCAGGCCTGCAGGGAGACTGAGTGTCCCCTGAGCAGGAGATCTGTGCCTGGAGGGAGGCTGGGTCCTGGCAGGGATAAAGAAACGGCCCCAGCTGGTTTTGAACAGCTGGGCCATGGACAGAGGGTGACCCCAGCCCACCCTGCCCCATTCCAACAGAGGGGGATGGAATACCTTTTGGATTACATTTTGCACTGCAACCCACGACACCCGAGCTGCTGGAAGTAGCAGACCCCTTTATTTAGGGAACAGAACTCCCTCATTTGAAAGGAATGTCCGAAGCCTGAGCACACCCTGCTCACCCGGAGCTGCTCCCACCTGTGTCACCTCTGCCAGCCCCATGCAGATGTTCCGACACCCAGAGGGATCTCAAACACCTCTGGAGAGCTGAAATTCAGCAACACATCCGACCTTAAGTTTCTGATTAAAGCGTCTGGGTTGGTTTTTTTGCGGGGCAGAGAGAAGCCATCCATCACTGCTGCCTGAGGCACCTCGAGGGGATCAGCCCTTGGAGGCACCAGTTTCTCTCCCAGTCTGGTGGGAAACGATGAGGACACGATCCAGTTCCCTAAACACAGACATCCCGTGCCATGGGGGATGTCTGGGAATTCACAAATGCCTGGCAGCTCCAACCCAGGCCCCTTGGCAAGACAAAACCCTCCTGCAGTGGCAGGTGGAGACCAGATGAGTTCGGAAGGACCAAAGCACCTAAAAGCTGAGACATCGATTTAGGGAAATGCAGGATCTTTAAGCCCAGCCTGGTGAGGCTGAGCAGTTTTCCCTGATCCCTGTGTAATTCCCCTTCCCATCCACTCCAGAGCAGCCGGGACACTTCAGGCTGCTGCTGGTGATTCACGGCACTCACACCACACCCAGCACACGGGAGCATCGACTTCCAGGGGCTTTTCTGAAAAATTCACCGCTCACGCCACAGCCTCCTGCACCAGCGTGGCACCAGCGCTGGCATTTGGGCAGGAATTCACTCCTGCACCAAAAAAAACCATGGGCTGCCCACTAAAAATGCAAATACAGAGCTGGGAAAGGCACTAAAATACACCTAAAATGCAAATACACAGTAGGGAGAGGCACCGAAATAAAAAGCCTTCGGGTAGCAGTTTCATTTTTTATTTTTTTCTCCATTGCAAAGCTAAAATTTAGCCCTGTTTTTCATATCAAGCCTGTTTGGGGGTTTTGTTTTTCTGTGTATTCCATCATGCAGCAGGTTGTGTGCTCACAAGGAGTTCGTGCTAAAAGGCCATAAAAATGAAAAATTAGTGTTGTCTTCACAAAAAAAAAAAAAAGAAAGAAAGAAAATAAAGAATGATTTAGCAGAGGATAATTTGGCTCCTCCTTAAGGCCTGAGTTCTGCATCAATTTGTATTTGAATTTTGCACAGGAGTTATGCAACTCCCTGGACGGTGCTCAGAGCTTAAAGGATGAGGTGGTGACAAATGCAGGCAATGACATGGGAGGAAAAAATGGATTTTGCTACGTGAGCCATCAGGTTGTCCTGAGAGCAATCCATTTTGGGAAGGACTGACGCAGACAGGAATGACCATCTCACTCTCTGCTTCGTGTCCCCGTGGAAGGGTGGCCCACAGACTGCCCAGAAAAAGGAGGAGAAGGGAGAAATCCAAATTATTGCTGACGTCTCCTCCAAGAATGTGAGATCCTGGACTAATTGTGGCCAGATGTTGTAGCAGGGAATAAGAAGAAAAATCTGTTTTATTCTCACTGAAGGTAGCAAAATGTGGAAGAGTTTCACATCAGCTGCAGCTGAGTGGGAAAACCAAGTTTTTTTTCCAGAAACTGTTGAATAATGAGAATGAACACGAGGATTTTGCAAGTCCAGTCCTGCTAAAGAACTCAAGGCACTTGACCTGAATAAATTTTAAAAATATTAACTGAACTTTCCAGGAATTTTGGGATGAAAATTGACTCTTTTAGGCTGGAGAGTTTTTATTTTTTATTTTATTTTTTCCTCCTTTTTTATTTTTTTGAAGTTGGTAACACTTTCTCTGGAAATGAAGCTTGGTTTTTTCATTGAAGAAAAATAATCATAATTTAATTGTCCTTAGGTAAGAGAAGGGTAATTACCAGCCAGCACTTGGCAATATACCTGTGAATGACCTGGCTTATAAGTGGCTTGTTCCCAGCATCATGCAGGTTTGATCCCATTATTTTTCCCTCAGGCCCAATTTTTAAGCTCCTGTGACACAAATATTGTTATTTGAACCTTGTGTCTAAGGCAGCTCAGAGAGAAATTGTCTGTATTTGTGTCCCTGATATAAAATATCATCCCCACTCTGTGACAGACTCATCCAAATCCAAGGTATTTCTGCAACTATTGACCAATATCAGCCATTTAGGCTCCCAAATCCCTTACACTCCATCCAAATAATGTCACCCTGATGGTTTTATTTTCATGGCAAATTCCTCATGTCCCAGGTAGAATTCCCACCTGAGATGATCCAACACTCACTCTCCCAGGTTTCAGCCACCAGGTCACTTTTACTCCTCCAAAACCACCATCAGAAGAGGCTCATTCCTTAAATCCAGGCTTAATCTGGATTTTACTCTCAGCACATCCCAAATCCATGGCTGGTTTATGTCCCAGCAGAGGCTGGCAGCTGTATTTTAGTCCTGACTTTATACAAGTCTTGTATGAGTGGAGAAAGACACCTCAATGTGATTCCAGGATTATCTATTTCTGTCTGGACATCCGTAGGAAGGTTTTCCACCACCAGCGGATCCATTCCCCCCTCCAGCTGCACCCCAAATACTTCAGCTGAGTTTATATCCCAGATTTTAGAGCTTGGATGGTTCTCCAGACTTAACGACACAGGTCAAAGTGTAGGAGTGGAGCCTACCAAGGCTCAAGACCAAGGTTTGCAGAGACTGAGCCTAATCTGAGCTGCTGGCTGGGAGAAAGCAAAGTTTCACTTTAAAGCAGCTTTATTCCAGTGCCCTTTCTACTCCTGCTGTGTTTTGATTATTGAGGGGAGGTTAATGAGGGCAAGAGAGATAAGAGTGACTCAAAAGACGTTTAAGATAAGGAAGTTCAGAAGAGCACGGACATCAAACTGATTTAGCACTCGATTCCAGCTTTACCTCACCCAGCTTTTGCACTGCAGTTCCCTTTCAACAAGGCGCCATAAAGATATTGGGATTTATGATCCTTTGGCAAAGTCAAGCGATCATTCCCATAAAGTGCCGCAGGCGGCCTGAGCAAAGAAACTTCTGGAGCCAATGTCCAGTGGCCTCCACGTTCAGGGATGCTTTCCAGCCCAGGGGTGTTTGTAACTCTCCACAAGCCTCAGGGCTAAGCTGTGATCATGGCAAAAGCATCCCAAACACGTCAGGTGTAATTCAGGAGTCACAGGATGGATCAAAACCAGCGTGAGAGACCGGCAAGGAGAGGGAATTCCCTGCTCTGCTGTTCTCCAGCTGGCAGAGATGCACCCAGGGATTCCAAAATCAGGAGCTTGTGGAGCTGCTGGAGCAAGCCCAGAGGAGGCCACAGAGATGTTCCAAGGGCTGGAGCTCCTCTGCTCTGGAGCCAGGCTGGGAGAGCTGGGAATGTTCCCCTGGAGAGGAGAAGGCTCCAGGGAGAGCTCAGAGCCCCTGGCAGGGACTGAAGGGAGGGCTGGAGAGGGGCTGGGGACAGGGATGGAGGGACAGGACACAGGGAATGCCAGAGGGCAGGATTAGATGGGATATTGAGAAGGAATTGTTCCCTGTGAGGGTGCTGAGGCCCTGGAATGGATTTCCAGAGGAGTTGCCCCTGGATCCCTGGAGGTGTCCAAGGCCAGTTTGGATGGAGCTGTGGGAGGATGGGATAAGGCAGGGCTGGAATGGGATGAGCTTGAAGGTCAGAATCCAGAATTCCCCATATTTAGCAGAAGGGATTGATGCCCTGTTTCCATCCTGATGGTCCCGAGTGGAGGTAGTTCTCCATTCTATTCTCAGAGATCTCCCCAAAATCCCCATATAAGACTTTGAATTTTCCTTTTTTTCTTCCTAAATTTGACCTCTGTGATTGTAAAATCAGGCCAGGAACAGAGCAGATGTTGGGAAGGGAAGTCTTGGTGAGGGCTGATGGTGCTGGGACACCCATGGAAAAATGTTTGTGATGGATGAATTGGAGAAATTGTCATTTAGGCCTTGGGATCTGTGACAAAGGCCATGGAAGTAGAAAAAAAAGTCCTTTAATTGTGATATTGCAACTTCTGTGAGACAATTGATATCACAGGAAATATTTGCCTGGGTCTGTTCATGGAATCATGGAATCATGGAATGGTTTGGGTTGGAAGGGACCTTCAGGGTCATCCAGTGCCACCCCTGCCATGGGCAGGGACAGCTCCCATTATCCCAGGGTGATCCAAGCCCCATCCAACCTGGCCTTGGGCACTTCCAGGGATCCAGGGGCAGCCACAGCTGCTCTGGGTATCCTGTGCCAGGGCCTGCCCACCCTCACAGGGAAAAATTCCTTCCATTTATCTGATTTATACCTAATCTCTTTAAATTTATAGCAAATAATTTATATTTGTGAGATCATATCCACTTCCCAAATCTCCAGCTCTCAAGAGTGAGAAAAAGGAGCTCTAAATTATTTTGTTGGAACCTCAGGCTCCAAGCAGAAATCTGCCTAAATCTGCAGAAATCCTGAGGAAACAGATCCATGAGTTATCTGGAACATTCTTCACTTCAACGACCCTTCCTTGTCATGAAAATCACCTCCAGAATGGAAAGAAAAAGAAGAAGTCACATCCTGCTCTCTGAATTTATCATCAGAGTGGAGTTTGTGGGGTGCTCTGGGCATTTCAGAGCCTTTTTCCTTTCCAAAGCTTTTGTAAATGATAAGGAAAAAAAAAAATCAAAGCCCTTTTTCAGCCCGAAATTGGCGGCGAGGTGAAAGTTCCCTCTTCTTGCTTATCAATAAATTGATTAATTGTGATAAAAGGCTCAGTGTAAACAATAAGCAGAGCAAAGCTCATTCAGCAGTTCTGCTGGTTTGGGTGTTTCACCCTTGGGAAGAGAACCCCAACACTGGAACAGCTGAGGGAGAAGCACCTTGTGGGGTTTTTCCAGGGAAGGCTTTTCCTGTCTTTGCTTCCACATTTTCCTCCTGGATTTCACGGAAGAGAAGGACGAAGAGCAAACCCCAAGAGCTGTGAAGCTGTTTGGAAAGGCCATAAAATACATAACATTTTATGACAGGCCATAATTCTTTTTTAAATTTTTTTTTTTTTTTTTTTTTTTTCCCAAGCTTTATCTCCACTCCAGGTTATTTTATGGCTTTCTTTGTGCTTCTTAAAAGGAAAGTTGGGCACTTGGATCAGCCAAGTTCGGGCATCTCAAAAGGCACTGTGGGACTTTGCCCACTCCTTTTAAAGCCAGGGAATCACCGGGATGGTGACATTCCCAGTTTTCCCTTGGAAAACAGGGAGGAATCCTTCTGCACATTCTCCTCCTCTCCTCGAAATTCTAATTTTAAGATGCTCTCCAATGATTTTTTTATTCCCTTTAGGAAGAATTTCTTTTAAAATGAATGTTTATCTGTTTTTCCTTATTAATTTTAAGGAGAGGCTGGGTTGGCTAACTTGGGATTTAGGTCACTCCACCTGGATTTGTAAAAGCTGATTCCTACTTAACCACTCAAAATTCCTACCTTAAACACGGGAAATTAGGAAATACTTTGAAAATAGGAACAATTATGGTGTGCAGCTTTCAGTTCCTGGATGTTTGCCCGAATTTAGGAGCTGCAGAGGGCACTGGGCACATGAAAATCGAAAAATCTTAAATCTGTGTGACCTTAAACCAGCCTTTGGTGCCTTGTTCCTACTGAAATTCAGGAAAACTTGGACTTATATTGCAAATAGAGATTAGCAATCTCATGATTTACAGCAAGGAAGAGACTCTCAAGGGCATTTTTATTCCATGGTCCCCATTTATATTCATTTATAATTATTGATGAGAAAATGGGTTTGAACAAAAACGTTTAAAAGAATCTAAAAAAAATCCCCCAAGTCCAAACTAGTGAAAACTCTAAATCTCCCTGATGAGTTTCATTTGGGAAATTCTCAAGCAGTGTGGTTGATATTTTCTTTTTGTGAGTCAATTTTCTTCCTTCCCACCCCTTGTTCACCTCTTGGCTTTGTGAGGCCGAAGAATTTGATGACGAAGTCAAGGAGAAAACCATAAATGGAAGAAATTGGGAATTGCAGCGAAATGATCCCATCCCTCTGAAATTTCCAAGTTCTGCCCAAAGTGACTGGCAAGGGGATAAAGTCTTGTCCTTTAGGAAAAAAGAAGTCAGGGGATAAACACTCCAAGATATTTGAACACCTCTTGAATTGCCATTCAGGCACTGAGGATTTTGGTATAGAAAACACCCAAATAAGCATCTAAAAATCAAAATAAATAAAATATAAATTGGCCACTTTAATTCTGCCAAAATACAGAAAACTCAACCCCATTTGTGAGTGCTTTGACATCCCCCTCTTATATGAATATTCTTTAAAAGAGAGGCTCAGTGGCTTTATTTTAAATTAAATATTCAATTTTAATATAATTGAGAACAGAATCAAATTTTTAGATGATGCCTGGGAGCAACAAAAAAGATCACAAAATAATTTTGATAAGGAGAAAAACTCCAGGGATTTTGCTTTCCAAGCCCATTAATGTGCCCAGGGACCATCAGATCAAGGTTCAGCTTCCAATCCCTTCCACAGGTTTCTCTCCCAGGAAAATTCCAGAAAAACAGTGGATTGAGGTTTCCCTTAATCCCTATGGACATGCCAAAAATCTTTCATTAACAAAACAGATGTTCTGCTAATTACTTCTAATTAGAGCCCGCTTTTGTCTCCCTATCTACTCTACTCACCAGTAATTTCAAAATTCAAATGAAAAAGTTTCTGTTCTTACCCCCCAAAAATGTACTTTTAAATTAATTGCAAATTTGTCTTTTCTCTTCAGATGTTTTTGCAATGTTTCATTGAAAATTCTGGAGGTTTTTCACTTAAATCTGATCCTTCTTCAGGTCACAACCATGGTCTAAATTTAGAGGTCATTTTAAGCATCTCCAGTTTGGATTTTTTTTCTGCAGTAGTGCCTCAGTCCAGAATTTAATTGTAAATTCCCACAGAATCCCAGCAAAACCAGACAACAGCTCATTTTTCCTTTGGAATATGAAGGCAATCCATCTTTTGTAAACCCTCAAATGCTGAATTTCAGCCATTCCTCTGCTTCTTTTAGATTTTGCTGTGTGTGGCCACCTCCATATTTACAACCAGATTTACAAGGTGAAATGGAGGCTGTGGAATAAATGCTCTAAATTACTGCAAAGCTCTGTAAAAAAGGTCCCCCACAAAGTCATAAAAATGATGCATCTGCCTGGGATATTCCAGGGCCTTTTCCATCCAGGCAAAGGGAGCTTTAGCCCAGCAATAATTCCTGCAAACCTCCCTCATAAATATGCACTAATCAGTGTTGAGAGTTGCTCAAGTGGGTCATAATTTCCCAGCTGAACTTGCCTTTGTTGACACTATTTTAGTTTGGATACCTGACCCTGAATTATTTCTAGGGATGCAAAGGAATTGCCTCCCAGGGAAAGATAATTCCTGGGGTTAAAGCGCTTTGGAGAAGACACACGACAGGTGAGCTGGCACCTGAATTCCTCCTGGTGCAGACTCAGCAGATTTGGATAAAATTCCCCGGGAAATGATAAGATAAATCAGGTAAAAAAGCAGAATTTGCCTCGTGCCAAACCCATCTGGCGGATCCAGAGGAGATGAAAAATAATTGAGTAAGAATAATTCCCAGATGAAAGGAGGATACAGATAATTAATAACAGAGATACTGCCTTGATTAATAACACTGCTTATCATGTTCACAAAGCAAAAAGCCAACCACAATCATCCTTCCCAGTCTGGCACTAGGCTGAAAGTTCAGACGTGCAGGTCTAAAGACACGAAGAGGGAGCTTTATCTCACCTAACTTTATCAAAATTTTATTATATTCCATGGGATATCGGCCTTTAATTCACCTGTAATCACCAGAGAGAGATAGGCTCCAGGAGGGCATGGAAAATAGGGAAGGAAACATTGAAAAATAATTCAGAGGGAAAAAAAAGCAGAGAGTCAAAACCCTGACACAGAGGATTTCAGGCTTTCTGTGCTGACAGGGACTGACCCTCACAGACACACTGCACTGACCTGAGGCCTTGGGAAAGGCTTCCAAAACTGAGTGACAGCGCCGAGATTGTGAGGGTGGAGTTGAAAAGAAGTGTGTGATCTCACAGGGTGAGAAATTTAGAGTTTGGGGTGGTGGGTTAAAATAATATAGATGTTACAAGATGAAGGGGTTAGGGTATGATCTCCTTCTCCTTCTCCTTCTCCTTCTCCTTCTCCTTCTCCTTCTCCTTCTCCTTCTCCTTCTCCTTCTCCTTCTCCTTCTCCTTCTCCTTCTCCTTCTCCTTCTCCTTCTCCTTCTCCTTCTCCTTCTCCTTCTCCTTCTCCTTCTCCTTCTCCTTCTCCTTCTCCTTCTCCTTCTCCTTCTCCTTCTCCTTCTCCTTCTCCTTCTCCTTCTCCTTCTCCTTCTCCTTCTCCTTCTCCTTCTCCTTCTCCTTCTCCTTCTCCTTCTCCTTCTCCTTCTCCTTCTCCTTCTCCTTCTCNTCCAAGTCCTAACAAAAATTCTGTCTCTTGTACTTTTAATCCTGACCCTGAAAAGAAGAACCAGATAAAGCCAAGAGGTTTGCCTCAGCAGAAGTTAATAAAAAATACTTAAATAATTTTCTTGTCCTGTATCACTGATCCATTTTTTAGTGACGGGCAGAACAGGGATCTGTTGTGCCTTACACAGTCAAATCCGTGACTGGAAGCAATCTGGACATGGAAAGATGTCTAGGAATATTAAAAGCTTTTTTTTGGGATATATTTAATCCATTTTAAAAAGAAGTCTAAGAGAATTAAAAAAAAAAAAAAGAAGAGGAGGGAGATAAGCAAAAGAAATATAAAATTGATTAAAAGACAATGATTTTCTCTTGAAAATTGGTGTTTGGGTCCAGATTTTGGTTTCAATGGAATATACTGGATTTACAACCCAGAAAAGGACAGAACAGAATGGATTGCACCTTGCTGAGGAGCTCTCACAATGATAAATACAGATGTGTGTTATTTATTCAAAAGCAAATCGTATTTTAGAAGCATCCATGGGGTAAAAAATCATCTCATTCCATGGGCAGGGAGACTTTCCACTATCCCAGAGTGCTCCAGCCTGGCCTTGGACACTGCCAGGGATCCAGGGGCAGCCCCAGCTGCTCTGGGCACCCTGTGCCAGGGCCTGGGTGGCAATTTCCAATTTGACAATTCCTGCCCAAAATCCCATCTAAATCTGCTCTCCTCCACCCTGAAGCCGTTCCCCCTTGTCCCAGCTCGCTGTCAACAATTTCTCTCCACCTTTGTTGCAGCTTCCCTTCAGCTACTGGACAGCAAAACCCAGGAAAGTTTCAGCTCCCCTAAATAATTTTTACATCCATGGAATTATCTTTTGAAGGTTTCTATCTTTACCCAGAACTCCTCCACTTGGATTAATTATGATTTAAAGGCGTTATTTAAGCTTTAGAGGCATGAATTAAGTGAGATGAATCCAGAGTGCATTTACGGTTTATATTTTGGGGTTTTTTAGTGCAATCAGGTGTCAGATGTAGCTCAGAGCCTCAAGAATAAAATTAAAATCCTGACCTAATTTAAAGAACAGCACAGGGACCATGTGTGGGTTTTTCCACACTCACACTGAGTTTGAGATTTGCTGTGCCCAAGGGTGCCACAACAAATGTGAGCAGAGTGAAAAGGGCCCATAAAATATGAATTCAGGCTGCTATGACACAAATCTAAATGTCAGGAATCAGGCATTATGGAACTCAGGAAAAACCAGGATGAGTCAATCCCCGAGGTGAAAGAATTCAGCCAGATTAATCAATGGAGTCCACAGAGACTGGAATGCTCAGATTATTCCTATAACATAAAACCAGACATAAAAAAATGCAGGAACGTTTATTGTGACTCAAAGAAAAGGTTAAAAATGAGCCATAAGGAAATTATGACATGGTCTGTATTGCCAAACCTGGAAATTTTATTGCAAGTCTTAAACTTCTCAGTATCTGGATTTTAAAGCTTTGTATCTCGGTGATTCTACTGCACTTGTGATCTCTCCTGGATAATTTTGTAAAAAAAAGGAAAGGCCAACATTTCACAAAAGCGATGAACCAAGAAATAGAGCAAACATGTTGCTAAATAAAAATAAATGTGACCATCCAGGAGGAAACTCTCGTATTTCAAAGTGGGCTTTCATGTGGAAATAATGCCAAAATCTGGAGACTTCTCACAGAATATGAAGTTTTGGTGGTAGAAACTGTCTTTCAAAAGTGGAAAATTTTAAATTTTGAGGCAATTTTGTAGCCAGGTAGGACTTAGCCTCATTAGAAACCACAGCTTGGAGCTGCTGTTGTGGGAGATATTCCTTTTAGGTGTTGATTTCCTTAAATTCTTTTAATTTTTCCACGAAATAGTTCGGAATGTCTTCCAGAACACCAAGAACATCAGCAGTGTGTGGGATGGGCTGGTGTCACCAGAGCTGCTGTCCCACAGCTGGCAGGAGGCCCTGCTCCAACTGATAAGAGGGAACACAACTCCCATGTCACAACTGCAGAATTCCAGAAAGTTCTGGGTTAGGAGGGACCTCAAAGCCCATCTTGTTCCGCCCCCTGCCACGGGCAGGGACACCTCCCACTGTCCCAGGGTGCTCCAAGCCCTGTCCAGCCTGGCCTGGGACACTGCCAGGGATCCAGGGGCAGCCACAGCTGCTCTGGGAATTCCATCCCAGTCCCTCCCCACTCTCCCAGCCAGGAATTCCTGCCCAGTATTCCATCTAATTCTACTCTCTTTCAGTTTAAA
>VYXF01012218.1:15491-27206 GCA_013397295.1 Polioptila caerulea
TGGAAGTGCCCATTCCCAGTTGGCTTTCTGGACTGGAATTGTCCATTCCCAGTTGGCTTTCTGGACTGGAAGTGCCCATTCCCAGTTGGCTTTCTGGACTGGAAGTGCCCATTCCCATGTCATGCAGCCCATGGACACATTCCTATTTCTGTATAAATGTATATTTAATATATAAAGGCATATTTATATGTTGAAGTATATTTATTATAGTATTATATTTTTATAGATAAAATTAGAAGAAGAGGCTCCAGCCCTTGGAGCGTCTCCACGACCTGCTTGGACTGACTCCAAGAGTTCCACGTCCTTTTGATGTTGGACTCCAGATCCGAACGAGTCACTCCAGGTGGGATCTCCCAAGGGAAGGGAAGAGGGGGACATTCACCTCCACAAAGGTGGCATCTCAGAAAGGCAAAGCAGCATCAACAGTATTGCAGCAACGTCAAGACTAAATACAAAAGCAGACTGGCCATTTTTTCATGGAAACCTGGGGGTTCCTCATGGGTTTCAAGGAATACAGGACCATCACTGGCTGTAGGGATTGAGGAAACTTCATCCTCCTGCCTGTAGGTGGGGAAAATAAATCAACATTGTGATGTACAAGACTCTCATTTGGGCAATTCAGCACCAGACAACGTTTCAGAAGGAATCCTAGGCTAGGGCCTGACACCTACAACCATCACTGAATTTTCAGACAATCCATCTGTTTTAGTGCAGATTCAATGTAGGCATTTCCATTTTTATCCAGGATAAACCTCGCTCTGAATCCTGGTGGTGGTTGCAAGTGGGAGATGTGAGTCACTCCTTGGCTTGCTCCACTCTGAGCTCAGAAACAAAAGCAGTGCTGCCCTAGGAGAAGGTAATCTCTGATATATTGGGATAAAATCTATCCCCATTATTCTTAGTTTGTGGGCTTTGAGAGTTCAAACAAAGTCCTTCAACCTTTGGGATTTCACTGGAAAACAGGGATTGAGGGCTCAGTTCCTCTAGAGTTTCTCTGCAGTAGGTTTAGTGAGATGGACTAACTTGTAGAGGTGACAACGGGGAATTAGGTCAAAGTGAGACAGAGTGGATTTAGAGTGAATTTAGATGGGATATTGGGAAGGAATACCCTGTGAGGGTGGGCAGGCCCCAGCACAGGGTGCCCAGAGAAGCTGTGGCTGCCCCTGGATCCCTGGAAGTGCCCAAGGCCAGGCTGGATGGGGCTTGGAGCGCCCTAGGATAGGGGAATGTGTCGCTGCCCATGGCAGGGATGGAACTGAATGATCTTGAAGGTCCCTTCCTAACCCAAACCATTCCATGATTCCTGTTCATAAACTTCCCCATGACAAGCACCCAGTTCCCTCCAGCTCCACCTGGACGCTTCTTTCAAACCCTTCCGTGCATTCCCTGGGGAAATCAACCAGATCCTTGGGAAAAAGAGCTGGACTTTTCCAGGCTGTTTGTCTGTGAGAGCAGCACAGCACCTGCAGGAGATGGAATCACTCTGAGTGCCCTGATGGTGACGCCTCAGAGGCTGCCCTGGAGCAGGGAGCAGCCAGAGCCAAAGGAAAAGCAGGGATTTATCCAAAGGCCTCCCTGCACACACCCTGGGCAGTGCCCACAGCCAGGCTGAGCCCCAACATGGGCACAGAATGGACGCCCAGAATGGCCACCAGGTCCCACACTGGGACAAGTTCTGCTCCATTTGCACATTGCAGGGAATTGTCCCATTCCAGCTCCAGCTCAGGAAGCTCCATCCTCCTGGCTTTTGTCTCTTCCCTTCCCCGCTGGTTTTGCTCTGGGGCCTGAAATTTGGATGGGCTGTCCTTGGGGCCGAGCTGGAGAAGGAATTGTTTTGTGTCCCTGCTGTGTGAAGGGAGCTCAGCAACTCTGAATGGGAACCCCAGAGCCACCCACGGAAACAGCCCAGAATGGGAAAATATAAAAGCCAAAACCTAAGGTATCAATGGACTCTGGCTCTGTGTGTTCACACCAGCAGGAAAGGGCTTCAGGAAAGCATTGGGAATGAACTTTCCAAATAAAATTGTTCTTTCCAGAGCCCCGTCTGCCTCCCTAGCACAGCCTGACTCCAAACACCCAGGCACAGATGGTTGGCAAAGCTCAGACCAGCTGTGACCAACAGAGAGTTCTGGAAATCCTTGGCAGAGGCGTAATTTTAGGGACATTTGGAACAGGAACTACTCAATCAAGGCTCATGCACCTTGACTGAGTCTAGGAAAAGTCTGCAGACGTAATTACTGAGGACTTTTTTAGGAGATTTGTTTGACTTGAGTCAAAGCAGTTACTCCGTGCCCTCTCCTCAAGCTCCCAGCTCAATGTCAGCCTGATTAATATTGTCAGTGGAGGAGATGAATTCAGGGAAAAGGTTTTGCTCTTGGCCTGACGTGGGGCTGTGGTTCTTCCTCCGTGGTTTGGGCTGTCCCTGACAGCACCCAGCTGGCCACGCCGCGTGATGCTGCTTCCCTTCTTGGTGGGTGGCTCCAAGCGTCAGGCAGGGGTACAACCAAGGCTTTGGAACATAAGCCAAGGACTTATTTTAGCTGGGATGAGATCAGAGTAGCTCCCTTGGAAATGCTGGAGGAGCAGAGCGTGGCTGTGGTGTAACATGATCCCTCTTTATCAGCTTGAAGGATCCCAAACCCTCGTCCCATGTCCAGCCATTGTTGGAACCCAGAGTGCAGAGAATATTTCTCTGCATGTTTTAAAGGATCCAAACCCTCTGACAAATCCTGCTTTTAACCTTTGTCCATGGAAAAGGGCTGCCCAGGCTTTGGGATGAGACAGAATTTTCAAGAATGTAAATTAGATAGTAGCATAATATGTAATTTATCACAGGGTGAGAAATGGAGATTTTGGGGTTTGTTAGAATGGTAAGTAGATGAAGACAGGATGGAGGATCCTTGTCGGTTTTAGGCTTCTTCCTCCTTCTTGATCTACTCCATATCCTGCAGTGTTGGGGACACAGGACCATTGGTCAGAATTTGCTGCAGTCCAGAGTTATGTAAATCGAAATTTAGTTAGGAATTGGTAGAAAAGTAGAAATATTGTACGATCTTGGTGATAATTGGGTGAATTACCTTTAAGAGAAACTTGATTCTACGTGTTCAAAGCTTTTGGGCTCTTTGGTGCCTTTCTCCCTCACGCCAGGCTGGTGCAAAGCCTGGCGTGCAGAAATTGCTGATAAGGAAAGAACAACCTGGAGAGTGAGAACAGCAAGAGTCCTGCTTGTGTTTTTACTTAACAAGGACTGAATAAAAAAGCCTCCCCTATCAGGGGAGAGCCATGTGGGAGTGGTGGAACTCCAACACGCCATCAAAATGGCAAATTGGCCTCCCTGCCTGTGGTAGAACCAGCTTTGTCCAGTTCGCTTCCCACCTCACTTCCCAGCAACTTGTTGGCTACCTTCAGCCTTCCCAGCTTGCCCACCACCAATCCTTGGGTCGTTTGGGTAATTCCACCCCAGGTAAATCCCTCAGGAGGAATGATGTGGGCTTGGTTCCCACCTGCACTGCTCTCTGGAGCCCTTCAGGACGCAGAGGGAATTCTGAGTGTGCCACCAGCCTTGCAGAGCAGCAAATGGAATCCAGAGAGGGCTGAGGGCACCCTCAGCAGGTTTGCAGAGGACACGGGGCTGAGCAGTGCTGTTGGCATTCCTGAAGGACAGGATGCCATCCTGCATCCTCCATGCCAGGAGAGGCGGGAGAAGGGGCCCAGGGGAATCCCATGAGGTTTAACAAGAGCAAGAGCAAGGTGAGAAAAGGTCAGGGCAAACCCTGGGATCAATCCAGGCTGGGCATGAATGGATTGGGAGCAGCCCTGGGAGTGGTGAGAGCACCTGGGGGTGCTGCTGGGTGAGAGCTGGACATTCCCTGACCACGGGCACTGGGACCAGAGATCCAATCATACCCTGGGCTGATCCCTCAGCCTGGGCAGCAGGGAAGGGGGAATTCTGCCCCTGTGCCCCTCTCAGGTGAGGCCCCACCTGCAGAGCTGCCCCAGCCCTGGATACAGCACCGGAAGGAGCTGGAGCTGCTGGAGAGAGCCCAGAGGAGGCTCCAGGGAGATCCCAGGGATGGAGCAGCTCTGCTGGGAGGAAAGGCTGGGAGAGCTGGGAATGTTCCCCTGGAGAGGAGAAGCTTTGGGGTGACCTCAGTGTGACCTTCCAGGACCTGGAGGAGTCAACAGGAAAAATGGAGAGACAATTTCCAAGGGACGGAATGACAAGGCAAGGGGGAATGGCTTCCCACTGGCAGAGGGCAGAGCTGGATGGGATATTGGGAAAAAATTGTTCCCTGTGAGGGTGGGCAGGCCCTGGCACGGGGTGCCCAGAGAAGCTGTGGCTGCCCCTGGATCCCTGGAAGTGCCCAAGGCCAGGCTGGACAGGGCTCGGAGCACCCTGGGACAGTGGGAGGTGTCCCTGCCATGGCAGGGGTGGGATGGGATGATCCTGACGATCCTTTCCAACCATTCTTTGGTTCTTTGGTTCTCTGATTTTAAATGAGATTTGATCCCTGTCCCAGACAGTTCATTTGGATGCCATTCCCAAATCCAGTGCAATGCAGTTCAGCACTTCAATTTACATTCCTGGGAGAAACTCCTGGCAAACCAGCTTGCTGTCACAGGAACAGTGATCTGCAACCAGTAATTCCCTCTGAGAGGAAAATGAGAATCTTAACCAATGGAATTTTCCACGGATCCATCTCTCTGTGCAAAGAAAAATACCAACATCACAAAATGGCACGTCAAGGCTTTCCAGCTAATTGGCAGCAGCTTGTTCAAATGTGGTTCAAACTGTCTTTTTTGACTGTCAATCACTTGTGGAATTGGCTTCGGAGCAAATTCCATTTGTCCCCCCCCTTGTGTCATCCCTGGCATCTCAGACTTCCAACCCTCTGTGCCGTGGTTTCCCACTCTCCCATCCCATCTAATTTAAGACCAGCCCTGCTCTAAGCCCTGATCCCTCAATCAAGTCCTCCTGCATACTTTGTTAATTAGGGATAGATTTAGGAGCGTTGCATAAAGGAAAAGTCATGCTTAAAATTTGTATTTAATTGATGTCTGAGGAAGGAAATTCCTTGGGGTGAAGCCTGTTTTGTTCTCTGAGGGCACCACCATCATTGCAACGTCTGCAGCCTCACATAACATCAACAGCAAAATATTTTTCTTCCATTCCAGATCCTGGAAAACGGCGCTCCAAAGGATTTATATTCATTAGCCAAGGAAGTACAGCGTGTTCTCTGCCGGGTGGTTTGGGGATAGTTTTAAGTTTCTCGTTTTAGTGGATCAATTTTGCTTGAAATTCAGTTCTGCAGCCCAATAAATCTCATTGTTCAGAGGCTTTATCCCAAACTCACCCAGCCCATATTCCTCTGATTACATTCCTCCCTTTCACATTCCCATCTCTCCGTGCAGTTTTAAACTGGATGGATTTCTTCAGCATCAGGAGTGCATTCCAAGATATTTTCTGTCCACTGCAAATACATAAACGAGTCCCAGTTCTGCCAATCAGTAAAATTTGGGGTGAATTCAGCAGTTTTTTCCACTGAATATCCAATAGTACCGGGAGTGAGCAGACAGGTGGTAGCATTGCTGACTTTTTGCTTTAGGTGTTAGACCCTGCAGGGATTTTTTTTGGCATCGTTTTGATCAAAACACCAAAGTCAGGTTGGTTCCAACCCCCTCCGGGAATGCCCGGATCTCCGTATGAGCTGAGCTTGGCTTATTAGTTCATCCCTCGTCCCAGTGAGGGCTCAGCCTTTCATCTCAGCTGCCCCACTTCCTCATTAGAGGGGGATTAATCAAATCCCATCAGCCAATGGAGCTGCACTGCAGGCCCTTGGAAGCGGGAGCCCTTCCGAAGGAAGAATTTTAGGATCTGACTCCCAGTCAGAAGATTCGTTCCTTGAGCAAAAATTAGGCAGAGCTGTGTGAAACCTGGCAGATCCAAATCTCAGAGGTTGTGCAAAGTTGAAAAAAAAGAATGGGAGGAAAAACTGAAAAACAAAAACTGGCATTTGAATGGCTGGGTTTTCTCCAGGCTTCTGCCTTTGGGGAGCTCACAAAAAGGGCTTTATTTGCTTTGAGTTGCACTTCCCAAGTCACAGATATGTTTTTTAGAGGAAGGAACCTTCATTCCCAGAGGTCAGTGACTTTCCAGATGTGCCAGTGATTCCTGGGCAAACATCTTCATGTTTGTGCCTCAGCTCCTGCAAAATGGGGCATAATTATTCCTTCCCAATTATTTTGATGTAAAGGCTTTCAGGCTTTAAGTATTAACTCTTGTTTTGAGTTGGACAGTGAGAAATCTGCATTTCTCAGCCACACTGAAAGGTCACTATTTTAAAGTTAAATAAGAAAATTTACAGCAAAACAATTTGAATTTTGCTCCATTTTCATAGTCAAATTTAGCCAGATTTTAATTTGGTGACAATGCCTTTACCCAAGTCACCTCTTCCTTTGTGAAGACTGAGAAAAATTTAATGGAATTCTGAGCTGCTTGAAAAGGAAATCACTCGTTGGATTTAGACTGGAAAAATCCTTTCTGATTAAATCAGCACTGGAATCACACTGAACTTCCCATTTCTTTTGGAATCTGAAGAACCAGCCCACAACCACTGAATGTGACCTGAACCTGGGCTTGTGCCTATCACTTCTTAGCCTTGCTAGAAAAGGGAAAAAAGAAAAAAGAAGGAAGAAAGACAGGCATTAGGAAGAAATCGTTTTATCATTTTCAGAAAGCCTCATGAGGCTCCTGTAGCTCAGAGAGTTTTCCAGAGTTTCTCTGTAGCTCTCATGGACTGGTTGGAGATGCTGAGGGCTGGGTGAGATCCTGGGATTTTTCCCACCTCCTGCCTTGGGATGAGGTCACTCACCTCGCTAAGAACAGCACTGGCTTTTCTAGGTGGCCTCCCCCAGGCCTCATGCTGAGTTTTTTATCCAAGGAATTCAAGCTGGGAGCCTGAGTCATTCCTGCGAGCTGGAATACACCTCAGGGCTGGGAGAACAAGCCCCCATCGGTCTCGGAGCTGACACTGAGGGAGCAGCTTGTGAGATCTCCTGGTCGACACACTTTCTGTTCCATCCCCAGCCCCCTGTGCCCTGCACAGCTCTGGATTTTAATGGATCCCTCCCTGACACAGACTCCTGTTCCTGCCCCAGGGGTGTCACGGAGCCCTTCACCAGCGCCCCTGACCCAGCTGGGCGGCCCTGGGGCCACCAGGTGATGTCCATTTGGCAACAGGCTCCAACATCCTCCCTTTCTCCTTCTTTTCCTACCCTCCCTGCCACTCTGGGCCCCTTTGCTGGCCCGAGCCCTCCCAAATCAGTTTCTCTTTCCCCGTATCTCTGGGCACAGCGTCCACATTCTCCTGCTCTCCGGTTTCATCCACATCTCTCCGTTGGCTGCAGCTGTAATCCGGTGGGTAGGGACGGGAGAGGCTGTGGCTTGGAATTCCTTGGCTCCTTTCTCCCACTGCCTGGGTGCCCCTTGCCAGCGCATCTTTCCCTCTGGAAAATGACAGCCCTGGAGGCTGGCGATCTGCTGGGCCAGAGGCAAAGAGCACAAAAATCAGCAGCTCTGGAAGAGCTCCTGAGAAAGGAGAGCCCACAGACGGCCACAGCTCACAGGAAATTTGTTATCCCTGGCCGAATCCATTTTGTGGCTCCTGAAAGCCAAATTCATTTCTAATTGCCGTGGTCGCTCTCTCCGACTGAGCCTTTGCTGATTATGAGCCTGAAATCTTTTAATTGAGGCAGGAAATAGGATGGCTTTGGGAGAGAGGGGAGAAGGAGCAGGAAAACAAAGAAATGATGCAGCTTCCTGTGGGCTGGTGGAAAGTGACTCCTTTGGCCCGACACACCTCACACCTCAGGTGTTTTATCCAGGATTCACTGGTGAAAAAAATATCATGGAATCAGAGAATGGTTTGGGTTGGAAGGGACCCGCAAGATTTTCCCAAACTTCCTGCCATGGGCGGGGATATCTTCCATTATCCCAAGGTGATCCAAGCGCTGTCCAGCCTGGCCTTGGACACTTCCAGGGATCCAGGGGCAGCCACAGCTTCTCTGGGAATTCCACCCCAGCCCCTTCCCACCCTCCCAGCCAGGAATTCCCAATTCCCAATATCCCATCCATCCTTGCCCTCTGGCAGTGGAAGCCATTCCCTGTGTCCTGTCCCTCCTGCCCTTAGGAATTGTCTCTCCATCTTTCCTGTTGACTCCTCCAGGTCCTGGCAGGTCACAGTGAGGTCACCCCGAGGTTTCTCCTCTAAAGGGGAACATTCCCAGCTCTCCCAGCCTTTCCTCCCAGCAGAGCTGCTCCATCCCTCCGGTCACCTCATGAATGACCGCCCCTCCAGGGTCCCTTTTCCATCCACCAGGTGAAAACTCCACCCTGATGTTGACACGGAGCTTATTCTCAGGTCATGAACTGTATTAATAACAAAAAGTGAATTATTGAGGAATTCTTAACACTCTGCACACCCCAGTCATTTTTCTCACCTTGCACTGATCAAAAACTGCTCCAGAATTCCCCAAATTTCCCAGCTGCTTAGCAGGTGTCTGGGTTTATGGCATCACAGAAACATCCAACTCCCCCCCAGACTCTCCAAGACTCATTTAGAATAATATGAAAATAATTTAATCAGCCTCAACATGCCAGGAAAGCAATACCCTGTCCGAGGGTGAATTCCACGATTCCAGCTGTCAGGAGGCTCTGGATTTAAAATACAGTAAAACTTTTACAACCAAACCCCAGAGCCAAATTCCTCCCATCATTAATTTTTTTCAAGGAAGTGACCAGTAGAGAAGTCTGAGGCCTGGATTTATTGAGAAAAGCATAAAAAAGATAAGTGCATTAATAAATCTCCTTCATTTATTAGGTCAGGAATATTATGGATGCAATTCCCCAGAGAATCTGAAATTAAGAACTGCTTGAATAAAGAATTCTGTATCCTGAGGCTTTTGGGACATCTCCTGTCTCAACCCGTATTCCCAAAGTCTGAACACCTGCAAGTTGTTCCCTGGAAAGCTGAGGTGGCCAACGTTCCTTTGGGTAGAAAAGGAGCTGTGGAATTAGGGAAAAAACAGTTCTGGAGGATTTTTCTTGAAGTCCTGGCATTTTTGGAGACAGGTTGTAACAGCAATGACAAGGATCCCTGCTATTCCATAAATAACATCTCAAAAATATTTGGAATTAGAGTCTCTTGGGGCAATTAAAGATATTGCAAGGGGAAAAAACCTTATTTATTTCTCTAAGTGCTGTGCTTATTAAACTCATATATAGACTCATGTTTTGGGAATACTGAAGTGTAATTCCCTCATGGGCAGTTTTAGCTGGAATTCTGATCCTTCCCGTGGTTTCCCTCTAACTCTGATTGGTTGGTTCCCCCCTTGTTCCTGAAATGTGGTGGCCAACACTGAATTCACTGAAGCCTTCACCCCTGCCCTTGTTTTCTCCCTTCATTTTTCATTTATTTATTATTTATATTCTTTACTTTACTATTTATTTGTATTCTTTATTTTATTATTATTTTATTTATTTCTTTTTCTTATTTCTTTTTGATTCCTTATTTAACCATTATACAGCAAGTTTTTAGAGGTTTTATTGATAATCTCTATGCCTCCACATTCTTTAAAAGTAATCTCATTTTCAGTAGTTTGATTATATTTATTCACATTTTCTGTACAAGCATTTTTATTTGTGTTTAATCTGATCAGAAAAAGACATTTAGGGTTTTTTTTTTTTGATTATGAAATGTCTCAGAATGAATCCAACAATCCTCAAAAATAATCCCAATCTCAGGTGCTCACTCTGAATGCCATGAGACGTGACCCTAATGACCAAATCAATTAATTGTGTAATTATACAGGGGGAAAACTCTTGGAAAATTGGGATTGAAGCGTGGAAGGGGAACTTTGTGTTTGTGTGCTCATTAAATGAAATCTTCAGCTCAGAATCCACGAGAGGAAAACTTCCCCATCCACAGCATCCATGGGGATGTGTGGAAGAGGAGGGGAATAAATCCACACACAGCACCAAGGAGAGGAGGAATATTAAATATTAACCACATTAAATATTAAAATCCATCTCACTCTTTTCCACTGGGGTAGGATTTTTCCCTGCATCCCTTTCCTACCACTTTATTATTTTATTTAACTTCCAACACACCTCACAATGATTTGCTGATGATTCTCTCACAAAGGAAAAAAAAATCAAACAAAATCATCTTCCAAAAAGAAGGCTGAGATTTTTTTTTTTCTCCAGTGCAAACGTCAGAAATCCAAGTTTTCATGTGTTGGGATTTGAATTTTGGAATTCTGACAGACAGAAGGGCTGATGGGCCAGATCATCTCCCACAGGTCCCTGAAATCCTTTAATTTTCAGTGTCTTAACGAAGTTTGAAGCACTCCCAACTGCAAATCAGGGGAAACTTCCTCAAATAAAGAAATAATCTGGGATTAATCTGTTCTAGAGGGACATTTGTCTTATCCCAAGATACTAATCTGAGACATTTGAGATGGAACACCCCTGAATGTGCTTTTTTCTCCCCACTGCAAATGAGTAACTCAGAGAAAGAAATTATTTCTAGGCAGATGAAGTTGGAGGAAAACTATTAAGGTAAAAATGCTCCAACCTTTGCCAAAGCAGGAACTCTGAGCTCAGCCTGGACACCAAAATAATTGGATATTTTCACATTAATCTCAATCTATTTATCGGCTTCCCATTAGTAAAATCAGGATTTTCCAAATATGATTAACACTGGAAAACCATTCAGGACTTCCAAAAATTAAAAATAAAAAAAAAATTAAAAGGCCCAGGAGGAAATGGACTGTTCTGTCTTTAGAACAGCCTTTGAACAATGGGGAGAAAATAGTGCTGGAAGCAACTTCTGCCCAATAAACTCCAATTTTAGAAGGAATTCTGCTGCTGCCTGGGTGTGGTCCTCACGCGGGAGGCTCCCATTTAAATATAGGAGGCTACTGGGTCATAAAGCAGGAAGATAATGTGCAATAAAAGGGAGAAAGGTAAGGTTTCATCAGCTGTTTTTATTCTGGCTTATCTTAATTACTGAGAAATTCACTTTGCACCTGGCAGTCCGCTGGGTTTTTATCGCCTAAATTTGTGTGCGTGTGCCGGGCTGCAGCATGGTAAAAACATCAATTAGGCAAGGATAGGGAGCAAAAAATGTTCTGAATTCCTTCACCTTCTGGATATTCTCTCCTCTTTCTCAGGAATAAAATCCTAGATTTTCCCCCGCTTTCCAAAATGAGGACAACAAAGCAAAAATAAAAGTAAAGTCATCAGTGGTTGGGCACGTCCAAAAGAACAGCTTTAAAAATTATTAGTAAAGGAAGTTTGAGATATTTTAAAGTCCTCAATCACTTCTGAAAATGCTGAATTTTCATTGTCAGTGATTTCATTTTCTGTGATCCTGAGTGTCTCATTTGATACAGATATCACATATGTTATATACATTATTATATATGTGATATACACATTTTATGAATGTCTCTGTTCAATATGTATTTATATATTTCTGTGTATATATGTATTGTATGATGTGTAATCAACAGAGTTAATGTTGTTTAATATTAATTATATTGATATTAGCATTAATAATACTATAAAATAAATTCTTTATATTTTATAAATATGTGTAATTTTAAAAATATCTATTTATATATTTATTTTAATTTGTATATTTATATTTATAT
>VYXF01012218.1:32847-72226 GCA_013397295.1 Polioptila caerulea
AAAAAAAGAAGCTCTGGGAGGGGAAGGAGGGGGAAATACAATTGCAGATTCCAAATATTTAAAACTGTTTCTGCACTTTCCCATTCCAGCCCCCTCCTCCCTCCACTTCCCTTCTCCCACCACCTGGCTGCTCAAATCCCTTTTTGTTCTTTGTGCCCTGAGTCTCTGAGGCAGAACTCGTTTGCAACACGATCACCAGGGAGGAAATTTTGTCTCCAGACCAAAGCCTCCTCTCTGAGAGGGCCACGTTGGTGCTGCCTTCCTGGCCAGCTCCGGATTTTTGGTGGCAAACCAGCACAAATGGAAAGCTGGGACTCCAGGCAGATCCTGAGGAGGGGGAAGTTGTGTTCATCAGACATTTAATTTGGACATCTCCATTGAAATCAGCCATTCTGGTCCCCCTTGGTAGCCAGGAGAGTTCAAGTCAAAAATATTGGCTGGCAGTGGATGCGCTTCATGTCATTCCAAAGTGGAAAACTGGAGAAATCTATGGATATTCCCCAATCATGCCATGCTTGAGCATATCATCCATGGGCTGTAAAAGGCCCAAGGAGCTGCTCTTTAGCCAGTGTGCTTGAAATGAGCATGGATTTTCTGCTGGCATCAAGTTTTCCGAATGGAACCTCGTGCCTCTCGAGCATCTCTTTATTTATGTAAATAACAAATGAGGGTTCCTGTTGGACCAACAGCTCCCTGATGTTCCAGGGCATATTCAAGGCTCACAGGGAGTCAGGCAAACCCCTGGCTGTAAAGATGATTTTGCCAGCACTGGAAAAAGTCTCTATTTCGTTGTCTGAGTCCTCTGCCCAGTTCATAACTTCTCCAGGGCAAAGTCTGCCCCTTACTTTGCTTTTCCACGGGTCACTCCAGGGCCTGGGTCTTGTCTGTGGTCACGTAGCACCACTGTTGAACAGCAGACACTAATGATAATAAATAATTGATCAGGTCTGTGGTGATAATGAGCTTCAAGAAATGTGGATCAATACGTTATCATGAGAGTTCTAAATGTGAACTTTGACCCAGAGCCGGCAGGAATCAGTGGAGCTTTCCAGGACATTTAGACCAACTTCCAATGACCTTGTTTAACCAAAGCTGAGACCTTTTTTTATCTTTTTGAGGCTTCAAAAGTAAGGCTGAATTTTCAACTACGGAAGAAAGGAGATGATTGTGTGAACAATAAGAATGAAAATCAAAAAAAAAGAGGCAGAAAAATTAAAATCTTGATGAAACTGGAAGACAAGCAGTTGTATTTTTATATTAAATGGGAAGACTACCTTTGAGCAAGGCATGGAAGCTGGAACATCATCAAATTTGGGGAAGATGGAGGATTGGGTGAGGGTTAAGAAACTGGGAACAAAATGACAGCTGGGAAAAAAAGTGATTCATTGGGATGGCAATGGAAAATCAGATTTGAGGGTTTTTTTTGATGGAGAGTGGATCACATTCCTATTTTATCTTCATGCATCTCTTGTGATGTATCAAATATGAAGGCAGAAGGGTCAAGGGGTGTAAAAAGCCTCTGGGAGCTGTGACAGAAGCAAGGGAAGGAAAAGGAAGTGATTTCTATCAAATATTGACAAAACAAATAGCTTCGGTTTAACAATGTTAGCTTTATTTGAGTCAGATTTCCACCACAGAAATGAGGCTGGTGGAGGAGATGCAGCTACTCAGAGGTGCAGCACGAGGATGGACAGTCACAAGTTGTACAAAAGGAAATTGCAGCTGGATTCATGAAAAAATATCCTCAAAACTCAGCTGGATAAGGGCACAATCTTTGTACAGAGAGCTGGGAAAGTGGATGGGAAAAATTCAGTATTAGTGGGAATCAAATCTCTGAATGCAGCCCTAAAACAGCAATGAGTGGAAAACTTCACTGATAAAAGAGTTTTTTTTGCTCTGAATTCTACTTGCATGTCAATGAACTATTAAAGCCTGGATGGAGAGAAAAATTGGCATTTCCCACTAGGAGAAATAACCTGATTTGTGAGTTCCATCCAAATTTTGAGCCCTAATACACAGGTTTGGACAATTTATAATACATATAATCAATATATAAATCTGAACACACGTGCCAGGCATTTTTCCTGTCTAATGTATAGAGAGAAAAAAAACAAATTAAGCCGATTATTTTACTGTGATGAAATTGAAAAGTTGATCTAGGGGTTTCTATGGCCACAGACCTGTTTATGGGTTTGGTGTTCCCCCAGCAGTTAAAGGGGAGCCTGGTGACCAATAGGAAAGCAAGAGCTCATTCTCCACATTCCATTAGCTTCAGAATTCCACATTAAATTATGGCTTTAGTGCCATGTGGGGAAGTCTGATATGAAGAAGAACAGGGGAAAAATTAATCTATACACACTCATGCCCGTGTGCACACATTTACGTGTGAAATATCTGTGTATCCACACATATTTTGCACAATTAACCTGCCTGGTTTCCTTTAGGAAATAACAAACGTTGATGAAGTGAAGCACAAATTTTGAAACCTTTGCACTGTTAAGGCTTGCTTCAGTCTGGATTTGGGGTTGGGATTTTTGTTTTAAATTGAACTCCATGGACGGCCTTGCTGCAATTCTAATTTTCTGGAGTCAGCCTGGAAACCACAAAGTGGAATTCTTTCCAGGCACTGTGACTTCCAACACGTAACCTAAATAACAATGCTGTTTTTACCTAATGGTCTAAACATCTTAAGTATTAAATGAGGGATAAATTTGCCATGAGGTCAAGAGTTAAAAACTCTGAAATAAAAGAGCGTTGAGAATGTGCATGTGAAAGACAGCGGTAATATGATTTCCATACATCAATTTTCTTTTCAGATTACAATTCCACCAGCAAAAATTCCCTGGATTTATATTATGGCTGCTCCAAGTTTATCTTAAACCACAAACTAGAAAAGTTCTGGTGTTCATGTGCTCTGCCTTCACCTGAATGAACATGAAAAGCCAAATTCAACTTTCTTAGGCAGAATAAGTCAGGTAAAAATTGTCTCCTCAGTATCAATAATCCGAAAGTGTGAGGGAATTTTAAAAAGAAATCCTATGTGAGCTTCCATACATTGGAAAAAAAGCTGGTAAAAGATGTACTTTGCTACAGAAAAAGAGAAAGAAAAATCAGATTTTTTTTCTTATAAGGAGAGTAGAAAGGTGAAAAGCTCTGGGTGAAAAAAGAAAATCTCTAAAATTATATGGAGACTTGGGAATACTTTGCTTTGGTGAGGATATGGACATTGACACCTGCGTGTCTCAAATTAAAAGGTGTCATCACCTGGTGAATTAACATTTATTATATAAATGGATTATTGTTCCCAGAGATGAATTGTACTTTTCCCATGAGTTCTGCCTGCACTAAAATTGACTAAAATTAAATTATCTAAATCCTAAATTATCTAAAATTAACTTCAGGGTTGTGTTTTTGGGGAGATTTCAGTCTTACACTCAGTCTAAGGTTTTAATCCAGATTTTAAGGGAAAAAACGCAGCTTTGAACAATCCTTATTCCATTTTCCAGCACCAGCTTTCTCTATCCTTGAGCCATTCCACATCAGCTCTGAAGCCATTGCTGGATCCCAACACACCTCGGCTGGAAATCTCTAATAATGGGGGATGTTATGATTATCCAGACTGATCCTGGCTGGAATATCTCCATGCTTCCCCAATTTAAGTTTAATTTCAGGTTGATCTGATTAGGTTTGGCACACAAAGATGGGGACAGGCTGAGTCAGAATTTGGCTGGAAGGTGAAACTTTTCCCTACCAGACCCAACCGCTGCCGCTCCGGGAAGCGGTGCGGGTAATTCCGGAGGTGTTTGGCTTTTTCCAGGGCTTTTATTTTTCCCCTCAAGTTCCCTGCTCAGGCCTGGACACATCAGTGCTGAGGTCTCACATCTGGGAAGTCACTCAGTGTTGAACAACCCCGAAGCCCAGGCAGTGTGGTGGGAAGAAGGAATGAGGGATGGTTTCCAAAGGAGGTCAAAGGACCGCAATCCGTGCTCTCCTCAGTTTTTCCACAGGACCAGCATTGACAATTCCTCTGCCTTCTCCTGCAGTGTCTCAGCTGATCAACGAAGGGAATATTGGAAGCAGAGAATTTATTGGAATGAAGGATTTGCTGGAATAAAGGATTTGTTGGAATAAAGGATTTATCTCAGAGAAGCCCATCCGTAATTCCTCATGGATGTTTTGGGAGCTCTTCCCTCCTTGTGTTCCTTAGCAAAGATTCCACTGAACTCTCATTGAGGGCTGACCAACTCTTCAATGAGGAGCACTTCAGGAGTTCCACTGGCACTGGGAAATTCCTTCCAATGCCATTCCAAGGGTGGAAGTGAGGAAAAATGAGAAAAAAAAAATGTTTAGAAGAAAAAAGCTTGAATTTTTTTGCCAAAGCTGCCAAAAGTTGCATCTCATTGGCAGGGAAGACAAATCAATGTTTGCTATTTTCTGAATTCCAGCATGCTCTGGCAGAAATGTTTTTGCTTCAAAACACAAAGGATTTCCTGTGATCCAAGAAAATGAAATTTTGCCTCATGTGTTTTACATAAAATATTGAAACAACAGATTAATCCTGCTTGGGCACCTCCCACAATATTCTGAATTCATTCATTGCTACATCTTTAATGTTTTTTAGAAGAAAAAGGCATTTTTCAGAGGGAACAAGCGTAGAAATATTTTTAAGCAGAATTGGTGGTGAAAGCTCAGTGAAGAAGAACCATGGACACAAGAACCATGGGAGCTGCATCCATGGGAATTCGTTGATGGAGAGGAAATCTCAAGAATTAAGTAGGAGCATGAAACTTCTACAGTTTGAAACAAAAACCTCATGATTTTGGACAAGTTTTGCCTGCAATTGCAGGTGTTATCCTTGGTACACAAAACTTTTCTTACTCTTCCATGGAATCATTGCTTGATGTAGGAATTTTCTCTTTAAAGATGGAAACAATGGAGAACAAAGAAGAACCTGGTGAAAGTGTCTGCTAGAGAACACAAGGAGAGAAAGAGAAGATGGAAAAATTCCTCAAGTGGTGTGCAAAGTAAATTAAACTACAGGGGGATCTTTATTAATCAAATGGGTTTTTGGTAGAAAATGTAGCCACACATACCCCAGATCTCTTCTGTGGGGAAAATAAGATCAGCCAGAAAAGATCTGAATTCGAAAGCTTTGGGGGTTTTCTGTCTGATCTATAAATCTGACGTGGCTGATAAACATCTCCATGTTCGGGTTAAAAGATGTCTTCTATCTAAGGTTCACGTATCTCAGGGAAATAATTTAAGCTGAAAATGACGGGGATAAAAATCTGGGATCTGACCAACCAGAGAAGAAGGTTTGGCACTTTTTATAATTTTCCTAAGGAAACCATCACAGGATATCAGCTCCAAAGACAGTGGAAGAAAAATCTTTTATTCATGTTAGGAGCATTTCATGAATGCCATGGGATTTTTTTTCAATCCAGCGTGTGGTCTGGTCACAGAGAGCTCCTGGAAAATCCCTGGAGACGAGCACATTTCCAAAGAATGATGATTTTTAGTTATATTAGATACCTACTGGAGTTTGGGAGGAATCATCTTCCAGAGGTGTTTATTCCTCCATGGGCTATCCAAAAAAGCTGACATGGGGATTTTCATTTTTTTTGATGCACCAGCTTTCAAAAAAAAAAAAAAAAAGGAGTAGAAGAAATAGTCACTGCATGTTTCTGAATAAAGTTGCTAAAATAATTTGTTTGCAACTTCAATAACAAAAGTTAAGAAATTAACTCACTTGCCTTTCCTCAAACCCCAATTTTATTTTCCTAAGAAACATGAAATAAGATAGAACTTTTTTGTTCAGCTTGATTGAGTCTACCAGCACATCTTCAGCCAAAATATTCCGTAATCTAGTTTTAAAAAGTTGCAATCTCTGCTAAAAAAAAAGTTTTCATTTTGAACCAAATCTTCTCTGATTTAGGCCCAAAATGCACAAAATTATAGGAAAAACCCAACATTAATGTCTTGGGGGCTTTTGTAGCTCAACTGACAATAATTTTAGCGGCTGTAGCAGTGCCTGGTTGAGCCCCTCCAGGCCGTGCTAATCCTGGAGGTTGGAAAACAGCCACACTTCCCACGTTCAGGAGACAGAGTCCATGAGGCACAAAAAATACATTTGTGAGTCGAGGATTGAAGAGGAGAACATTCCAGTCTTTCCCTGAACCCCATGGTTCTTGTGGAGTGAAGGAGTTGAAGGACCAGAAGGGAAAGTTTGGAGACCAGAAGGTCTGTGCTGGCTCCGTGGGATGTTCCGAGGAGGAGCCCTCCAGGAGCCACTCACCAGGAGTGGAGGGACCTTCCTGGGTGGAATGAAGAACTCCTGGGGACTCTGGGACATCTGAGAAGGCAATTTTCCATCTTTGACTCCCCTTTGCATTGTCATGATGAAACCAGGATATAATTCCATAAATGTTTGGGGATCCCTGCTCATTAGAACAGCGTGGGTTTAATCTGCATGGCACCAAGAGCCACGACCTTTGAATTTGACTTGGCAGGGCCAGGAGGGCTATCAGTGTTCTGGGAAATCAGCTTGAATTCAATTGCAGCTCTAATCTGGGAAACCCGTGCCTGACCCGTTTTATTGCCCTGAGCTCAGCACCAGGCCAAGGCTCTGGGGGAAAATGCGTTGGAGCTCTCACGTAGCCCAAGGAGACGTCTGGTTCAGCAGATTTCCTTCGTCATCTTGGGGATGAATCCCATCCTAAAGAGCCTGGGAAGAAATTAGATTGGAATTAAGCTGAATTCTCACCTAACCCCATCCATGGAAGTGTTGGATGTCTATTCAAAACCAAGCATGTGCAAGTCTCCAGACAATGGAAAGACTGCAATGTCCAAGGAAGGGTTCTTCCCATATATTTTAGGTTCAGATTAATACTTTCTAGCTTTTTCCACTGAATATATGTGATGTAGAGAGCTCTGTTGATTAAACATCTAAATTTTATATTACTGTAGCTAGGTGAGATAATAAATCTATTTTAGGGCAACGCAAACCTTTTTTTCTGAAACTCTGTTAAGTGGTTTTGGTCACGTTTTCAGGTGTCCCTGATCAAAAGCACTTGGTGTATGATTAAGATGAATAATCTTAATGGAGATAAATAATCTTATGTAATTGCAAGGGAATGGAGACTTCAGGTAAAATTCCACGTGTCACAACACAAACATTTAATGTATCCATGGCGATGACACTGCTGAGCAGAACTCACCAAATGCTCCTGTTGCTGTGGGAAGGAGGGACAGATTCCGTCTTTCTGCAGCTTCATGTGACTGTGGAATCACGTTTCTGGACGCTGGATGGAATTAAATTCATCAGCTATAAAGATCTCAGTCCCCGTAACCACACGCTGACACATTTTCAACCGTCAGGTTTCACCGAGCCTTTTCCCAAGAAGTGACTAATTTTGAAAACGTTTTCATTTTTGCCCTGGGGTACCAATGGTTTCCATTTATCCTCATTTGCTGGAACTGGATGCAATCTCCTGTGCTCATTTTATCACTGATTACCACACAAACTCGGAGGGCAAGTCTGATGTGAATATGAGGAGAAATTTCTTTACTTGGAGGGTGACAGAGCACGGAGACGGGCTGGAACATAGACATTGTGGAGTCTCCTCTGGAGAGGAAAATACAGCTGGACACAATCCTGTGGAACCTATTCCAGGTGAACTTGCTTTAGGAATGAGGGTTGGCCAGGGTGTTCTCCTAAAAGTTCCTTCCAATCCCAACCACGCTGGAGTTGGGATTCTGGCTTTAGCTTTAGTTTCCCTGACATTGCTGAGATTCAGTCAACAATGGACAGGATACACTCTAGAATACATCAAAATTTTGAGCACACTCAAGATGAACCCACATTCTCCGTAAAAATTTGGTTTGTGGGTTCGTTTAGTCACTAACAAACAGCTCCTTCCAGTTTCACCCCAAATTTCTGTGATACAAGATGATGTTCAACAATCCTTTGGGTCTCAGACACAGATCATCCCTGAAAGAGGCATCCCCTGGATTTCAGGGAAACGTGAGCATCATCCAAACACACATTCAGTCATGATCTGAGTCAGGGGACCCTGCTCAGACCACGACCTGTGAGTTAAAGGGAATATATTGGAACAGGGTGCCCAGAGAAGCTGTGGCTGTCCCTGAATTTCTGGCAGTGCCCAAGGCCAGGTTGGATGGGACCTGGAGCACCCTGGGACAGTGGGAGGTGTCCCTGCCCATGGCAAGGGTGGAGCTGGTTGATCTTTAAGGTCCCTTCCATCCCAAACCATTCTTGATTCCATTATGTGGTGCTGAGTAATGCTAAGAAGTGAAGGATCTATCACCTCATTATCCTCTCAAGTCACCTCAGGCAAAATGTGAGACAAAATATTTTCTTTATCCCAAATGAATTGGAGATTTCAGGCTTAATTCCTTTGTACAAAGATGGTAGATGACTGCTCTTTGGAAAACCTTCCAGTCTCTGGATTTAACTCTCTTTCAAAGCCCCTTTGAGAACTTCTAAGAAATAAATATTTTAAGATACTTCACAGTATTTGCCAGCCCTAAGTCTCTTTCCCTTCCCACATGACACTCAGGACCTGTGTGGGGACAGCTGGGTGGAGCCTCTGGGGCAGGAATTTCCTTGCAGACCGACATGTCCACATTTATTTGTATCTCCAACGTGGAGTTGGGTGGCTAAGCTGCCACCAAAGACAGCGCTTGGCTGGGACAGATCTGCTCCAAGGCTCCCTATTCCCAGCATCCCTCTTCATTACCCATGTTCCCAGTCTAGGGCTGGCTCTTCTTCCTTCTCCATCTCACCAAATTGTTCCAAAATTCACCTCCAGCCTGTAGCAGGCAATTTTCTCTCCCTGTTGAGGAGACCACTGCAGCCCTGTCGGCCTAAAGACTCACTTCCAGGGTGTCTGTCCTTCCCACATCTCCCAAGCACCCATTCCCAGCATTGTTTCCTAATTGTGTGCAGATTTCTGACCAATAGCCCCCCTCTCTCCCACTCCTCTTCCTCAGCTCGTAATTGATCAGACACTGAACAGCTGCTGGCTATTTTCTCTTCCCGAGGAACACACGGTAATTGTATGTATGGGCTCCAAATCCCTAAACATTTGGAAAGGAGAAGGACTTGAACAGGAGCCAGTTCTTTTTTCAGTGCTGGTACCAGCAGCAGTGGCAGGCATTTCAATCAGATCAGGAGGGGTAGTGAGGGCGGGGTGTGCTGGGGTTGTCAGATTTGCTGAGATTCACTTGGAGAGGGAAGGAAAAGAAGGGAAAAATGCTCAAGAGAGAAAAAACTGAAACCGGCAATCAACAAACCAAGGCAGCTCACACAGTTGGAGCCTGTCCCAGCTCCAGAGCACTGAGATTACTCCCTGAACCAAAGGGCATTGTTTGTATCCATGTTCACCCCCATTTCCCAAAGTTGGCATTGCCCCGTGCCAAACGGGCCAGCTTGATCCCGGTTTAACCTGGGGGTGATCCATCGGGAGCATTGCCACCTTCAGGTCCTGTTCCAATCCCTTGGGAGAGGAAGAGGCCTCAGCAGAGGCACCTCTCACCTGTTGGAGGTGTTTCTCCTGGGGTTTATTTGCTGTGTGGGAAGTGAAAGCCAACACCCTCCTCATTAGGGCATCTCAGCCTTGGGACAGGAGTTGTAGGGATGAATTCGAGTGACACGTGTGTGACAAAGCAAATCGAGAATGGCAGATGTGGAGTAATCAAGACAAAAGCAAAAATTGCACCTCAGAAATATTCCTGAGTTGTCTTGCAGGAGTTTCAATTCACGTGTGTAAAGCCACCTCCTCACTAGGCTGCTTTCCCAATATTGGGAATATTGAAATCTGTGGAAGAACCAGAGCTACTCCAGCCATGGGATACTCCTCCACCCCTGCCAGGAGCAGGGACACCTCCCACTCTCCCAGGCTGCTCCAAGCCCTGTCCAGCCTGGCCTTGGACACTGCCAGGGATCCAGGGGCAGCCACAGCTGCTCTGGGCACCCTGAGCCGGGACTGCCCACCCTGCCAGGGAAAAATCCCTAATATTTGATCTAAATGTTCTGTCCTTCAGGTGAAGGTCATTCTCTGTGTCCTGTCCCTCCATCCCTTGTCCCCAGTCCCTCTCCAGCTCTCCTGGAGCCCCCTCAGGCCCTGCAAGCGGCTCTGAGCTCTCCCTGGAGCCCTCTCCTCTCCAGGGGAACATTCCCAGCTCTCCCAGCCTGGCTCCAGAGCACAGCAGAGCTCAGTCCATCCCCATGGCCTCCTCTGGACTCATTCCAAAAATTCAGCATTTTTCTTGTGTCACCTTCCTTTGATCTGAGATGTAAGGATGAGACACCATAAGACCAAAATCTCCTATTCCACACTCTTTACAGAGATGGGTAAAGCAGAGGAGGCTTTGATTTGATTTTCTGGGGTGGTGTAGAATCCAGGAATCAGCCAAAAACGCCACCTTTGAAATACCTCACTTGGCAAGAAATGGCAGAATGGCACAGCAAGAAGAGGTGTCTTTGGGGGCTCTGGGAACTTTCCTGAAGTGGTGAGGACTGAAAACTGGGGCCCATCTGCTCTGAGCCTTCACTCTCCTGAGAGCCCCTCCATGAAACACCTCACAGACACTGACAATGTCCTCAATTCCTGATCCCTTCCTCCAGCACAGACTTATGGGAGAATATTTTTTTTTTTCCTCAAAGGACCATGATCATCATTGAACTTTGATTTTTAGAAGGAAATATTTGGCTCTATCACCAAGAAAAAGGAAATTGCTCGTCCACCGTCCAAACCTTTCCCTGTAATTTTGTCATCTTTGTAAAATTTGAACTCCTAGAGAAAAAAAAAAAAACAAAAACAAAACACAGCCCCTGATGTGAAAATTGACACCTGAGCTGCTGTCATTTCAGTTCAAATAAAAGACAAAACAATACTGTAATTCCAGGAATAGCAGCTAAAATCTGATAAATTTTTTTTTTTTGCGTGGGCCCAGTAACCCTACACTGGACGTTTGTGGCCACTTCCTAGAGAAAGAGGAGAAAGCAAAGAAAATTCCTCCTGGACAAACAGCACATGTAATACGACAATTGGCTCCATTCCTGAGAGGTTCTCCATGCCAGCCATACAAAGAGTGAAACCTTAGAAGGGAGATGTGATTTCTGCCTTGGACTGAGCTTGCAGCGTACTTAGACCTGGCTCAGGTGTGGCACAGGTAAAGCACAGCAGTCCTGGAATGGCATAACTGGAGAAGGGGATTGGGAAATCAGCTCTGCTTGGAATGTAAACGCTGCCCACAAGGCAGCTTAGCTTCCCTCAGCCTCCAGAAAGAGCCCTCGACCACACAATCGTGGGGTTCTCTGTCACCTTGGGGACAATGTCACAGTTTGGGTCCTTGAGGGGGTTCAAACCCCATTTGGGACCAGTGCTGAGGGTTCCTCATCCCTCCTGAGGGGCTGAAATGCAGCCAAGCCACAAATCCCGAGCAGAAATCTTTCTTTGAAAAGCTGAGTTGGTGTGAAATGAAGGTTGACAGATACACGCTGACATTTGATTTTGGACAGAATTGTAATGTTGCGAATGCTGTGCTCCCTCCCCCAGTCCTGAGCGTCTGAATAAATGAGCAAAACGAGGAAAAACGCTTACAAAAAGCACATTTTTATACCAGAGAGACACATCCCCCACTAAAACACTGCAACCTAATTTCTGCCTGTGCGTGCGGGTTGGATTTTGAAAATACTTACATTTGTTAGCATATTTATTCTCTTCATCTAATCAAGCAGGCTCATCAATGGTTTGTTAAGGAGATATGAGAATTCAGGAAAATGAAAAGTTAAGGGAATCTGTGGATCTGCACTTTCACTCTGCAGAGGATTCATCATTTTCTTGTGCGTGGCGAACGATTCTTGCACTTGACATCAGCCATAGAAAGTCATGTTTGCAAATTCAGCCCAAATGATCACCAAGAATAAAGAGAGAGAGATTATGGGAAAAGGCAGCACGAATTTTGGGAAGTCAAATCCATATTAGGGTGACTGGAAAGACCTGTCACCTTGGACCGTGGCAGTAAACAAGGGCAAGCTCCACTAAAGACCTTGGAAAGAATTTTGAGCCCTTCTAAACTGAAAGGCCAAAATGCAGCTGGAAAATGAGGCTGGAAAGTCTTGATTATCCTCCTCTGGGAATAAACCCCACCCAGAGGGAAGCAGGATGGAAAACACCAGATGTGGCTGATGTGAGAGGAATCCAGATTAGGTAAAGCTCTGCTGTGACTGGCGTGGAATTTGGTCCAATGCAAAGGACGAGGTTGTTAACATCAGCTCTTCCCTTTAATTCTGGAGCTCTGGAAACCTGTCATGGAGGATAGGGAAGATGAAATGGAAGGAGAAACTGGTGCATTCTCAGAGCAAGAAGAAATTTATCTCATGTCGCATTAGAACAGAATTTGTGCCCTCAGCTGCCTTTATATTCCTTTTATCCCCACCAGGATTATTTTTTGAGGATGAATCCTTGGATCTATTGCAGGATTCCACTAAAAGATGAGATTAATTCTGTGCTAGAGGCCTTTGGTGACAGCGGCTTCAGAGAGAGTCTGAAATGAAGATCTCACATCCTGGAATTATAGAATATTATGGGTTGGAAGGGACCTATCAGGATCAGACAAATCCCACTTGTATTTCAAGGTGTAAAAGATCAGGTTGGTTGATTTTGAGTGTGAAGTCGGGTTTTTTTTTTTGAGGTTGATTTTTTTTTGCTCCATCTGGGACTACAAAGACTCTTCCTGCCCTTCAGCCACCACATTTGAATTCTCTGGTCTCAATAAAAGGTTGGAATCAAACTGCAGCCTTTGCCCCAGTGGAGAAACCAGCAGGAGAGTTCCCTCCTCTTCCAAGCTGATGGATTTTATCTGGTTTCTAGGTACTCCATATCCACCCTAAATTAATCTGGGGTGTTAATGATCTTTTAATTCAAAACCAGAGGAAGGAGATGATTGTTTATTTGCATATCTGACATCCGGGATTCCAATTCCATTGTCCAGAAACAGACTCAAAATGGATCTGGCTCTAAAACTCATTAGACCTGGTGTATAAACAGGGAGTTACAGCAATGCTACAATCAAAAATTTTCAATAATAAATCAGTAGTTTTCCCAATTAATCTGATTACCACAGATAAAGTGTTTTTTACTATGATCCAATCCATCATTATCTGATTCCTCCTACCTCATCACTCCCTCCCTATTCCATTTATTTGATGTTTCATTCAACAAAACACACGGACAGGTTCTCCTCTGCTGCACCCCAAGCTTCTCTCCCAAAAACCCAAAGCAAATTTCAAAGCTCAAGGAGGTTAAAAATAGGTTAAAAACAGGCCAGTCCTGAAGGGCACCAGCACATGTTTACATGGCTACAATGATTTTCCTTTCCATCGAGGCCACAGTTTCCAGCTCTGGCTTGTCAGGGGTTTCTTTAGGATAATTATCCCATCTCCACAGCCACTGGCAGCTGGAGGCACTCTCACCCTCCCAAATTGCACATTAATTTGGCAGCGGAGAGGACGTCACAGGCAACCCGAGGCCAAGGGCAAATCCAAACACCTTGGATCCACCGCTTCATCACGGAGCTGGCCAGAAACCTCCCTGAACTTGCCAGAGAGGGATGAGGCCATGGAACGAGCTTCCCACAGATGGATAATGTGGGAGTGAAACCGCTCACCAAAGGACCCGTTTGAACCTTCCCCAAAACGCAGCAGGTTGGGGAGAATTTGGGGGATATTTGCACTACAGCTGCCAGGAATTCACTGCTCTGGGGGTGCGGAAAGGAATTTTTTGGGGGTGCAAGTCCAAGCTGTGCCAGTGAGGGATTTGAAGTTGATTCTTCTACATCCCATGGGATTCTGTTTTCCCCAGTTTCTGCATTAGAGGGGATGTGACTCATTCTCTCTCCTTGGTCACTTCACTCTCCACTGAAGAAGAGTTTCCCACTGAAAATTTCATGGAGACTGGAACGTTTCTGGAAGGGAAAAAGAAAAAAATCTGCCTTTATAAACATTTAAATGAAACTAAACAAGAAATTTGATTAGTAGTCCTTGTCTAAATGTCCTGTACAAAAAGACCAAAATCAGCTTTAAATCCCATCATGTTTTGAGTGGATTTAAATTTGTTCACCTGATAAATGTGAAGGAAAAGTTTATTCTGAAAATACAGCATGGGATTTTTTCCCTGAATTTTTTGTGCCCACAGATCCTGGATATGAATAGGTCATAGAACTTTAAAAACATTTCTTGATACTCATAACCTGCACAGGATTTTCCTGCAGAGTTCACCTCTGCATCTCCAAGGAAGGGAGAGGAATATTTTAAATAAACTGACAAATAAGGGACAAGGATTGAGGTCACCTTGTTGGGAGAACTGACCTTTCCCTTCCAAAGCCCTTTTGAATTCCCAGCCATGAGCCATTTGCAGCCTTGATTTGTGATCCACAATTTGGTTTTCCCACCTGCAGCACTGGCTGCTCTACTACAGGGGATGCTCCCAAAGTGCTCCCAATGCCTCTGGAATGATAATGTGTGTCATGAATAAACAGCAAGCATCATATCCTTTTATTCTGCTGGCTGTGGGCAGCTTCCTCTAATGCTGGACAATCCTTTCCATAAAAATTTTCCTAATTTCCAATTTAAACCTCTCCTGGCACAGCAAGAAGTTATTCCCTCTCCTGGCCCTGTTCCCTGGGAGCAGAGCCCGACCCCCCCTGGCTGTCCCCTCCTGTCAGGAGTTGTGCAGAGCCACAAGGGCCCCCCTGAGCCTCCTTTGCTCCAGCCTGAGCCCCTTCCCAGCTCCCTTCTTGTCCTCCAGCCCCTTCCCAGCTCCGTTCCCTTCCCTGGACACGCTCCAGCCCCTCAATGTCCTTCTTGTCACGAGAGGTCCCAAACTGACCCCAAGGTTTGGGGTGTGGCCTCAGCAGTGCCCAGCACAGGTGAATGATCCCTTCCCTGACCCTGTTAGCCAGGTTATTACCAGTTATCACTTCCCAGCACTTATCAGTGAATCCCTAAAGCCGAGCAGAGCAAGGAGGAGAAAAACCTCTGGCTCTCTTCCGTTTAAACATCATTTCCTTCGCATGCAAGTAACGTGAACGCTGCAATTACACGGCCAAGCAGGCTGAAGGCAGAACAAGGAGTGGGGGGAAAATAGGAGAAAAGATTTACAGCTCTTCCAAAAGATGAAACTGAAATATGTAAAAGAGGGCAGAGCCAATTGCCAAAATACTGGAGATTTTCTTTTCCTTCCACCGAGCATTGTGGAGCAGTGTTTTGAAGGGGGGGAGAGAGCGGGGAAGCGTTGGAATCTCAGGTTTTTTATTTCACCATGAAACTTTAGCACGAGAAATTTTAATTGTGGATCCTTGTGGACAAGACCTTGAAACCCTACCCAGCCAAAGCTTTCTGGTCCCGGAGTGTTCTTGGAACTGGGAGCAGTGGCTCCCAGTCACTTGGGTGCTTTATCCAAGTTTGTCCCTCTGGGATGCGCGGTGGGTTTGGGGGTTAACTCTTTGTTGGGAGCCCTGGGCACCCCTCGGTCAGGGGCTGTTTCACTGCCACTCCTGCAGGCAGAGGGTGTTTCTGAGGATCTCTCTGTGGGAGTTTGCTCTTTTCCCTGCCTTTGGAAAGCACCAGGCCTTGAACGCTGCTGGCACCGAATCAAGAAACTCCGGAGGAGGAACGGGAGCGCGGCCGCTCCGAGTAATTGATTGTGGCTACTGGTTGACTGCAGCAGGATTTGTGATAGTGTGAAATCCTATCTCTTGGAGGGCCTCAAAATTATCAGGGTATTTAATCACGGGCTGGGCATGTCTGGGCTGTATTTATGTGTATCACCATCAGAGGGTCACTTGGGCAAGGCGCTGAGATAATGGAAAGAAAAAGGACTTGGAAAATAAGGTAATAAATCCTCGTGCTGAGCTTTTAAATGTGCAGAACTCCTTGGGAAGCACCAGTAGCCAGCTAATGCACCTCCCCATGATTAATCTGCATTTTAGAGGGCTGATATTTTGGTTCAGGTAGAAGTCGGAGGTGCCTCTGTGACATTGATACAGAGCAGATGAAAAGTTGGCTTAGTTGAACTGAAAGGTGGGTCAGGAATCCACAGGAGAAACCCACGTGAGCTCACGTTATTTGGAGATTTCTGTTTCCCAAGCCCAAATATATTATAAAAACAGTCCCTCCTGCATAATTGTCCTGGTTCCAGATCCCCCAAGAAAACCTGCTGAAAGCTTTCAAAAGTCTGAAATCAAAAGGTGTTTTAGTTAAACATTTAGCAGAACCTTGTTTGTGTTGTAAGGAGGTTTTTAAAACAATTCTTGAAAAAATACCAACATTTCCCAGGCCTCGATATAGATTATTTTTAATTCTTTTCTATATTTTCATGCAATTCTTCTCTTTGGTTTTTTTTTCTGGGGGGTTTGTTTTTCTTTTTAATAAATGCAGTGATTAATTTCACTTCTCCAAACTATTTTTGTCACGAAGTTTCTATAAATCCAAGTTCCTGGAAGCCAAACACCTTGATAACTACTTGGAGACCGTTTTTAATAGTATTGCTAACAAGGTTATAAAAGTTTTACAGATTATGAATTTTTCCTGCCATCCCTCATCCACCTTCCTTCTGCCAACAGTTACAAATATCAGCTGCAAAATCACACAGGGATAAAAACATCAAGGCCAAAGACAAAAAGCTGATGGCACATTCCATTATTTGCAAATCCCATGCATATATTGGGCGTACAGGCTGGGATTCACCTGCCCTTTCTTTATATTCCCAGAATTCCAAGTTTGGGTGATTCACCTCCACTGATTGTAGAGGTTTAGAGAGAAGAGGTCAGGCTTGGACATGTAAAAAAATGGGAAACGCAAACTTTGGGCATCCTTTGTTCCTCCATCCTCGACAACCCCAAAAAATTCAGCTTCACCTCTAGGGAGCCACACCCCCAAAAATTTAAGGATACTCCATCTTTAGGTTCACCACGTGCCCATGAAGAACTAGGTGAAAAACTCACCCTTGATTGGGTCAAATGTTTTTAAACACCCACTTTAAAAAAAAAAAATAAATAAAGTATTAAAATTTATTTCCCAGTGTTTCCTACTTCACAAGCACCATCCTTGCTGACCTGGGAGTCACATCTTGGCTCATCTGATGGCTGGAGTGTTGCTGTTCCTCTGAACAAATCCCTTGGAGAACTTGCCCCTGACTGATAAACCAGTGGAATTTAGGAACAGGGGCTGCTGCATTCCAGAGGAGATAACCCTGATATGCCAAAAAAAGATTTTTGGATGTGTCACCAAAAAAAAAGCAGAATTGGCTTCAATTCCCACCCCAGTTCTGAGGGTTTGGAGCTGCAGTCCTACACCAGGCCTGGACAAAAGGCACAGGAACAAACTAATCCTTTGTCCCTTCACTTTGGGATACAGCTGAGCAAGGAAAAGAAGGAAAGGCTGCCTGGGGCAGGAAAAAGGGGGCAGGATCTTTAATGGAATGCTCAGAGAATTCACCTGAAAACCCAGAGCAAGGAAAGAGCTGGAGATTCCTTGGCTTCCACAATAAACATCTCATCAGTGTCAGCTCATCGTGTTTGCTTCAAACTGACAAAAATTTGACTGATTTAGGACAGAGAAATGTTCCAGCCTCTGTCAGCCAAAGCTGACACACCTGATTTCCCCCATATTATCTGTCTTTCTGTCTGTCTGTCTCCAGTGTGCTGAGTCATTCCTTTTTCACGAAAAGCAGCGTTTTCCCCTTGAAACTTGCACTCTCTGTTGAAAAAAAAAAAAAAGAAAAAAAATTCAAAAGTCATGGAAAATGTAGCTGTAGTACTGGGAACTGCCGTGCCAGATTCCCACTTGGCCTGGATCTCTATACCTCTGCTGACCTCAATAATAATTTCACTTGAGGGCAAGCAAAGAACTTGGTGTTCAGTCACAGAGTGACTGCAGCTGATCTGCTGAATAAATCAGAGCAGACCAGCCCCAGTTTCTCCTCGAATTCCCAGTAGCCCATGGCCAGTGGATTACTCCCAGGCAGTGGCACAGCAGTTTAATTGGAATCTTGCATTATTATTATTATTGTTGGTGCCGTTATTTTTAAAGGGTTTGGCTTTTTTCCAGGGGTCTTTGCCAAGTTGCTCAATACCATCACTGGCATCAAACTGAAGCCATTAAGTTTTTCCTGATGTGAGCATGAGCTACAAACGGGGATTATTTTGCAGAAAAAAAAGTGAAAACCCCCTCCTTTACAGGCTCTTGGCGTTCAGCAGGGGCAGCTTAGAATTTATCCTATCACTGAGAAGTCCACCAGCCTTAATGAAATCCCAAATTTATGTCCCCAGCTGTGTCCGTGACTTTGCTGAACAGCACAGACGAGGTTTTGCAGAGTTTTGCCTCCTCTCAGTGCTGCAGGTCCCCGAGAAGCTTTCAGTTCTTCACTAATTGAGGTTAACAGAAAGTTTATCCTCATTTTCCACAGCCAGGTGCCATTTTCCAAAGAGAGGGGAAGTAGCAGAGCACCTTCAAGGCGCTTCTTTCATGAAGGCACAGGAAAAGCGGTGGCATCACTCTCCAGCCTTGCCCAGCTTTTCCATGGTTTCTCTAATCCTTAGGATAGTGGTGCTGTGCAGACTGAGCTTGGAAACACTAATAAATATTCAGCCTGTCTGCTTTTTGCTGAATAATGGAATATTTCATGTTCAGTTGGAGTCAGGAGCGGATTTGGGGCAGAGAGGGAGGCAGAGGGGGTGTGGGATTGAATTGCTTTCCCTGCTGGGACCGGGGTTTAGTTTTGTGGGGTTTTTTGCTGTCACAGCTCTGAAAGACAGAGGAAGGAGAAAGGAGGAGTGGGGCAATATGAGGGGAGGACAAGAAATATTTCTGTGCTGATGCTGATTAGCTGATTTGCCAAGGAAAGAGAGGGAAAGAGAGGGGAGCACGTTAACAGATCTCTATTTAAATCCCGACTTCCAAGTGAAAATGTGTTGGCTCCTTCTAAATCCCTACGGAGCTTTGGAGACATCGAAGCCAGCAGACACCCTATGATCATCCCCCCTGACCTTTCTTAACTCAGTCTCGAAACTTTACCCAGTGATTCCTGGAATGGAAGGAATTCTCCCCACTATGTGCGTGCATTTCTAAGATGCAGCTTTAATAAACTGATGATGGGGATCGGATTGCCGGTGATGCCACGGGCTGGTTCCTGTGTTCCTCTGCAGGAATGCGACCAATGGCTTGTGGTTGAGTTAAAGCACATTTATCCCTTCTTCCTGCAGCTCCTCCTAATTCTGCTGCTGCTGACAGAGCTGCCTGGTCCTCGCAGGCTTGAGGAGATTCATGTGCCCATGAATCATGGAGCTGTGCTCCAAAGATTTCCCAGCTCTTCCCCGAGCTGAGCAGGTCAAGGTTGACCAATTTTTCTCTTGTCAAAATCCAAGCTTCAGCCACAGGAATTCTGGGCTGCAGATCCCCCAGGATGCCAAGCCTTGGATATGTGAGGATTTGCATTCTGGAGAGGTTTAAAGCCCCAGGTAATCTCGTCTCATGATCCAAAGGTAGGCCCATGGATATCCTGAAAGAGGATCCAGGGATGAAGGTGGGGGAAAAGGTACAACCCTCACCCCATGCAGTAGTTTTACAGATTATCCCTGTCTTATCCGTTCCACTCCTCATCTCCTGAAAAGTCAGTTTTGGAATGACAGCTCCACTTTCCATGAAATGTTTTCTTCAGCTACTCCAGAATTTCATCAAGCAGAAAATTTGGCCATTTAGCCAGGACTTCCCACCAGACCAGCAGCTGCAGAATTCCCAGTTCTGAGAAAAAAACAACCCCAGCCCTGCTGCACTGGAAAAATGATGTTGACAGAGCTGGGATGATTTGTGGATGCCCAGAATCGTGAAAGGCTGAGCTTATGCAGGTAAAACTCTCAGCACAGGGAACAGAAAATCATGGTGGTGCATCCTGCTCATCCTGGACTCACTGCACAGGCAGCCACACTCTCACATCCCTGTCTGGGGTTTTCCAGCTGAAATATGGGATCACTCCGCTTTTGTGCCTCCTTATCTCAGCATGTTAAGCTGTGGATCAGGGGACTCAGCTCTCCTGAATGTGTAAAAACACAAAACTGGAATGAGAAGGATAAGTTGAGGTTCTTTCACCTCTTGGTGAAAATCCCTGCCTTTTCTATTCACCAGATTCTCCCATTTTCTTTGCATAAAGACTGTTTTCCTGCCCTTTCTGTTGAAAGTCCCTTGGACCACTCACCAGGTGTCTTGGGCTGCAGCGCAAAATGTAACTAAAAATGTGGATTCTGTCCCCAGCTGTTGGAATGGAGCAGGGCTGGGGTGGGGTAACCCTCTGTCCATGGCCCAGCTGTTCAAAACCAGCTGGGGCCGTTTCTTTATCCCTGCCAGGACCCAGCCTCCCTCCAGGCACAGATCTCCTGCTCAGGGGACACTCAGTCTCCCTGCAGGCCTGAGAACATTCCAGCATCCCCCTGGCAGCTGCTGCAGCCAGCCCAGGAGCCCAGCATTCCTAGCTGGATCCAAGCTGGCCTTTGGAACACCCAGCAGCCTTTGGCACGGCATTCCCAGAGGGACACCAGGCCCAGCCATCCCCAGGGCCCCTTCCCAGGGAAACTCCCCCTTTGTGCAGGATCCCTGCTCCAGCAGAGCCACCTCTGCCACTGCAGGAGGGCTGCAGCCCCCATGGGATGGCCCTGCCACCAACCCCTGACCCACAGGGCTCACCCTGGATCCTCACTCTGCCAGTGGGTTTGGTTTTTTGTATCACTGCATTTTTATTCTAGTTCTCCTAATGCAGAACTGTTATTGCTATCCCCATATCTTTGCCTGAGAGCCCCTTAATTTCAAAATGATAATAATTGGGAGGGAGGGGTTTTCCATTCTCCATTCCAAGGCAGGCTCCTGCCTTCCTGAGCACAGACCTGGTATTCAAACCAAGACACCACCTAATCTGGTTGGGACTTTTCAGTCTCATTGTGTCACTCTTGGCTTTATTTTTATTCTGAGGAAAAAACAGGCACCTGCAGAAAGGAGGAATCACCCTTCAGGGATGCATCTCCCACTCCATGGACTATCGAAAGGACCTTGGTGAGGTGAATAATGAAGTCAGATGAGATGAATTTGACATTTAGGATCCATTTCCCTACAGAAATAAAGGATGTGTTTCATTTTCAGCATCACATGCTGCCTATTTATAGAAATATTGTCTTTTGACTATTTTCTAGCTTAAAAGAAAAGGGTTTCGTCATGCTGGAATAACTTCTTAATTCTCCAAAAATTGGAGAGAATTCAGAAATTCGTGTTTCTTCTCAAGTTACCACTTTTATTTCTCATGCACTGATTTGATTTCTTATCAATGATCAGTTTCTAGTCAGGACTGGGTGTTGCCAATCTCAGCTTTAACATCAGGCCTGTCTTGTAAAAGCTCCTTCTCTCTATTTCTGATTACAGAGAGGGAGAGAGAGGAAAAAAAAATCATCCTAAATTTCTAATTAATTAGGAACCATTAATCTGAGTCTTTTCCTTGTGCACCAATATTTGCTTTTTTCAATTGCATTGCTCCTGCGAGTGTTTTCCATGCATGGCTACAGTTAATAATTTGAATTTTTTTATTAATTACTATAATTTGCCTGAGGAAAGGAAATCCCTCCAGCGTGGAATTTCAGCTCTGTAAACCTCCTGAAGGAAGAAGGGGGAATTCTAGGTCCACCAAGGACATATTTGTGGACTCACAGTGCTGAGGCAGATTCCTTCAGGAGAAACTCCTGGGGATCAGATCCGCAGCTGATGGGAACCAGAAGTTCTTCCACCTGTCCAAATCCCATTTTACATCATCTGCTCCTACCAGATCACTGTAAGATTGGCAGTGGATTTTATCACTGAATATTGGCAGTGGATTTTATCACTGAATATTGACAGTTGATTCAATCATGGAATATTGACAGTTGATTTCGTCACTGAATTTTGGCAGTTGACATTATCATTGCTCTAAAACAGGAGCTAACATTTGAGTCATTGCAATGTTTTACCCTCTCCACAAAGGGGATGTCAATTGAAATAATTTTAACACTATCAAAATGTCTGTGTTCCATAAGGCAAAATAATCTTGCTCGGCGCTCCCTGTGCGGTGCAGCCTTTTCACATTTGGATCCCATGCTGAGCTTGAGGTCACTCTGGAGAGGAAAAGGAGAGAACTTCACCTGGGGAAGCAGAGAGCAAAGAGCAGGAACTTTGATAATTCCAGTTAGGAATCCACAGGCTGCTCAGAGGCTGAGGGGCTGTCAGTCTAGTGGTGAATTACCGGGCTCATGGAGGTGAGATGGAAGAATAAATGCAATTTATCCATGGATCCACAAGCTGCCCATCCCCAGTTTATCCACGCACACACCTCCCGCTGCAGAGATGCTTTTAGGACTCACCAATGCCACATCTCAAGCACTGAATAAGCTACTGGCATGTGTTAATGGCATCACACACATCATCCCACAAAATAAAGCTGCTGCAGAAAGCAGGGGCTACAGAAACCCTTCTGACCACAGCAATCCCGTCCCTTGAAGACAGAGTCAAGAAACTGCAACCAAAAAATTACGGCAACTAATTCCATGGACTATTCAAAAATAGGACTTATCCAGCTGGACTCTTATCTTTTGTCAAATGGAGATTACTAATTTTGTAGTTGTTGTTATTGTGTTTATGTTGCTACCCTGTTTTTTTAAGTTGTCTGTTAATCTTTACCAAGAGGCCTTTACAATCTGAAGAAGAAGGGACTGGGATAAATCAAAATTTAGCCCAGGTTCTTTGCAACAAGGAGTGGGCCTAGGACCCCGAGGAGCAGGGGGCTGAAACCTTAGACTTGTAAGGTCAAGCTGCTGTCCCATAGCTACAATTGGATATCTGTCCCCCAGGTAAAGCCTATACCTGGCCAAGGTAGCCATGCCCCAGGCCTTTGGATGCTGCTGCTCTCAGACCATGTGCTCTCTGGAAGGAGCTCCAGGCCATGTGGCCATGGCTGCTGCCTGGAGAGCACATGGTGACTGAAATGGATTAAAGAACATCTCTGGGCCTCATCCATCGTAGCCATCCCCTTCCCCAGCCAAACCGGGTTTGATGGAGCAGGAAGAAACCCCTCGGGGGTCTGCTACAACAGTGCTGTGATCAATCCATCACTCCTCTGGCCACCACCTCTCTTCCCCTCCCCTCAGGGGGGCAACAGTCACTGTTTTATTCCTTCCAGACCTCATTTACTTCTCTGGGAAGAACAAACCTCCTTTGTCTGGGGCTCCTGCAGGTTGCACCCGGCGGGAGGGGGTGCCAGGGGCAGAGCCCACAGCTGGTTCCTGAGCACACCAGGGACCCCGGGGCCACCAAGACCCCACAGACACAGAGAAGTCAGGCAGCCCTGTGCTATGGGAGCTGGCCCCACGTCCATGCCAAAATTTTGGATTTCCTGGCACTCTCCAGCTCTTTGGACCATGGGGATTATTCATTGCACAAGGTATCCGAGGCCAAACTGGCTTTTGAGAAAAGTGCGCGGGAAACAAATCGAAACGACCTCTTCAGGCAAGGATCCTATGGAAGTGTTTTTAACAATAACAGAGCAGGAAACTTTGCCTGCTCAGACATTTACCCAGCTTCTCTGCCTGCTGGCATTCCTCAAGTGCACTTGGACACACGCTGGGCCACCGAGGGCCGGGACCCTCTCGGATTTCACAAACCGAGCAAGGTCAGCCCAGGGCAGAGGTTGGATGAGATTCCTCGCAGTGAAACCCCCACTGTCCATCAAAAATGGTGCTGCTCCTTCCATTGGCAGTGAACTTCACCTCAGTCCAAGATTATTCCAGAGCTGGGAACAGCTGGAGTTGTTCTTCTGGACAGTGGGACCCACCCACGTCCTCCTGACTCCGTTGAGGACTTGGTACAATTTGCACAACGCTGGAATATTCACCCAAAATGGCCCTGTCAGAGTAATTTCTAGCTTGAACATTCCACACTCTGCAAGACTCTTGATAAATAAAATGCTGCCCAAGGTATCCCTCTTGCTGATTCCTCTTTTCCAGGGAAATCCTTGCACACCTTCCCTGCTCCCAGCGTGAGGGGTGCTATAAAACTCAGCTCAGAATTTGCCCCAGGCAGCACCCACACAGATATTTCAGGAGTTAAGTGTGTTCAGTGAGATTCAAAGTTAGGGATGCTTATGGTGTAGAAATCTACCTGGGTTTGTGACTCTCAGCTCTTCTTGGAGTCAATAAAAGAGGTCTTTGGGTGTCAGACACAAGATCTGATGAGTGCATCCACTTTAAAATGAACAAAATGCCTCTGTTCCATCAATTGGCCAAGAAAAATGCCTCAATAAATTCACTAAATTGATTTTTGGGACTTTGCAGCCTTTTTAGGAGCCCTGAATTCAGCTTTCGCATGATCTCAGGCCCTCAGGCTGTGGGTTGAAGGACATTTTAAACCATCATAAAGGAACCCCCAGCCCTATTTTCCTACATCCTGGGCTACTGATTCTCCCCAAAGACACCAAAAGCTCAGAACCTGAAAAGGAATCAACTCCTCATTTGGGGTTTAGCAGGGAAAACACAAGCCAGAGTGGATTAGAAATAGAAAAGGCTGTAAACAGGACTCTCCACCTGGCCTGAGGAGTCTCTCTTCAGAGGTTTGTTTTCATTCCAGGAACTGTCAGCAGCATCCTGGATTGTGAATTATTCCACACAGTCCCCTCTGGCACCCTGGGGAATTTGTCTTTGTCACACTGGACCCTGCACTGCCGGGCTCCCCAGTGCTCCCAGCCAGCTCCCTGCTTTTCCTCTGGCCATGCCTGTATCTCATTCTCTCCCTGCCCTCCATAAATGGCTTTTTCCTAGGAATGCTCTGCTGCTTTCAGGAGGGTTATAATTTCCATTTCCTCTCCTTGGCCCAAAGGGGAGCATCCGATACAAGACAAACAAGCAGAGTTGTCTCCTGCTGCTCAGCTGCAATTTTTTTTGTAAAGAACTGTCAATTACAGCGCATCTATAGTTCCATTCTCCCTTTTCTAAAAAAAAAAAAAAGTTCTTTTTCCAGCTGTCCTGTTCTCTTGCATGGATTTATTTTAAGGCTGCTGCCTGATATTAGCAGTGCAAGGGAGAGAAGGGAACCTGTAGCCCCTAAGGGACAGGATTGCAGCCACCTTGGATCATCCCAGACTGATGTTGATCAGGATTTTAAGCTCCAGATCCATCATTTTGCTCAAGGTCAGAACTCTGAGGCCTTCCTTGGAAGAATCCAGCCTGGGAAGTTCAAAGTTTCATTGGAAAAGTCAGGATTGTGAAGACACCTTGAGCCATCTCAGTCCTGAACCACTCCCAAGCGCTGTTGACAAACAAACACAAAAATAAAAATCCAAATTTTCCTTAATCCTTGGAGACAGGGAGGAGCCCCATGAGATGGGCAGGACGAGACTCACAGAGACAGATTACAGGTTGCAATTTTGTCTGGAATTTCTGGGACTGGATTGGAGACAGTGAAATTATGGCACCTGCAGATACCTGTAGCAGCAGTGAGGGAGAAGCTGGTTGCTACAGCAATGATGTGTGTTATGCTAAACCCCATATCCCTGATAGAGAGAGCAAGGAAGGGCACGGAGCTGGGAAAGGGAGAGATGTGGGAAGCCAGATGAAAAGTTTTATTAGGTGATTATTAAACTCTTCTGCAGTGCCAAGTGCAGCGCAAGGCTGCCAGCTCGTCTCACTGCAGACCCAAAATTAAAATAATGAGAGGGGCCCTAATCATGGGCTGGGTGGTGGCTGATTTTCTATCTGGGCTGGGTAAAAGGCTGCAACTCCCTCATCAATCCAAGAGGGAAACTTGGAAGTAGCAGAGAAGCTTCTCACGAGGACAATGAGTCTGTATCTGAGAAGGGAGCTGTGGTTCCTTTATAAATCCAGACAACTAATCTGGTAATAAAAAGTCTGGTAAGAACCCAGACTATCCATCAGTCAGGGCAACCAAAATCTGGCTCCTTTCCCAGGGAATGGGGGAAGATGGGACTCTCTCGACCACCTACTCATGGAGCTGAATTCTTTTGTCGTGACTGCTTCATTCCATGGACACGGGGATGGCACCCAGGAGCTCTGCAGAGTAGGTGGTTGGAATGATTCATCCCTGTCACACCACGAAATCCCATCTGGACAATCTCCATCCTCTTCATGCACTTTAACAGGTGAGCTAAATGCAATCCACTCATCATGCGTGACATCCAGACATCTCCCATGGAAAGAGACAGGGATTTATGGAATTTGGATTGGAAAGAACCTTAAAAATTATCCAGTTCCAGCAGCATGGGCCGTGTGCCATGGGCAGGGACACCTTCCACTAGACCAGGCTGTTCCAAGCCTTATCCAGCCTGGCTGTAAACACTTCCAGCCAGGGTAGGTGTCAAGAGCATCAGTTGTAAACAGGGATTCCCAAAGTTTGCATCCAGACCTAAGAGCCACCACAAGCAGCACATGGATGTGGATTCAAAGAGATCCAGGTCTTGGTTCAGCCAAGCATTTTATGTCACTTTTTGAACCTAAATGTGGCTGCTTGGCAGTGGCTGGCCAAAATGGGGTGTGAGATAAGACAAATCTGCTGTCACTCCATGGTGATGTAACCCTGGACGCTGATCCTGAGGCATTTGGGGTGGACGCACCCACCCATCCGCCTGGAATCTCCTACAGAGCAGGGTGAGACCTTCTCCAGTGTGGATCTCATCCCTCCAAAGGGCTGGAACAAGCTTCCCTTTCTCTGACCCCACCAACCTAGGATTCTGCACACGGAGACCGATCCAATTTTAAATATCACCAGCAATACAACCCTGCCCACGTGACGTCTCTAGGGACATTTCGGCTGTTTTAACTGAATTTCTCCTCTGCTGCAGGAAGATTTCTCCACACCAAGCTTTCACTTGCCTCAGCCTCCTGTTCCTCTCATTACCCTGGTGGTGGTGGTGACCTTCTCACATCCTTGGACCAAGCCCAGGGACAGGGGAAGGTCACCATCACCTCACCAGGTTGGCACGGAGAAGGCGACACAAGTCCCTTGACCTATGATGCTTTCCACCCATGTGAGCACAAGCGTTCTGTGGGATGTGTGAACTGGCTGTGGGATCTGGAGGCAGATTTCCATGCCTAGAACAGGCAGTCCTGGTAACCCTCCAGGAGATGAAAGGCAGGAATATACACAGCGCCGGGCGGAAAGGCAGAGCCGCTCTTCGGGAACTGCGTGGGGCTGACGTAATGTTCTGTGCCGTGATATTCCCAGTAGGAACATCTGAGTTTGGGTCACAGGTTTGCAGGGAGCCATCTTGCTAACGTCAGGGCAGCTCGGAGCAAGCCAGCCTCCGTTTTTCCACTGTTTGAGTGTGAGGGAATCCGCGGGATTTTGCCTGCGAGCACGGAACCGGCGCGCCTGGTGCTGCCCCTCCTGAAATCCCTGCTTTGTCTTGGGCCCTTCCCAGTAAACCCTTGGCTCACCGTTAGTGGCTCTGCTAAGCCGTGCCTGTGCAATCCATAGCTGGACGAGTTCATGGGGTGGATGGAGAAAGAGACCTCAGGGCTTCAGCACTTTGCAAATCCCACAGCGAGTTCCTATCTACTCCCACTCCTGCAGGAACTCCATGGAAACGAGCTCAAACTGTGCAAATTGGCTGCAAAGTGTTTTTCTTGAGTCAGTAACACAATACTTTTTCTTTCTCGACATCAAACACTCGGTTCACCCCCAAACAGCCCTTGCCAGCTCCCAATGTGATAAGCAATTAGTTTGGTTAAGGCTTCTTTTTTTAGGAGCTAAAGCTGTGGGAGTTGCTGGTCTTGGAGGAGATGTGAAATCTGCTCTTTCCTCATCCAGACCATTCGTGCGGAACTCCACCACCTCACCTCCCGGACACAGAGAGCCAAGGCAGCTGCTGGGCATGGAAAGCCTCTGGAACTGGCCATGCCTCAGAAGCCTTTTCTGCTTTGAAGGAATTTCTACTCCTGATCTTTGCAGCAGGAAAAGATTTGGATTCTCAGGTCATTTAGACCCAAACCCACAAAGCTCTTTTCTTTGAGGCCCTAACTCTGCAAATCTGTTTTCACCAAGACTTAAAATATCTATTTCATAAGCAAAGGTGAAAAAGAAATCGCCAAAATGTGCTGTGAGTCAGAAATTTGAGGGCCATCAAGATGTTCTGAGGGCTGAAGCATCTCAGCTATAAAGACAGCACCAGGCTGGGAGAGCTGGGATTGCTCAGCCTGGAGAAGAGAAGGCTCCAGTGAGACCTTGGAGCCCCTTCCAGTGCTTATAGAACCTCCAAGAAAGCTGGAGAGGGACTTTGGACAAGTGATGGAGGGACAGGACAAGGAGGAATGGCTTCCCACTGCCAGGGGACAGGGTTAGATGGGAAGAAAATCTTCCCTGTGAGGGTGGTGAGGCCCTGGAATGGATTTCCCTGAGAAGCTGCAGCTGCCACAGCCCTGGAAGTGTCCAGTGCCAGGCTGGACAGGGCTTGGATCACCCTGGGACAGTGGGAATTGTCCCTGCCCACGGTAGGTGCTGGGAGTGGATGAGCTTTAAGGCCCTTTCCAACCCAGACCAGCCTGGGATTTCAGGATTCTGTAAAAACAAAGCAGAGGTTCCAAATTTCCTTCCTGGTGCCCCTGTTCCATGTTCTCAGTGCAAATGCTGGACTCCTCTTTAATTCAGTGTCTGGGGTGGTCAGTCTGAAAATGATGCTCAAATTCCACCACAGATTTGGGAAAGGGAAAGGGAAGATCAGGGAAGTTCAGGGAAGATCAGGGAAGGGAAGTTCAGAGAAGGGAAGTTCAGGGAAGTTCAGGGAAGGTGCGGGAAGGGAAGGTGCGGGAAGGGAAGGGAAAACAAAAGTATTAGGGCAGGTCAGCAGCATCAATGGAGACATTATTTCCTCCATTATTCTGCCTCTAGGCAGAAAAACAAATCAAAATTATGAAAGTCGTGTCAGCAGCAAAAAGTTGGCAGGAGCCAGTGCCTGCACGGAGTGGTGCTGGGCTGCACAAGAAAAGCTGCTTATCATGTGGAATCACTTACTAAGTCCTCAAATTTGACTCCCTCCCTCCTACTAGAGCAGCCTTTCCCTCAGCTGAAGGGGTGACAGTCCCATGATGCTTTTTCTTTTCCCTACAGACTCCAAGATTCTCCATTTTGGATGCAAAATCGGTGCATCTAATCCGAGCCAGGGAGGTCCTGTCATAAGAAAACTCATTAAGTTCTTCACTGGCAAAGTACAAAACACAGCAGAATAAATGGGACAAAGGAAAACCAAGTGGTTTGGGGGGAAAGTCCCTGAGTTGGGAATTCTTGTGTGGCATTGGGAAGGTCTTTCACACTGAGAGGGAGAGGGAGAAGGAGAAGGAGGAGAAGGAGAAATGGGAGAAGAAGGAGAAGGAGAAGGAGAAATGGGAGAAGAAGGAGAAGGAGAAGGAGAAGGAGAAGGAGAAGGAGAAGGAGAAGGAGAAGGAGAAGGAGAAGGAGAAGGAGAAGGAGAAGGAGGAGAAGGAGAGTCAGGATTTTCTCTGACTGTGCCTCATTCCTTGACACAGACATCAGGAATAAAGGCATTTCCATTTGTTTGGACAGCAGGATTTGAGCTCAGATGAGTTCCCAGGTGCTCTCTTGGATATAATGTTGACTCTTCTAGGAGACAACAGTTATTTGGTTGTGTTCAGGGACAGCATCCATTTTTCCCAAGACCTTTTTCCTCCCCTGGCCAGGAGTCTCCCTCTGCTCTCCCACTCCTGGTGCTCACATCCCTCCTTGCTCATTCCTCTCAGATAAAGTAACTTTCACTTAAGGCTGGAAAATCCTTGTGAACCTTTTACTTCATGGCTCAGCTGAAAAATTGGAGGCCATATCCTCATGTAGTATAAAGCGGGAATCAGGCCAGTTTCCAGCAGGGAAGAATCCAACCTCCCCTGGCAAGAACTGCTCAAATGGACCCACGAGGGTCAAGGGGCTGTCACACTTCCCTTTTAACATCACCCCAAAAAAAGGAGAACACGGAAAGGGAGCGACAGACTTTCGGAGGGAGCAAAAATTAATATTTACAATCCAAGGCCGGCGTTTTCCATGGTTTGCAGTGGAGCCATTCTCCAGCCTCAGCCATCAATAAATGCATTTTTAACTTTCCTCCTGGCCCGATTATCCCCTCCACACAGGGCTTTAATTACTTGGTGCCTAAGAAGCGTTTGGGACAGCGAGGTCTGTCACCCCTTAAGCTGCCTGCCCGACTCTTCATTTCACAAAAAAGACACACACAACTCCTTGAGCCAATGGCAGCCTGGTCACACAAGTATTATGTTTTTCCTCTCGCTGTCTACTGTTTCACCACTGGAGGAATTACACAGCCAAGAGCCCGGTAGGAATAATGGCTCTATTCATTTCCCCCTGGGACTAATTCTTACAGATGGCAAGCACTGTGATGGGGCAAATTAGCTTCTTATTTCATTGGGAGGCTTAAAGTTATAAGCTCATTTTGTTGTTGTTTACGGGATAGCTCACGGCAGGACGGTGCAAGCCTGTACATTGCTGCCGGCAGGGAAGGAGGCAAATCCTGTGCCAGCGGAGCTCAGAGGGTAGGGAAGGGGATGCTAGGAGGGCCCTGTCACTGCTGAGCCCGGCTCGGGCTGTGCTGGGCTCTGGGCAAAGCTCTCTGGCTGTCGGGGCTCCCAGTCAGGTGCTGAGAGCAACAGGAGGCTTAGCCCTGCTGCAATCCAGGATCACGGCCATGGCACTTTGGGAAATCGGGATTTGCGAGTGTTTCTGGGGAGAGGTGGTAGAAAAACAAGCAGAGTTTCCACTACTTGGAACGATCTGGAACTGGGCTAGGGATGAGAAATGGGGAGAGCCTTATTTACCTGAAAAGGCCGGCGAGCAGATGGATCCAGGAATGTTTTCCTTCCCAGTCATTTTTCCCTTGAGACAGCAGCAGTCTCAGGAGTACAGAAGATCCTTGGAAAGGGAAGGACATCTTTTTCCCTGTGGTCATCACCATGTGGCTGCGATTACCCACTGAATTAGGTGCCGCCGTACCTTTCCCAGATGGCATTTCCAGACGGGAAATCCCAGACTGAGCCTTCCCGGACACGGCTTGTCTGATTTTCCAAACAGAAAACAGAGGCATGTGTCCCCAGCTTTGAGTGAATCAGCATCTCCCTGGAGGTTTCAACCAACACCAGTCACCAACCTGGCCCATAGGGTCACTCTTTATGGGTTTCATGGTCAAAATCTCTTCTCGTGGGTAGTGACGCACCATGAGGAGTAATAGAAGGTGTTGGATGGGATTTTATTTGCTGGCAAAAGCCCTTGCAAAAGTGTCTCAGATTGAAATTGCGAGTGAAACATCATTCCTCAGTCATCATTCCTCATCCCTGGAAGTGCCCAAGGCCAGGCTGGACAGGACTTGGAGCAATCTGGGATAGAGGAAGGTGTCCCTGTGGGGAACAAGTTGAGCTTTAAGGTCCCTTCCAGCCCAAACCCTAAATTCCATGATCAGTGATGTTATTGAGAGCTGTTCTCCTGCAGCTGCTGGTCTGGAGAAGGGATTTATTTTCCGCAGTGTCTCAGGAGATCGGAAGGGATGTGGAACCTCTCATGGAGTAGCTCAAGGACAGTGAGCCTGGAACCCTCCCAGTGAGATGGCCCCAAATGCACAACAGAATCCAGTTTCAGATTCCCTGTCCTTTCTAATGGCCATTAATCAATGAACTTAATTAATCCATCTTTATTGTCATATTTTGGGGGATGAATTTCACCATGGACTTTTCTCTCTTGTACTGCCTCATTCCCCGACCATTTTGAACATTTTCATTACAAATGGGGTGTCCTGCCCAGACCTGCACATCTGCACTGTAGGTGATCTTCACCTCCCTTACAGCACCCTCACCCTCTGGGAATCCTGTGTTTCCTTCCCACCACATTCCCAATTCCTATGCCCACCAGACACCTCCAGTCACAGCTCCACTCTCTCCATGGTAATTTCTCTTCCTTGTCTGCCTCTGAGGGTTTTAGAGGTCCACTAAAAATGTGAACTTTTCTTTTCTGAAATAGTTCAAAATATTCAGGAAGAAAATCACTGTTGGCAATGTGAAAATAACCTGGAAAATATTTTTTGAGGGAAGAGGATGCAATAAAAATATGTAGGTAGAAATAGAAAGCTCTCACATGTATGAAACAGATAAGGCCTATTATAAGAATTTAGGGAATTGTGATAGGTTTTACAGCATAGAAAACAGTCCTCAGAATGGAAAGTCACAACGACATGAAAATTGGTAATTCTGTTTTCTGACAAAGGTTAACCCAGAATGTTTCCATCCCACAAAATGCTACATTTGCATATGCTCAGACACTCACATATGTTTGCAAAATGCAGCCTGCTCCAGACACAGCTTTTTTTTTTTTCTGTAAGTGAGGAAATAAAAATGTTTCAAAATACCAACTCTATTTTCATCACAGAGCTGTCTCTTCAGGAAGTGCCAGCCATGAGTGAAGACGGCGGCAGAAAAGTAAACCTGGCTGTTCTGTCAAGCCACTGCACCATGAGTGACGTTCTGGATGGTGTAAATTCCTCCAGAGCTCCAGCTACTTGGAGTAAATATGGAAAATTATTGGAATCTGTGGGGCTACAGCTTCTCCACGGCTTTTCCAGACACATCTACCACCAGCACCTTGGCTTTGGAGGAAAAGCATTCTACCTGTTCCCCAAACTCATGGGATTTTTTGCTCCAATGTGCAAGTGGGAGATGTTTTTTTGAGCCATCCTGAGCTCAGAGGCACCATGATGGATGTTCCTCATGCTTTTCCTGCTGTGGCAGGTTTGGCCTTGGATCTTTAGAGGGATTGTGGTGTCTGTTGAAGGGAGACCACATCCACTTTCAACAAAGATAGGGAAAGGAGGAGGAGGGGAAGGAGAAGTAGGAGAAGGGGAGAAGGAGGAGAAGGAAAAGAAAGAGAAGGAGAAAAGGGAGAAGGAGAAAAAGGAGAAAAAAGGAGAGAAGGAGAAGAAGAAGGAGGAGAAGAAAAGAAGGAGAAAAGGGAGAAGAAAGAGAAGAAAGAAGGATAAAATGGAAAAAAGAGAAGAGTGAGGAAGGAGAAGAAGGTGAAGAAGGTGGAGAAGAAGGAGAAGGAGAAGGAGAAGGAGAAGGAGAAGGAGAAGGAGAAGGAGAAGGAGAAGGAGAAGGAGAAGGAGAAGGAGAAGGAGAAGGAGAAGGAGAAGGAGAAGGAGAAGGAGAAGGAGAAGGAGAAGGAGAAGGAGAAGGAGAAGGAGAAGGAGAAGGAGAAGGAGAAGGAGAAGGAGAAGGAGAAGGAGAAGGAGAAGGAGAAGGAGAAGGAGAAGGAGAAGGAGAAGGAGAAGGAGAAGGAGAAGGAGAAGGAGAAGGAGAAATAAAATCCCCACATGTTGATTGTATTGAATCACAAAGCCAACCTCACGCTGTGGTGGAAATTCCTCCGTCACCCCGATGCCTCCCCTCCTGGCTTTCTGTCCTTGCTTGGAGCCAGTGGTTACTGGAACCACCAATTCCTACATCTCGTCGGGCCAAGTCCTCTGCCGTGTCCACCAGCACTGAGCCCCAAGCCCTGGAGGGGAAAGCCCAGGCTAGAAAAGCCTTGCAAACCTCTGCTAAAAGCCCAAGTCAGCAACATTTGCATGGAGACCTCCCCACCTCGCTGCATTAACGATCCCTGTGGTGGCCTCGTGGCTGCTTTTACGAGCAGCAGAAAAAGGGCAGGAGGAGAGAGGAGGCATCGGAGCTGAATGACAAAATCGAGGCTGGCCCTGCCAGGGCAATTCCTTATGTAAGAGGAGCAATGGGATGGTTTCCTACACCCCTGTGGCCAAAGGAATGCAGGAGCACACGGCGCGACCCCGCCGGGGAAATGGATCCCGGTGGAGTCGGGAACATGCGTGGGCTGGCCCGGCCAGCCAGGGAATGAGGGAGCTGCTCCAGAGCTTCCCTCACTCCCGTCCAGGGGATTAAACCATTCACTCCAGGGTTTGCAGGGAAAAGCCTGGGGGAGCCAGCCAAAGGCAGAGTGCTGCAAGCAGGCAAGGAGTTCAACTCAGGATTCCTTGTTAAAGGAAGAGAAGGGAACAAAAATAAAGTCGAATTCCTGCATCTATTAAACAAAAGTCTCCATGTTTTTCCAGATTCCAGGATGAAGGGCTTGTAACGCAATGCTGTTTTCAGTGTTATTTTATTTTTTTTCTCTCTCTCTCTCTCTCTCAGTCTTCCTCATCCTAACCTTTCTCACTGAGGTCTCCAAAGCTAAATTGCTGTTTTACCTGTCCATGTGATGCCCAGTGTCCTTAGTGAACAGAATTATTAAAGTGATCAAACAAATATTAACAGACTGACCAGCACCTATTCTCCTCCCTAGGGCAAGAAAAGAGATTGATCAGCATCCCCAAAAGTGCCTCCCCAAGCAGGGGGATCGAGCACTGATGATCCCCTGGCATCCCTTCCGTTATTATTTCTGCTGATAAGGGCAGATATCACTGGCAGTTCTGGCTTTAGGAAGTTCATTCTAGGAAATTAATTCCCCTCAGAGCCCATTATAGAGGGAAATAAGGTGCTGAGATCAGCTGAGTGCACCTTGCTCTGGTTGCTGACCACCTTCCTGATGTTTCCTCATGGATTTTGCAACATCTCTGCCCTTTTGGGAAAGACAATCTTGCTGCAACCAGCAGATACAACAAGGAGAGGCAGGGTTTTATTAGATTGGACACCCAGAGGAAACACTAAAACCAGCTTTTCTTTGAGGGTGAAACAGGACCAGCAAGTTTGAGCTTGGGTTCTAAAGTGCTCTTGACTCAAGCTGCTGGTTCCCGTCCAAAATGCTGAAATGAAGTGTTTGGCATCACACCACAACCCATTAACCCTTCATGGGTGATGGGGCAGGAGCAGGGAATCAACTCTCCTGCCCCTGGCATCAAGGTAGGAGGAACTAAACAGAGACATCTTGGCTTAGGTAATCACAGATCTACCATCAGTCCTTTTTATTTCTACATGAACCATTGGAAAAAGAATTTAACATGATTATTGAGGAGAGTATTCATTATACAAAGTTGTTTCCTTGGAGAAGGTTCAGATTTCAACACAGATTCTCCCACAGTTGGAGTCACAGCAGTCCCCAGATTTTTTAAATCTTAGAATCAGGATCATGGAGTGGTATGGATTGAAAGGGACCTTAAAACTCTAGTTCCAGCTCCTGCCCTGGGAAGGGACAGCTTCCACTACTCCAGGTTGCTCCAAGCCCTGTCCAGCCTGGCCTTGAGCATTTCCAGGGCTGTGGCAGCCACAACTTCTCTGGCTGTGAAAGAGATAATTTTCTATTATTCCATTCTCTGCCTTTGTAAAAGGAGCTGCTACATCAGCAGCAAAGGGCCGTGCATAAAAAAAATACAAAGACAGTTTTGGTCCATTTTTTCCATTTCAATAATTTTCCAATATTCCAATGATTAATCCTCCTCTGCGAGCTTGTATCCTAAAAACTGCACCAAATCCCAACATCCTTCCTAGGAAATCCTGGAGTATCCAGAGGCCTTCATTCCATATTTGTGCTGTTTCATGGAATGTCACAGCCAACAGTGAAGCCTGGCCATGGCTGCTGGTGAGTAAATGTCCGAGGTGAGGGACATGCAGGATGGCTGCGGGGTTGTATTTCAGTTTGTCCGACCTGGCTGCACAGGCTGTTCTCAGCTCAAGTGAAAATCAAACTGCTCCTTTGCTGGATCCACATTCTGAAAATCCAGGCCCCTCTTTTTCCCCTCTGAGCCAAGCTCATGTCCCAGTGATTCCCTCACTCAGCTCTTTCACCTGGTTTCAGAGGGAGAAAAGCGAGTTGTTTCCAGCGAAAGGGAATGACAATGGGCGGGCCAGTTTCAAGCTGGGATAGAAATGCAGCTTAATATGCTGTCAAAAATGATTTGAAACAGATCCCTTCATGCCAGCTGATAAAACTGAAATGTTCTGCTTCGGGCTGAGCCACCGCAGGTTGGAAGCTGACTTTTTAACCTTTTCCCATGGAAAAAAAAAATCAGAAAAACACACTTTTGGGGGGGAAAGTTAAAAAAAGTTAAAACTGAAGCTTTGCCTTGAAGCATTTATAAAACTCCTGGTGTGAGGCGAAGCAGTGTTGGTGTCAGAGTGAGAGGATGAGGCCGGGCTCGTCCCAGGGAGGGACACTTGGCCCTGGTGCCTCGGGTTGGATGTCAAAATTCTGGCAGCAGAGTGCCACACATCCCAGAGATGGCTTTTAGGAATTATCCACCACAGCCTGGAGTGTTTGCCAGAACAACTCATGGCCACCACAATGCTCTTGTGCATCCAATCCCTCCATTTCCCCCTGTGCTGCCCAGCCCAAAAAGGAAAGTGAACAGATCCCCTGTTTGATTTCCCAAGCTGGTAACTTGTTCCACTCATGCTCCAGCATCAAGGTTTAAAAAGAGATGACCCAGCCGACAGAGATGGCAAAGTTAAAATAGAAGTCAATGTTGAAGGTTTGCCTTGAAGCATTTCTAAGGCTCCTGGTGAGGGATGAAGCTGTGGAGTGTTGGTGTGAGAGCAGGAGGACGAGGCAGGATGGGACACTGCTGGCCCATGTGTGAAACTCAGGGCTTGTCTCTGACTGCTCTGGGGGCTCAGGGACCTGTGCAGGGGGCCCAGAGGGCTCAGAAGCCCTGGCACCAAGCCCAAGACACCTGTGGTTTGGATTTTAGTCCTTGGGAACATTTGCCATCTTTGAAAGAAAAACTACAAGTCTCACAAATTTAAATAGAGTAATAATAAGATTGTCACAGGGGGAAAAGTAGATTTTGGGTTTAGTACATGGGGGTGGGTGAAGCCAAGATGGAGGAACCACATGGATTTTGGGCTTCTTCCTTCTTCTTCATCTCCTCCATGATTCTGCTGTGATGGTGGCACTGGTGATTGGTTTAGGTAGAATGCACACTGTCTAAGGTAGGTGATAGACATTGGAAAATAGTTGTAAATAAAGTATTCGTAGTTTTTAGTATAAAAGATAACCACTGCACTTAGGGCGGGAATCCCCTCGGACTGTCGTGCTGTGAAGACCTCGGCAGGACAGAGAGAACAGTGTTTTAGATAAAGTAAAATAAACAATAATTAAAAAAACCTGAAGACCGAAGATTTTACATCTTTTTTTCATCTCGGGCAAGGAAAAGGACTTTTAACACCTCGGGGACATTTCTGCAAAAGCAGGAAACCCCACACTGATGCTGTGGCTGGAATGCCAAAATTCTGGCAGCAGACTGAGATGGCTTTTAGGAATTATCCACCACAGATCGTTTCCAGAGCAACTCATCACCACCACAGTGTTGTGCATCCAACTCCTCCACTGCCCCTCGTGCCGCCCAGCCCGAAAAGGAAGATAAGCAAATCCCCGAATTCGACTTAAGCTGGTAACTTGTTCCACTCACGCTCCAACACCAAGGTTTTAAAGGAGCTGACCCAGCCGACCTCCAGCAGCATCCCCCAGCCCCTGCCCCTGCCTGCCGAGCCCGGGCAGAGCTGCAGCCCCCGCGGTGCAGCAGGAGTTTGTGTACGAAGCTGTCACCACTCTCAGGAGTGGGCGGATTTTCCAGCTCATCTGTAACCTGAGTGGCACTTCAGCCCCGGGATCTTTCTTCCCAGTGTCAACAGCACGCAGCGGCCGAGCTATCCCCTTACACATTATCTGCGATCAAGTTGATGGACAGGAGGGAGCAGGGCCAGGAGTCATTGTGGCAGGCTGGGTGTTTTTACAGGCACAATGGTTAATGGGCTGGTTAATGTAAAGGATTAGCCCCTTCAGCCCCGGGACATCTGAGAGCGGAGGAAGGGGGTGGTGCTGCTCGGCCAGCCCCGGTAGGAAATGCCACGATCGGCTCTTAATCAAAGAGAAATCGGGAAAAAAATCCTTTATCACAGAATCCCAGAATCACCAGGCTGGAAGAGATCTCCAAGATCATCAAGTCCAACCCAACCCTAACACCCCAACTAAACCCTGGCACCGAGCGCCACATCCAGCCTGTTTTTTAAACACATCCAGGGATGGTGACTCCACCACCTCCCCGGGCAAAGCATCCTAATATTTTATTACTCTTCCCGTGAAAAACTTCTTCCTAATATCCAGCCTACATTTCCCCTGGCACAGCTTGAGACTGTGCCCTTATTTTATGGCATTTTGGGTTTGGCACGGGGGAGTGGTGGCATTTTGGGATGGTGATGCTCGCGGCACCCAACACAAACACAGAGCCTAAACATCACGGTCTGCAGGGAATGGTCACGTTCCCAAAGCTGCCAGAACTCAGGGAGCGTTTGCACAGCGCTGTCAGGGATCTCTGGGATCGTCCTGTGCAGGCTCAGAAGCGGGGCTGGATGATCCCTGCTCTGGATATTCCGTGATGCTCCGATTCTCTGAGCAGCGCTCGGAGGAGCAGGGAGGGATGAGAAGGCTGAGCGGGCTCTTCATCCTCAGCCCAGGAATACGAGGGGAAGGCAAGGGGACACTCAGCTGTGCCCTGGTGACATCAGGACCGCTCTCCCCAAACCTCCTCCTGGCAGAGGATGCCGACAGCTCTGTCTCTGCCTCGGGGGCTCCAAAAAGCGGCTGCCCAGGGGAATTGCCGGGTGGAAAGGGGATGTTTGCCACTTTTCCTGCGACAGCAAAGCCCGTGGAGCCGCCCCTGGGGCTCCGGCCATTCCCAGGTGCATCCCCCTCCCATCAGAGCGGCTACTCCGGGGAGCCCATCGGGTGCTATTGTATCACCGCTAAGTGCCCAAGCTTAGGGGATTTAGGGCCATATGCTCGCACGGCTTATGCACTGAGAGGCTTAGGAACCCTTCCTCCAAATTCCTCCGGCCGGCTAAAACCTCCTGCCTGACTGGCTCAGCTTACAGCAGCCAGACGGGCCTGGAGAGACCCTCCCCGGGAAAGCTGCTGAGCTCCAGGAGGAAAGGGGCTGGAGAGACCCTCCCAGGGGGAAAAGGGGCTGGAGAGACCCAGTCTGGGAGAAAAGGGGCTGGAGAGACCCAGTCTGGGAGAAAAGGGGCTGGAGAGACCCAGTCTGGGAGAAAAGGGCATGGAAAAACCCTCCCTGGGAGAAAATGGGCTGGAGAGATGATCCCTGGGGTAAAAGAGGCTGGAGAGACCCTCCCCGGGGCAAAGGGGATGGAGAAATCCTCCCTGGAATAAAAGGGGCTGGAGAAACCCTCTCTGGGAAAGCTGCTGAGTTCCAGGGGAAAAGAAGTTGGAGAGACCCTGCCTGGGAGAAAAGGGGCTGGAGAAAAGGGGCTGGAG
>VYXF01012218.1:92318-108325 GCA_013397295.1 Polioptila caerulea
ATATAAATATAAATATAAATATAAATATAAATATAAATATAAATATAAATATAAATATAAATATAAATATAAATATAAATATAAATACAAATACCAATACAAATACAAATACCAATACAAATACAAATATCCATAGGGATGGAGGGATGCTGCTGTGTGAGGGGATGGGGCAGGAGGAGGCAGCCCAGAGCTCAGGACTTTTGCACACGTGTGCTGCCATTCCTTACCCCGTGTGGATCCAGGCTGTCCCAGGCAGCAGGAATGTGGCCATGGGCACGGGGAGGGATCATCCCCTGAGGGCCAGGGAATGAAGAGCTCCTGAGCCCCAAGGCCACGGCACAGCCCCCCCGGGACCTGCTGGGTGTCCCCAGTGCTGCCCGGGCAGCACAAAGCCCCAGCGCAGGCTGGCCAGGACAGGGCCAGGTGTCACCCCCTTGGGACACCCCTCAGGGAGTTGGGTGGCAGTTTTGGAGATGGGGCTGCCTCTATTGGCTCAGGAGTTATATCCTGACGTGGAGATGATCCATGGGATGCAATCCTTTGTTCCATACAAATATCCACAGACACAGACTCCAGTCTAAGAGCTCCCGGCCAGTTGTGGGTGCAGTGATGCTCCTAATCCACCACATTTAAAGGAAATAATGTCTTTTCCCCACTCCTGTTGGCAATGTCACCTCATTGCTTGCTTGAGGACAGCCGTGCCTTGCTGAATCCTTCACCCTCATGTGGCACCTCAGCATAAAAGCTGGGATTTTTTTTTGTTTTCTGAGAGGTCAGGAAAAAGAATTTCTTCACTGGGGGACAGTTATGGGAGGTGGGTAAGGGTGTCACCAGGATGATGTTCATTTGTCACCAGCTTCTCTTCTTTCCTGGAGTCTCCTGAATACATTAAACTGCCTTGAAATCCAGAGCCTGGAATGTGAAATGTTACTGAGTGGGTGTTAATGAATCCCAGTCAAAACTCAGAGACAAGGCACCGTGCAGCTCCTTAACAAGCATTTAATAAGCACAGCAACCCTTGTGAGTAATGTTTGGAAAAATCCTTCAAATATTTGTGAGTTGGAATATATTTTAAATTACTACTCGTGGGTAGCTCCTCCTGCAGACATCTTTCTTTCTGTTCTGGGAATTCCTGTCGTGTTCCTTCCCAGGTAATTCATCCAAATGGAGAGCTGACTGCAAGACACCCTCAGAGCTGGAGGAGAACGGCAGAATCTCAGATATTTCTCACCTGGAGAAAGGTGAACACCTTTAGCAGACCCTCCCTGGTGTCCCTTGAAGATTGATTAAGCTGAAGGCATTTACATTTACTTCCATCCCAGCAGCACTTCAGCCTTGGGATTAACACCTGCCTTAGCTCCATTCAGACAACTTGACATAAATCCACAAAAAGGCAACCTGGGCCACACAACACCGATTTCCTGCTCCTGCATCCACCAATTCCATCCATGATTTGTCCTTCCTGCTCACGCCTGTGCTGTGTTCCAGCCGTACAAATGTCAGCTGAAAGGGACACCAGCTGCTCTGCAATCCTCGGAGGCAATTTCTAGGCACAGCTCATAAATACCAGTTCTTAAATTTGGCTACGTCTGAGCCTTTCTAGCCCTGCTCCGCTGCCCTGCTCTCCACGTCTGCAAGGATTAAAGCTCCCCCCAGCCCTGCCCCTCCCTGTCTTTGATCCTTTTGTCTGGCCTGAAGAAATCCAAGCTGAGATAGAAAGCATGTGGGATACATCAGCCTGGTAGAAAGCTCCTCCGTGTATTAGCCTTCTTCTGGAGGAGTGAGATTTTTGTGGTATGATGCACAGAGCCAAACCTGCCAGCATTCCCTGGAAAGCAAGGAGAACCAGGCGGGAGGGGGGGTGAAAGAAAAATCTGAGCTCATTATTTGAGACCTGAACATGTCATTATACAAATATATCCTCATCATTAAACGAAACATCCACCCAGCTAATTTCCCCATTGCCACCCTGGTCAAGGGGCCCTGAGGGACGGGGGTTGGAGGCCGGGAATATTGATCCATTTGGAGGGTGAGGGCTGGGTTTGTCCGTGCCGGTGAGGAGGAACAGCTGGAGGGAGCATTCCCGAGCAGAGCCACAGCTGGATGCCCCTGCATCCATCCCAGCCACATCTGGAAGAGGCACAGCAGCACTGCCACAGCTCCTCAGGCTCTCCAGCGCTGCTTCCATGGGATCCTTCCCTCCCATCAAATCCTCAACTTTCCCCTTCCAGCTCTGCTTTCAGGGGTTATTTCCCTCCCATCAAATCCTCAACATCCCCTTTCCAGCTCTGCTTTCAGGGGTTATTTCCCTCCCATCAAATCCTCAGCCTCNAATCCTCACACTCTCCTTTCCAGCGCTGCTTCCATGGGATCCTTCCCTCCCATTAAATCCTCAACCTCTCCTTTCCAGCGCTGCTTCCATGGGATCTTTCCCTCCCATTAAATCCTCAACCTCTCCTTTCCAGCGCTGCTTCCATGGGATCTTTCCCTCCCATCAAATCCTCAACTTTCCCCTTCCAGCTCTGCTTTCAGGGGTTATTTCCCTCCCATCAAATCCTCAACATCCCCTTTCCAGCTCTGCTTTCAGGGGTTATTTCCCTCCCATCAAATCCTCAGCCTCCCCTCTCCTGTGCTGCTTCCATGGGTTATTTCCCTCCCAAAAAATCCTCAGCCTTTGTCACCCTGCTGTCCCCACAGGCAGTGACACAGCCCAGACCCGGCCTCTGGCAGGGTGACAGGGAGGGAGTCAGGGATTGTGTCCCATCCATCCCACGGGAAGGAGTGGGAGCGTTTCCAAACCCAAGCCAGCTGCAGCCAGGGGTGGCAGGGCCGTGCCCAGGAGCAGCAGATGACCCGTGGGCTCTGCCACAGGACATTCCCAGAGCTGCTGGGCTCCCCCCAAGTGAAAGACCCTCCCGGCTGGAATACCACACAAATAACCACACAAAGGATCCCTCTCAGTTCCCCCTTGTCCCAAAGCTCTGACTAATCACTTTGCCCTCCTCACGCGTGTCACAAAGGGCTTGTCACCCTCCCTCGGTGACACCGTCCCACCTCCCTTCAGGACACCATCCCAGAAACCCTTCTCGCCCTCCCAGCCCACCTCTGGGGTCAGAGCCAGCCCACAAACCCCGGCTCCCTCGGGATGTGGGGATGACTCCTCCCTGAAAGCATCCCCATCCTGTGCCTCAGAGGAGGGGTCAGGTCTCCAACCCCTGAACCAAGAACCTCCTGTACTTGCTGCAAAGCCACAGGGCTCTCTGACCATCTGAAGGTTTCCTTAATTAAAACTAGAAATCAAATCCTCAAAATAGATATGACTCTATTTTGGGCTGGGTCCTGGGTTTGATTTTGTCCTGGTCAAACTGTCTCCTTCTCTTCCACTGGAAAACATTGGCTGGGAGCCTTTGGCCCCCAGTGGAATCAATTAATTATAAAAGTGCTAAACAGCAGAGAAATAATTCCTGAAATCTGAAATAATGGGACAGGACACAGGAGTCAGCTAAATTGCTGGAATTTTAGTGCTCTTGCCCACGATGTACTTGTCACCACAAAGTGTGGAGTGCTGAGAGCCTGAAACTCTTCTGGCACAGCAGGCAAGCTGCTAAGGACAATAAAACAAATAAAATCATGGATATTAGAAAACCAGGCATGACAGGCTTTTTATTCACATTGGGGAAACTGAGGCAAGACAACTGACTTGTCCGAAGGAAGTCTCTTCAATGCACTAAATAATTTATTTCATTATAAATCAAACGATAAATGGGTGAGCAGGAATATCACTAACATTGACTTCTAATTTAATTGTTTGGAAAAGCCCTGGGACAATCTGGGCCAAAAGAAAGGTGTTCCCAAGCTCTGTTTTAACGAGGCTGTAGGCTGAGGGGTGCAAAGCCTTCTGAGGTGAATGCAAAGCAAACATCACCCACACCTGGAACAGAGGCTGTGGCTGCCCCTGGATCCCTGGAAGTGTCCAAGGCCAGCTTGGACAGGGCTTGGAGCAGCCTGGGATAGTGGAAGGTGTCCCTGGCCATGGTAGGGAATGGAACAAGATGACCTCTAAAGTCCTTTCCAACCCAACCCACTGATTCTATAATTTAAATCCTCTGGTTTCCCTAAAACCCAACAACAATCCACGAGTGCCCTGGGGACATAAACCATTAAGTAACACCACCCATCCAAAGAGCCAGGGGAGAAAATCCAACCTCAGCTGTCCTGGGAGGTAAATCTAGGGCAAATCTGGATGAGGATAAAACACCCAAGACTGGGGTGAAATCTAAGATCAGGCTTGAACAGCTGCATTCCACCTTTTCCCAGCCATGGGATAGGAGAAGGGGAAAAGTTATTTAGGACATTGAGGGGCTGGAGGGTGTCCAGGGCAGGGACCAGAGCTGGGAAGGGGCTGGAGCACCAGGAGCAGCTGAGGGAGCTGGGAAGGGGCTCAGCCTGGAGCAAAGGGGGCTCAGGGGGGCCCTTGTGGCTCTGCACAGCTCCTGACAGGAGGGGACAGCCCCAGTTTGGGCTCTGCCCCCAGGGAACAGGGACAGGAGGAGAGGGAACGGCCTCAGGCTGGGCCAGGGGAGGTTTGCAGGCTCTATAGGGAAAATGTTTTCCCTGAAGGGGTTGTCAGGCACTGGAACAGGCTGCCCAGGGAAGTGGTTGAGCAGCCATTCCTGGAGGTAATGAAAATATGTGTGGATTCGGCACTTGGGGACAGGGTTTAGTCATGGCCTTGGCAGTGCTGGGGGAATGGTTGGACTCGATCTTGGAGCTCTTTTCCAGCTGAAAATGATTCTGTGATTCTCTTTGCTCTCCTTTATTTGGTTTGCTTTGGTTTTCCTCGAGGTCCAGAAACGGGGATGGCTTTCTCCACAAATCCACCCTCGATCAGGGTCAGAGCGCCGTGCCTCTTCCCACTTCCCAACCACTGCAGAACACCATTAATTAACCCTGCACCAGAGCAGGGTTTGGCTTCTCTGCTGAAGCCCCGGACAATTAAAGATGTTAAGGATGACACAGCCCCTGAGTGTCCCGGGAAATGGGCTGAGACCACAAATTCGTTTCGCGTCAGTCACCACCAACACGCCAGAGCCTCTGGCCACTGCAAACAAAACAGGCTGCTCCAAACTAGAACAAAAACAGGAGAGAGATATTTTTCTCTTTTTCACAATAAAAATGGATCCAGCTTCTTAGGTGGCACTGCTTGATTGTCCATACTGGGACCCTTTCTCAGAATGGACTAAAAACAAACACTGACCTTTCTTTTCTAGCAAGGTGTAATCCAGACAAATAACAAAAATAACAATAATTAAAAAAAACTAACTGACAATCCAGACAAATAACAGGATGTGTTTATCTGGTGGACTTCATGAATTGCTTTCACAGCCATCTTTCCAAGGCAAATGCAAGTTAGAGGGAATTCTCCTAGTGGCCAGATCCAACCCTGGAATTCCCAGCAGGATCCCAGCTCAGGGACCCTGGATGTGATCAGCAACACAAATATAACCAAGCACCAAAAGAAATCTGAAAGAAAGGCTAGGACTAGACTTCAAGCTAGTTCCTGAGAATAATTTCCCAAATTCCACATTTTGTGGGAAGTGTGGGATCAATCAGGATTAAAGCAAAGGTTACACCTCACTCTTCCCATCACCCACGGTTACATTGCTGAGCCTGTGCTGAGCTGCATGTAAAGTGATCAGAGAAGGATGTTAATTACTTCATTAAAGTGCTTTGTGCTCTCTCTGGTGATGCTGTACGGGGGAATTGCAGTGGGATCAAAGACAGGAGAAGTTTGGAGCCGGTCTGGGCAATGGAGAAGCAGAAGAGGCCCTTGGTGGGAGCTGTGCCTCGGGAGCCATTCCTGCTCATATTCTTGGACTTCTTTCAGGATCTTTCCACACCCTTTCCCTTCAAACACAAACATCCAAAAGTACAAATACAACACTGGCCGGTTTTTAATATCTCTTCCAACTCAAACTGTCCTACGATTCCGTTCCTAAAATCACCCCAGACAAAGTGCATCCACCATCACCAGGATGTGCCACGCAAAATCGCCTTTTCTAGGAGGTCTCCTGATGCTGGTAAGACCATGACACACCCACTGTACCCTCTGATCTCCTTTACACTCTGATACAATTCCTATATCCTGCAGCTTTAGGAGGATCAAGTCCAGATTCACTGTCTCCTTAAAATACATGAGCCACTTCCAGAAAAAAAAAACCCACAATGAAAAAAAAAAACCCACTGCAAAATCTTCTGCAAAGACCAAACATGGTGTGTTCTGTTTCCTTCCTTTTCACCACTCACCCTGGTCCATCACAGCTGGAATTATTTGCGTGTCTTCAGTTGTCCCTAGGAAATTCCCGAGGAGAGAAACAGCCAATAACCCATATCAGGTCTTCTGTAAAATCCAGGATTTGGAATAGACGAACAATCTGGGGGAAAGTTCTGCTCTCTGTAGATAAGTTATTATTATCCCAATTAGTACCCCGGACAGGATTTGACTTTTGCCCTTGCCACGGGATCCAAGACAGGCAATAGCAGAATAAATTAAGAAAAACAACATTTGGTTTGGTTTGGTTTTTTTCCTTCAGTTCAGCACTGAATCAACCCCAGCAGGGGAGGATGGAGGAGATTCCTTCACCCTTGCTGGGGTCTTTTAGTGCTGGGCTTAACCAGAGGCTCTTAAATCTCCAAGCCACGGCTGCAGGACTTAAATCTCACACTCCCAACAGCATCCAGCTCACAAACGTGCTCTGTACACAGGGCTGGGGGAAAGGAGCCCTTCTCCCAGAATAATCCCCATTCCCTCATTCCTCGGGGTCCTGCCATGCCGTGGCCTCAGGCTCAGGTTATTCCGTGTTCCTTCGGCTCCTCCGTGGCCCTGTGTGAGGTCTTGCTGGAGCTGCAGCTGGAGGACAGCCAAGGTGTCAAAGGGACACCTTTCCTCGGAGCTGTGGAGTGGAATGTCCTCAGTTTATGAACACTGGAGCAATTCTGGCTCTACGGCCCTCGCGAGCACCATCAATCACGGATTTTCATTTCAAGCTCTCCCTATTTTTTTTTTTTATGGCACTTTCTGTGGCTGGGTAGGAGAAATGCTGTCACTGCCACCAGATCGCTGCAGTTCGCTGGAGTCGCTGGGCTGGGTGATAAACGTATTTTTAATACTCGGAGTGGAGGCTCCAGCAGATTCCTGATGAGGATTTTGGAAATCTGAGAATGAAAAAAACCCTCTCAAATATTCCAACTCAATCCAAACTTAGTGTAAAACAGGATTTGTATGACTAAGCGTTACGTGGACTGCTTTTCATGGATAAAGTTATGCAGATATTCCCAAAAAAAATCCAGAGCAGTAATAGATGGGAGTCTGTGGGACATGGTTCTAATATCTGAGGTATTTCTAATTTATTGATTTATTGGTCTGCTGCTTTATCGATCACTTGAACAGCTCTAGACATCAATGCTGAGATTATGAATTACAACCTCAGGGGATGTTCTCCATTTTAAAATACCTTAACCAAGAAAAGAAGCAAGTAAAAAGTCTGAAAGATGAGTTAAATTCCCTACAATTGTTCATTCTCACACTTTACTGGACATCTTTGGATATTAGAAATTAGAATTTTATAGGAATTCAAATGACAATAGGCACAAAGCTACCTGGTCCAGAACAGGAGTACCGACTGTTATTTTCTGGAATTTTCTGGAATTACTCAAGAAATAACCAGAACAGACTTGTTTATTATCTCCTAATGCTTTGAAGATATTATCATTTACTAGGATTTTCCCTTCAAAATATTTCTGACCTAGCAAAATTATAACTTCTTATTTAGAGCATGACAATTCCTGCTCGATTAACCTGTAAATGCCACTCAGATGAGATTGCTCAGAAATTTGTTTGGTTCCAAAGAGTTTGGTTCCAAGGATTATTGTTTGTGACGGAAGATTTTCCAATGGAAAAACATCATTTCATCACAGAAAAACTTGTTTTTTTCAGGAAGATACTATCTTGGACCCTGTCAGGTTCAGGGTATAATTTCCCATCAGAGCCTGAAAAATATTCCCAAGCTTGGGAAAACAGATGGGATGAGCACACCAGAGATAGTGACCAATTTCCAGGAATTATGATGATGCAGAAATTTTATCCTGTAGGCTCCCTTCCTTCCCATCTCTTTGCCTTTGGAGCTCCTTGGTTTCCTGAAAAGTTCTGCTGACTTCAGACAAGGAAATAAGAAATTTCTCACTTATCCAGGTAGAAACCAAAAAATGCTGACAGCGTCTTTCCGACATGTATGGATTTTAAGATTCCACTTCCTACAGTTCAGACCCTGATGGTAATTCCAAATTCAGCCTGCTCCATTTTCAGACCCAGGTGTGAAGGACACTTTTCCAAGCAGCAGTGGAAGTCCCCAGTCCTAGGAGAGGGCTCCTTCAGCAGAGCAAGGAGGAGCAAGCAGAGGAAGGCTAAGGAGCCTTTCCAACCTTGGATGCAATCAGGACGAGACCACACATCCTTCCTGGGTGCTTCCCAAAATCCCCAGGGGACAGGGAAATGAACCTCACCATGGAGTCCCCTCCCCAGGCCAACACCTGTCCTTGCCAGAGCTTCCAGAGCCAGATCCCTGAGTTATGGGGCAAAGTTCCTCCATGACTGCGGCGCCTTCGGCTTTCCCGCCCTCCTCTTTCCCAACACAACTTAAGCCTGGAATTGTGTTGGAACCCAGAATGCAGAGAATATCTCTCTGCATGTTTTAAAGGATCCAAACCCTCTGAAAAATCCTGCTTTTAACCCCTGTCCATGGAAGGGGGCTTCCTAGGCTTTGGGATGAGACAGAATTAACAGGAATGTAAATTAGGCAGTGGTATAGTATGCAATTTATCACAGGGTGAGAAACGTAGATTTTGGGTTTGTTGGAATGGTAAGTAAATGAAGACAAGATGGAGGATCCTCATGGTTTTTAGGCTTCTTCCTCCTTTTTAATTTATTCCATATCCTGCAGTGTTGGTGGCACAGGGGGATTGGTTGGAATTTGCCACAGCGCAGTGAATAGAAGTTTAGTTAGTAATTGGTAGAAAAGAAGAAATAATGTATGTTTTGGGTGATAATTGGGTAAATTATCTTTAAGAGAGCCTTGAATCTGCCTGTTGGGGGCTCTTTGGCCTGCTTTCTCCTCTGCACTGGGCTGGTGTTAAACCTGGTGTTCAGAAATTGCTGATAAGGAAAGAATAAACAACCTGGAGAGTGAAAACGCCAAGAGTCCCGTTAATTTTTTTACCTGAACGAAGACTTAGAAGACCAGTCTCCCCTGTCAGGGGAGGGCCATGTGGGAGCAACAACTCCTACAGAATTGCAGAGGATGAGTCCCCCCAGCAGGGAGGGGACCAAGGTGCACCCAGGGATTCCCCCCAAAAGCGCCGTGACCCCTCCAGCCTTCCCAGACATCTCCGCAGCCTCCGCAGCCCGAAGATCCCGAGGATTTGTGCGGCCACTCTGCTGCCCCGAGGGAAACAAGGAGGGCATTTTCTCTGCCTGTCCCTTAATTCAGTCGGCAAACATTCCCCACACAAAACAGCTGGGCTGGGAAGAATGGCTGGAGGCACCATCTTGCGTTTGCCCAGTGGATTAGCTGGTAATTGCGGGGTGTCTCAAATGCAAAAGGGCTCCTGACTCCTGTGCATGGCAGGACAAGGCTTGGTCTTTATTTAATTTATTGGTCTTTATTATTTTCCTCCCCCTTTCTCACCCTGACCTGTTTCCTAAATCCTTTTTCTCGGGAGAGAGAGGGAAGCAGGGGAGGGTCATGGGGTTTTCATTAACAAAGCCTTGTCAGCGTAAGAGTGACTTTGGAAGGCAGGATATTGACCTTTGTGGCTCCCGCTGCCACATTACAACACCTAATCCCACATTCCAGGCTGAAAAACCGGGAAAGGATGGGTGGAAGAGAAAATACCACTCATTGTCCCAAATGCCTTCGCTCCAAAGGAAACGGAGGTTGTTGCAAGGGAGGTGAAGGGACGTGGTTAAAAATGGAACAAAATTAGATTTGGGTGGATTTTTTTTTTTCTGGGGATGCACAGAAATTTCCAACAAACGGAGGAGCTCTGGAGTGATTTATCCTAATGAGAATTTCATCTCCTCTCCTTGACTTCGCATCACTCCCCACACCCTCCCAAAATTTGTCTGCTTATAACTCCTATCAAACATTTATCACCCAGGAGGTGGGAGCAGGGCAAAGGCTGCCCCAGCCAGAGCCAGGGAGGAGGACATGAGGTGGGCAGTGATAAAGGAGGGGCTGGGAGAGCTGGACCTGCTCATCCTGGAGAAGGGAAGGCTCCCAGGAAACCTTAGAGACCCTTCCAGACTAAAGGGAGCTTACAAGAGAGCTGGAGATGGACTTGGACAAGGGATGGGGACACAGGAAAATGGGGAATGATTTTTAAGGGTAGGCTTAGATTAAAGATTAAGAAGTTCTTCTCTATAAAAGTGAAGAAATCAGGCACAGGGTGCCCAGAGAAGCTGTGGCTGCTCTTGGATTCCTGGAAGTGTCCAAGGCCAGGCTGGACAGGGCTTGGAGCAGCCTGGGATGGTGGAAGGTGTCCCTGCCTGTGGCAGGGGCTGGAACTGGAGGATCTTGAAGGTCCCTTCCAACCCAAACCATTCTAAGATTGTACGAGCAGCCCTTCCTTCTGGATGAAAAGTCCATTTATTTTTCCCTCTGGGAAAACCAATAATGCTGGAAGACAAGCAAACCTCTCCTTTGTCCAGAGAGCAAACAGGCTCACCCCACCCATCTGTCCCAAAGGGTGACAGTGCCCAGGACAAGCCAGCTCTGTCCCCATTACCTCCCTAAAATTTTTCCCTCCTTCTACCTCGTATGGATGCTGAATTCTGATTTCATGAGTCCATGAGCATAAAATCATTGAAAGTCTTGCTTCAAAGCACTGTTATACACAAAAACAAGGAAGTGGGAAAAGGAGGGATTTGGGCAGAGCAAGGAGAAACAGGCCAATAAAATAACCAGTAAAATATGTTTTATCCTGTAGGCTCCCTTCCTTCCCATCTCTTTGCCTTTGGAGCTCCTTGGTTTCCTGAAAAGTTCTGCTGACTTCAGACAAAGAAATGAGAAATTTCTCAGTTACCCAGGTAGAAAACAGAAAATGCTGCCAGCATCTATCCGATGGGTACGGATTTTAAGAGAAAAGCTGAACTTGGCCCTGTATTCCATTTCTTACAGTGCAGACCCTGAGGGTAATTCCAAATCCAACCTGTTCCATTTTCTGTCCCATTTTTAGACCCAGGTGTGAAGGACCCTTTCCCAATTTAATAACCAATAAAACCTCAGCCAAAAAAAAAAAAAANTAAACCCAAAACAAAAAAAAAAAAAAAAAAACCAAAAAAAAAAACAACTAAAAGAAGGAGGGACTTAATAACATTTGAAAGTCAACACTGATACCTGTGACCTAAAGAACATCTCAAAGGTTTGGTTTGTACCCAAAACAGAGCCAGTGATGTTTCCAGCACATCCTTTCCCGCTGGTGCAGACTGGGACATTACAACACTGTCTGACCACGGGTTGGTTATTTTTTTGCAGTTCTTTTTTACCAGCAGCAGTGACAAAGCAAGGAACAGTGACACAATTTGTCAGAATCTTGGTGGCTGTGGAGCTCCTGAGAGGTTTTAATCTGGAAGTTTGTTTTCCATGTAAAAAGATGGAAATACATGAAAACAAATTGGTTTTGATAACAGTTTATTCTAGGGAAAAAAAAACCCAACATAGAAAATTCATACTTTAGGATGAAAATTTCCCTGTCTGCCATGTGCAGGGTGGAATGATTCATGTTATTCAAGCAATCTGGGGGAGAGAGAGGGTAAGGAAGGGGATTAACGTCTTGGGAAAGTTTACAGAGTTTTGGAAGCTACAGAATTCTCCTCAAAGCCAGAGGCAGATCCCACACGTTTTGTGTGCCTTCCAGTCTGCCCCTCCGGAGATGACTGCGCTGATACATCCCCATGTAGAAACCCAGACATCCAACTAATAATTAGAGTTCATTACTGCAGCCTCAGGCAGGCTCCTGGTGTCTTTCTGAGAGCCCTGACTCCCCATCTTGTCTGGGGGCAAGTGAGAAACCAGAGGCTGTGGCTGGAGATCTGAGAGCTGGGGAGGAACACGCATGGAGCTGCTGGAAAATCTCTCCTTGGTCCCTTCCCTCGGTCACATCCTGGCTCCTCTGCTCAGACACCCCACTTCTAAACCGTTCTTGCTTTACGTTCATGCGAATTAAACAAAATAAACCGAAGCAAATCAGCCCTGACTAGATCTGGGTTTGCTCCCTTTCCGCAAGACGCACACCAGGGCTTTGCTCGCAGCACAGCCAAAACCAAAGGACAATTAAACTCCAGGTTCCCTTTTAAATTAAACATTCCCTTCCAGGTCGCGGGTTCTGCTCCAAACCAGACAGTCCAATCCACCAACGGGTCAGTAAAAGAGTTCAGAGCTGTGGCACAGCTCCCTGAAAATGCCCCTCACGCCAGGGATTTCAGGGATGTCCACCCGATGAACTCCTGCTTCGGGATGGGAACATCCTGATTTTTCACCAGGTCTGCAGAGGGGGAAGGATGTTTGTTATTCTTGAGGAATTTTATTATTTTTTCCTGGATTCACAGCGGCACAGAGGCTTGGAGGAGCTCGTTGCTTTGCTAATGTGTGGTTTGCAACAAGAGCTGCGGAAAGGCTCCTTGAAGGAAAACCAAACTGGCTTCGGGAATGAGCCAAGCCCAAAGTGTTTGGGAGGGATCTGGGGAAGAGGATGCAGAGTGGGGAGGGGGAGAGGTAAAGGAGGGTAATAAGAGCTGTGTGTGGCACTTCCACACAGAAAAAAAAAAAAACTCTTGAGGAATGGATTTGGGATGCCTCCCTTTGGAAACAGTTGAAAAAAAGGGAGCAGAAGGCTGCATTTAAGAAGAGGTTAGAAATGTTTAAAGAGCAAATAGACCCAAAAAACCCCAAACCATGTCCTTGAGGGCTCCTCTCCCATCAGCATTCCCATTCCAGGAGAGCACGCTGGGTAAGGCTACGTGACCAGTGAATGTGTCCTGACCCCAAGTGCACCACAAGAATAATAGAACTCATATTGTGCTTTCCTCTGGTAGAGTTCAGAACACTTTATGGGAAAAGTTGTGTTTTCCACAAAAAAATGTTCTCCAACAGGAACTGGAACTGGGAAAACATAACAAAACAAACCCCAACTTTTAGAAATTTTCCATCTAAAACATAAAAACGGGAGGGAGAAACATTTTAAAGAGGGGAAAACAGTTTTCCTCAAAACCAAAACGTTTCATTTCTGAGAAAAAAAAAAAAAAAAAAGGAAAAGAAAAAAGGCCAAGGCATGGGGGAGGTTCAAGTGGCTTGTCCAGAATCCCACTTGGGACTTGCACCTACATCTCCTAAGCCACAAGCGAGTCTGTCTTCAGTTAAACTGTAACGTCAACAGTGATTTCAGGCAAATGCTGACAAAATGAGTCCAGGTTTACTGGTAAAGGCGCCAGGCTCTAAACCAGCCCCTGGAAGAGCTCTCCTTGCCCACACACGTTATCCAGCACCGGGGTGGAAGAGCAGAGAAGAAAGGAAGAGCCCAGAGTCAACATTTACCCCTCTGAACATCCACAAGCTTTTCCCAGATCCCTGCTGCTCCACTTAGGCAGCTCCTGGGAATGAATCCCCTGGAACGACACCGAGTTTTGGCCTCTCCAGGACCTCTGGGTTTTCTCCTGAGCAAACAGCATGTTAATCCTGCACGGAGTTTTCCCAGAGCACAGGGATCGTGTCACGCATGGAGACTCTCAAGATGTCATCTGCCACTTCAGAGGGACCAAGAGAGCCAAGAATAGCAGAAAGCCCGAGCAGCACATCCCCCTGGGTGCTCTACGGCTGGGCTCGAGCCTAAGACCTGTAATTTTCACACCATTTCTCACCACCCTACACTCAGACAACTCCATTTTCCCGGCTCTGTGGTCTGAACACCCAGATCTCCGATTTTTGCATTGTCTTCTCGTTCCAAAGGGCTGGCAGAGCCTGGAGGCAAAATGCTTTCAGTGCTCTGTGTTTCTTGCTCTGATTTATACTGGCTTCTGGAATTAATTCTTCTGTTTAATAATTATTTCATTACGCAAAAAGGGGTGAGAAATCCCCAAACAATGACACGGATGGGTTGATGGATGTTCCATGATGGTTTTATTACACAACAGCTGTGAGTGAGGTGGGATACTGAGAACTGGAGAGGAAACCACAGCGGAGTGAGGCAGGAAAAATCCATCCTACCTCTTTTCCATCTCCTCCTTTTGGGGAGTGAAGAAATCTTTGAAACTTTCAGTCCTTTCCCATCATTTTGAGCTAAACATGCACACTGCTCCAGCTGATAGATTGGTAATTTGTGTAATCAGAATTAAAAAGGGGGGGGGGAAAAGGAGGAATTCTTTATTTGGAAGGTAAATTTGTAGCTTGGCTGTTGGACCATGTGTGCAGTGACCAACTTAACTCATCTCTCAGCTGGAACCTGTCACATTCCAGCAATGCCCTCACCCCAAATGAAGCGAATCTGTTCCAGATGGAGAGATTTTGAAATAATTTTACACCTCAAACCAGCACGAGGTGTAACCAATCCAATGTTTCATCCAGTGGGACAGTAGAGGATACAGACAAACACCTCATAAGGTGGATTTCTTTTCCTTCCTTGGTGGGAATTGGAGCAGAAGTGTTGGATCTGCAGTGACACAAAACCCAAAGCTTGGTCTCTAAGGAGATTATTGTTTTGGATTGAGGATGTATTGTTCAGACATAACAGTGTGGGATCCTGCCAGTGGATCCAATCTCCAAGGTTTTCAAACCAAATTGGCCTTAGATATTTTGATTTTACTTTTATTTCTTGGTATCTAAGCAAGTTAAGGTGCTGAAGACTCAGTGAATGCTCTTTCTGTTCCTCTTGTGGACCTCTGGAAGTCGTGCTGGAACCAGCTCTGCAGCCAGCCCTGAAACACAGCCTGACAGCAGGAGGGTTAACACAGCACCTAAGGCACGTCTCCAAAATGCAAATGGATTAAAATCAGACTTCTGTGTTATTCACTGGCAGATGCAGACTCCGAGAAACATCACCCTTTACCAGTGCCCAAAAGCTCATTGCACTCAAATCCTCCCAGGTTCAGGAATTCCATAGAGCAGATCCTTGGTGGGATTATCTGCAGTTTTTTGGAGGATGGGTCTCTCACAGAAGCCTAAAAACAAACTCCACATGAGGAAAGCACCTGTCAGCAACCGAAAGCAAGGAGAAACTGCAGATTGGCCAGGTCTGTCAGGGATGTCTTCTCCAAACTCCAGCGAATCAGGCTCAAGGGGATATCCCTGGATTACAATGAGGGGCCCATCCCAATCCTCTGGGAGCCAGCCCTTGTGAGAGATGAGGGACGAAGGCCAGCTCCAAGGATTCCTCTGTTAGAGGAAGAAAATGTTGGTGCCACTCTGGCAGCCAAAATATTTCTTGGGCTGGAGCCCAAGGGATCTTCTGGGGATCATCTCCTGCCTTGTTTGTCCCACTTTCGGAGTGGGAATGTTGTCTGAGAGGGGCTGTGTTGGAACCTGGGACACAGAGGATTCCAGGCTTTCTGTGCTGACAGGGACTGACCCTCACAGACACACTGCATTGACCTGAGGCCTTGGGAAAGGCTTCCAAAACTGAGTGACAGCGCTGAGATTGTGAGGGTGGAGGTGGATAGAAGTGTGTGATCTCACAGGGGGAGAAATTTAGGGTTTGAGGTGGTGGGTTAAAATAATATAGATGTTACAAGATGGAGATGCCTTCTCCTTCTCCTTCTCCTTCTCCTTCTCCTTCTCCTTCTCCTTCTCCTTCTCCTTCTCCTTCTCCTTCTCCTTCTCCTTCTCCTTCTCCTTCTCCTTCTCCTTCTCCTTCTCCTTCTCCTTCTCCTTCTCCTTCTCCTTCTCCTTCTCCTTCTCCTT
>VYXF01012218.1:117153-131157 GCA_013397295.1 Polioptila caerulea
AGAGGGGAAAAAAGGAAGGTGTTAAGACTTTCCAGCATTCTGAGAGAACAAGGTTTTATCCTCAGTCGGGGGAAAAACAGATTTACTAAACAGGGTGACCTCACTTGTTTGCACAGCATTCAGTAACATGAATTTTATTACCTAGGGTACCTCCATGGGAGCTTGCACAGCCTTTCCAGCAGCCCTGTGAAAGATGCCGAGTGTATGGAAAAGACATAAACCAGCTTGGGGAAGGAATGGCACAGCTGGGGGAAACAAAAAAAAAGAGAGGCTAGAAACACCCTGCTTGGGTGTAAGTAAAATTGAGAGAGAAAAATCCTCTACTGTGAAGGTGGTGGTGGCCCAGGGAAGTTGTGTCTGTCCCTGGAAGTGCCCAAGGCCAGGCTGGATGGGCTTGGAGCAAAGGAAGGTGTCCCTGCTCGTGGCAGGGGTGGAATGAGATGAGTTTTAAGGTCCCTTCAACCCAAACCATTCTGGGTTTCCACGATCTTGTGAACACTCTGGGAAAACATTGCCCTGCTCTGCCCAGTGAGGGACCTTTGAGCTGGTGGTGGGGAGGTTTCTCCTTGCTGCCTGGGAGAAAAGACCAACCCCACCTGCCCACAGAAGTGGCTCCTACGAGCTGTTGGGTGGGGGAAGCTGTGTCAGCATCCCCTTGGGCTGAGAGCCTCTCATGGGTGGGAGAAGAGCGAGGGCAGAGCATTTCCACACCCGCCGGCCAAGGGCTGAACCAACAGGATGCTCAGGAACGCTGCTGCCCTTCCCTGAGCAGTCACCAAGGGGTGGGGACAGAAGTTCCACGGGAATATCTTGAAGCCAGCCTTGTTCCCAGCAGGCCTGGACAGTCCTGAGCCGTGAGGTGAGCACGGGCAGGAGTGAACACCGACCGAGCAGTCGCACCATGACAGCGTTGTGTCCACTGTCCCTCTCGGCCAACACCCAGCCAGAGAACCCCAGAATCCCATAGAGGTTTGTGTTTAGAGATCCTAAACCTCACTGAGTTCCAACCAGCCATGCAGGAGTTCATTCATTGCTAATTAAACAATCCGTGATTTCCCCTTTCCTGCTTTTTGTGAGGAAATTTCTTTGTGTGAAAGACAAGACTTTTCTGGGAGAAGCACTGGAAGCCACCAGATGAGCAAACAAAAATTCCTCTTTTGCATCCTGGGGTGCCGTCAGCTGGACCCTTCCAAGGAATTCTCTCCCAGCTCCACCTGGTGGCAAAAAGGACATTTGGGCCGTTCCTGTGGTCACTGGGTTGGGCTCCAAGGGGACAAGGCTTCTTTCTGCTGCTGCCGTTTCGCTGAGAGTCCCTCGTTCTGATGTGACTCCTCCTGTGGGGTGGGAACAGCCCTTCACTGCTCAGGGAAGGAAATTCAGCCCCTGTCCCCTGCCCCTGCTGAGCACCATGGGGAAGTCACAGCCCGGAGGAAGGAACTTGGGAAGAAAGCAGAGGGAGCCTGGGGCTGGCAGCTGCTCCCAGTATTTTCCTTGGGGTTGAATTTTTCTTGGCCTGAAAGACCATCAAGGAGAGTTTGGACAACAGCCTTGGGCACAGGATGTGACTCTTGGGGATGGTCTGTGCACAGCCAGGGACTGGACTTGACAATCCTGAAGGGTCCCTTCCAACCCAGGAAAATCTGTGATTCCATGAAGGCTTCTCCAGGTGGGATCAGAGCAATGAAATCTCCCAGAGTGGCCTTTGGGATGTCCAAGACTGAACTCAGCTGCCCAGGACTGGGCATCTTGTGTCCTCTGAGACAGCCTGAAGTGCCTCACCTGTCCTGCTTTGCTTCCCAGATGAAGGAGGGGAGGCTGCACCTCTGCCTCACGCTGGTGCAGATAACCTCAGCTTTATCAGTGTGTTTGACATGACCGTAATGATAAGGGGTTGTAAAAAGATAAGATACAGATACAGACACCATGAGATAACACTGGATCAGTGCAGGATCCTTCAAAGCCCTCTGAATGACTAAAAAAATAAACCCTGATTAAAATATCTGCAGGATCAGGGCAGTTTCTGGTCCAAAATACCAGGCCTTAACACAAATTTCTCCAGACACAATTAGAACAGCAGCAGCAACATCGTTGTCTGTTTTTTGCTGTTACCAACTCAGAGAAGGAAAGAGAGAAAAAAGAAAAAAGAGAAAGGGAGAGAAAGAAAACAAGAGGAGAGGAAGATTGCAAAGAATATCCAGTTAGCTGCAGAAATGCAAAACGTTCCCTAAAAGCAGGAATTAATAATAGCTCTTTTTTTTTTTTTTTTTGCATGCTAGAAATTTGATATTTTAAAATGTATAACAGAATATATCCCTGAGAAAATAACAAGAGGGAAAAAAATAATGAAAAACTCCCAACTTTTTCTTAAATATTAAATATCTAACTTCAAAACATCATAAATAATCAAAAATCATGAGCTGGCAAATATTCCTGGGCCTGGCTCATGGCTAATTAAGATGCCACAGCCCCAAACTGCAATGCATTGACTTCTATCATCAAGCTGATTGCAAACACTGTTATTTATGGTTGCTGGAAATGGCTTGGGAATGCTGGGTGCATCCATTTGGGATCTTCCCCTGGTTTCCACATGCCAGGAGCTGAGGTCACTGGTGTGAAAAACACCAGGGTGTGGGAGGTGGAGCCTTTCTGGAGAGTTACGGGAGCTACAGGGGTTAATTCAGGGTTTGGAAGCACTGATGAAGCTGTAGAGGGACAATATGGAATCAGGATGTGTGGGAAAGGGAGGCAAAGCCATGGCAGCACTCCCAAAAACCCTGCATCCCATGGAATCCCATTTATTCCGTAAATCCCTCCGGTGTATCCTGAGCTACGGTCACGTGGAGACCAGCAGAGCTGATGTCCCAATCCAATCCAATCCAATCCAGTCCAATCCAATCCAATCCAGTCCAATCCAATCCAATCCAGTCCAATCCAATCCAATCCAGTCCAATCCAATCCAATCCAGTCCAATCCAATCCAATCCAGTCCAATCCAATCCAATCCAGTCCAATCCAATCCAATCCAGTCCAATCCAATCCAATCCAGTCCAATCCAATCCAATCCAGTCCAATCCAATCCAATCCAGTCCAATCCAATCCAATCCAGTCCAATCCAATCCAATCCAATCCAACCCAACCCAACCCCATCCATCAGGATCTCCAGGGGTGATTCCTGCTGCTCCACATCCTCCACCCTCTCAGGCACATCCCCGTGGGAAGGGAGAGGTGCCCAGGTGTCCTGGTTTAGGACATGTGACATGTGTCACACTTTCTCCCCCAGTTCCAGAATAAAACAAAATTCTTGGAAATAACCACAGGGAAGCCAGGAATTGCTAGTTAATTCCCAAGGATATTTGGCATAACAATTCCCATTCCAGTTGAGGTGGGCGTTCAAGTGGGAGCCGGACTGGACAGAGCACTGGGGAGAGCATCCAGCAAAAAGGTTTTATTTAAATCCTACTCCCATTTTGTGCTTTTCTTTCCTGAAAATAATCAGGAATAACTCTATAAAATTTCTTTCACTGATTCCTACACCAAATGTTCCATGTAGATATTTTAAATAGGGAATTAAAAGCCCTGTGCAAAGCAATTTTCCAGAATTAACATTTGTATAGAAAATAACAGGAATTTATAAAAAAAAACGATTTTAAAATGAATTATTATTAAATAATGAACCATATTTTCAGTTCCGTAACTCCTGAATACTTAATTCATCAGGCCTCCCACACAGCTGCTTGTTTTGCATTTTGAGTGTGTTTAACCTGCTAGAACTGGCTCTGGATTTCTCAGAAATTCACAATGCAGAATCCAAAAATAAAAATGAAATATGGATTTACGTAAACAACCTTCCCCTTTTGAGGGTGCTGCAGCACATCTCTGATGTGATTTCAGCTGAGTGAGAGCTAAAATTGAGGTGGTTTGGATGAGGTTGGCCTTAGGATGATCTTGGCAAAAAGCAGCCAATAAATTGGATCAGGAAGCTTCAGGATCATCCTGATGATCTCTGAGAATCCTCTGCAGAAATCCTAAAAATTCCCATAAATTCTTGCCGTGGATTTACCTTTTTTTATTAACTATATTCTGATTTTCATGAAAAATATTGCTATTTTCATCAGATTTCCTCACTGCTATCCTTTCCTTTGTACTTCCATGCACTGAAAATATTATTTTCATTTTTTTAAATGAGAATTGAAAGTCAAATATCTCCTGTCACTGCTCTGAGACACAGCCCAAACTTCCTGGCCAATTCACCTCCCATGGAAGGGACATTTAATGCATCAGGATAATCTGGTGTGCCCAGAATCCATTGGGGAAAGTGGGAATGGAAATAATTGAACACTGATTTTTGAGGCACCAGAGCTGATTTTTCTAAATTTTTTTTTTTCAGTTTTTCAACCAAAAAAAAATTACTTTTTGCACAGACAAAAAGGTAACAACCCACAACATTATCCAATCCACAGCAGTCACTCTCACCAGAGTTCTGTTTATGCTGTTGAAATAACCTGTTCCAGCTCATCTTCTGTCACCAAACCTTGCTGAAGGTTCAGAAAAATTCACCTGTGCCTTCTTCTCCCACCTCGGCAGCCTCAAATCATGACTGAAAGTGGAAACCTTCAGCTCAGCTTCTCCCCAGCAAAGCCCTCCCACTACAGATCCCACTTCTGACTCAAAATCCAATTTTTTGCCACAATAAACCAAAGAAAACTCAACCAAACATGGTTTGGGCAAGGCTACCACCAGCCCAGAGCATCCAAAAAAAGTTAGGAACGGCTTCTTTGTGTTTTTTCCAAATGGCAGCTGATAGAAGTAGGGTTTTTAAGAGGGACAATCCAAAGTTAATGGCAAATGCAATCCAGAAATAAAACTCAGTTACAAACAAACCCCCTCCCCACTGTGGCCGCGTAGTTTTGGAGCTGGGTTCTCATCCCAGTGACTGTCACAAGGAATTACAAAGGAAAACAGGCACAAGTGAGGTCATTCCCACCTGAGGAAGGGAAAACTTTGGTTTAATTGAAGTTTCCTCACCTTGGGAGACAACAAATAGAGGAACAAGAGAGAGGTGGATCATGGAAAACATGATACCAGACCAGCCTTGATGTTTGGGACATCTGGCCATTCGTAACCAAGACACCAAATCAGGCAAAGTGTCTCAAATGTCTTCTTTATGCCCTTTTTAAAAGATCTGTCCATGACAATTTTAGTGCTACCTTGTTAGAAGTAATAAACCCCATTCCTTCCTCCTTAATTCTTACAAAAATAAGTGAAATTTCAGGGTCTTCTGACTGAATCACCAAGCAGAATTAACTGGTGGAATCTCCCAGGTTTTGGGGGATTTCTTCAGGCTGGAGATCCCTTTCGTCAACACCACAGCACCCAACCACTTTATTTTCATTTTATTCACTCAGCCCTCCCAAAAGGCCGCCCAGTTCTCCTGGGACATCACTCAGGGCGAGCCTGAAAAGCTTTGGAAAAGTAGAATCCCAGATTGGTTTGGGTTGGAAAGGACCTTCAAGATCATCTCTGTCCCGTGGGCAGGGACACTTCCCACCAGACCAGGTTGCTCCAAGCCCCATCCAACCTGTCCTAATCCTTTGAGAGATTCTTCCATGCAAAGGACATGGGGAAATGAGTGTTAATTTAGGCTGAGTGCCCTTGTAATTAGCACCTTGCAAATTAACACTGCCCTGGGAAGCTGAGAAGGCCAGGAATGAAAGAGAAGCCAGGGCAGGAATGCCATTCTGGGGAGTTGAAGGAGAGGTGGGAAACGGATTGAAAAGCAGGCTCTGGACTTGAATTCTAATATTTATAGTTGATATTCTGATATTTCTAATTGATAGTCTGATATTAGTTGTGTGGATCTGGGATTCTGGTCTGGTCAGGGGCCACCAGGGTCTGTCTGTTGACTCAAGAAGATTTTGTACCAGTCCCTGATTTTGGAATCCTGCAGGGAATGCTGCCAGCCTTTAAGCTTGGAGGATGTGGGAATGTAAATCAGGGAGTCATTAAGGCTGAGAAAAGACCTTTAAGATCATCAAGTCCAACTCAACCCAGCACCACCATACTCATTGTTTATCCACACCCCAAATGCCACAGCCACACATTTTTGACAAATTTCAGGGAATACAACCAAGAAAGAAAGAAATGAGTGTGAGGCCGGACAAAACAACCCAAGGCATGAAGAGTGGAGGAAGAGGAGGATGAAGGGCACCACTTCCCTCTGGTCCCCACTGGTTCTCTCCCCATTAACACCCTGCACTCCTTAGATAGGAACCTCATTTAAATAATTAAAGGAAGCTGTGGCTGTTCAGTCCTTGAGAAAGAGGAATGAAGCAATGGAAGGGTTTTAAGGGCCTACAAACACTGGTAAGCCCCCAGATGGCTCACTCCCACTTTGTCATTTGATATGAGGTTTTTTCCAAGGCCTGGTGACGTTTTATACAAAAAAAATGTGAGTTTTGTAAGGTCCAATTATATTAACTCACCGTTACTTCAGGGGGAGATAGAGACTGAGGAGCTGGAGCAGCTCCATGGACTTGTTTCTTGCTTTAATTCCTTCAATTAATTAAGTCCAGCCAGGAAGGTCATCCTTCCAGAAATGTGGTTCCTGCACCAGGAGAATCAAAGAACCAACCCAAAACACTTCAGGCTTGGCTTTTGAGGGTTATTTGCGGAGCGCTTGAATTTCTGCATCTATTTTAGTCCATTTAAAGAGCGGCAAGGAATGTTCCTGGGCACGGGCACTCGCTCAAATATATTGTTAAAATATAAGAAAATCCCTGGTATGCTTCTGGCTCAGGTAAAAGCACACTCCCAAGGAATTCCTTGGTGTACTTCAGGAGCTGGCATGGGCCAAGGGCCATTCCCAAGTGTCTTGGGCTGCAGTGCCAGCTGTCCCCAGCAGTGTGGATTCTGTCCCCAGCTGTTGGAATGGGGCAGGGCTCGGGTGGGGTAACCCTCTGTCCATGGCCCAGCTGTTCAAAACCAGCTGGGGCCGTTTCTTTATCCCTGCCAGGACCCAGCCTCCCTCCAGGCACACATCTCCTGCTCAGGGGACACACAGTCTCCCTGCAGGCCTGAGAACATTCCAGCATCCCCCTGGCCGCTGCTGCAGCCANGCAGCCCCCATGGGATGGCCCTGCCACCAACCCCTGACCCACAGGGCTCAGCTTGGATCCTCACTCTGCCCTTGGGGTTGGCTTTTTTGTATTTCTTCATTTTTATTTGAGTTCTCCTAATGCAGAACTGTTATTCTTAATCCCATATCCTTGCCTGAGAGCCCCTTAATTTCAAAATGATAATAATTGGGAGGGAGGCTCCTGCCTTCCTCAGCAGACACTTGTGGTTCAAACCAAGACACCAGGAGACATTTTGGATAGAGCCACCTTGTTCTGGAAGGCCTGGATATTTCATAGGTTGGGTGTGAGCTGGTTTGGGCTGGGTGGCACCAGCATGAGGGCTGCGTTTAATTAATTCATGGAGCTGTAGCCAAACAGTCCAATCCTCTCCCTGTACCACAACTCCTGGAAGCAGGAGCAGAGATGGCCTGGGAGAGGAAGCAGAAGGTTGGATGGCTCCTCCTCTTTTCCAGGCAACTTCCCACCACCTGGAAATCTCCCTGGGAGATCCAGAGGGAAATTCCCCATTTTGCATTTGGCAGCAGTTACACCCTGGAGCCAGCAGCACACGAGGGAGTCCCACCTCCCCCATCATCTCCAGCTTTGGCTCCCACTACAGGATTGCCATTGGCAGAAGAGGAGGAGACAGCTTGAAGCAAATCCCTTGGGAAAACAGGAAAATCCTGCTGCTCTCCCATCCACATCCCACAGCACAGAGGCAGAATGTGAACTCTGAAATGTGGCACGGCTTGGGGCTCTGCCCTGCTCACACCTCAAACAGCCTTGGGGGCACTTCCCACCACCTGGCCCCAGGCCCAGGGATGAGCTTGGCCGAGTCATGCCTCAATTCTCACCCCCTTTAATCTCTCTGGCCCCGTATTTGTCATTCTATTTGGACTAAAAGCTCAGGTACCGCTTTTATCTCTTAGGCAGCTCAATTAGAACCTCTAAAAGGAGATGTTCAAAACCAGTTCGAGCTATTTTAATGATGTTAATGATATTAATGATGATGATGAAGAAGAAGAATCAATATCAAGTGTTTAAGGCCAGGCTGGAGCAATCTGGTGTAGTGGCAAGTGTCCATGCCCATGGCAGTGGGGTGGAATGAGAGGAACCCCAAGGTCCCTTCCGACCCAAACCACTCTGTGATTCTGGAACCTGACTCTTTCCTCTCATCTTTTGGTGATTAATTTTATTTTTGCCCAAATACCTGTCAGATTTTAGTCTTTCATGCCTTTTTAGGAGGAAGCTTGATATAAAATTTGTCCCCTCATTGTTTTTTCTCTCTCTTTCTCCCCCTTCTGTGTTTTCACTCACAAGCTCTCCTCCACTCATCTGTGCTCAGTCACTGGTTCCCCAGCTGGGATGCGCACAGTTCCACACAAAACACATCAATTTGGACAACTGGAAGCTTGTAAGAGATCCAGACAAGCCATTATCTCTTTCTAAACTAAAGGCAACTCTGTTTTTGCTGGATTTTACTTCTCACGCTCCCCTTCTGCCCAGCACATCCACAGCTGCGGGCTGGAACCACCTTCAAGACATCGCAGCGACGCTGAGGAAAACAACGGGGGAGAAGGGGGAAGAAACCTATTTTAATTTTTCTGGAGGTGAAATCTCTCATCTGATCCTTGTTTCAATCCCAGATCCTTACAGTGCATTCTCGCAGGCACCCACTTCCTCTGCGGGAACAGCTGTCAAAACGCTGCCACATCCTCGGCTCCTGCGGCTTTACGACTCCCATTAGCAGCTCTTCCAGGGGCTGCCTGTGAGGTTCCAAACCTGCCGGTTCCCATTACCCAACTGCCAGGAAGTGTAAATGGGAGGTCAGTTGGGAAGCTGAAGAAGGCAGGGGGTTGTCCTGCAGGGGTTTGGTGGGAAGCAAACCAGAGGTATTTCCATCTCCCATCCCATCATCTCCAGCCATCCACTTTTTGGGCTTAAAGATGAGCAGCCTGCTTTAGTGGAAGGTGCCCGCGGCAGGGGATGGGAATTACATAATCCCTGAGCTCCCTTCCAACNGTTCCATCTCCCATCCCATCACCTCCAGCCATCCGCTTTTTGGGCTTAAAAGATGAGCAGCTTGCTTTAGTGGAAGGTGCCCGTGGCAGGGCATGGGAATTAGATAATCCCTGAGCTCCCTTCCAACCCAAACCATTCCAGGACCGTATGAAAAATACCTGGATCAAAGTGTTTGCCTGGTTCCTCAGAGCTTTGGGCTGATATTCCTCATCACAAGAAGGGACAAAGCAAAGCAAAAGCAGGAGGAGCATTGGTTGTGCAGGGTTTTCTCTGATTTAGTAAACAATTCCTTGAGTGAGTAACAATCTGTGAGGAGAACAAGAGTGGGATACCATCCCAACACCAGCACAATCCTGGATTTCCAGCATTTATTTCTGTTTGAGGATGAGCAGAGCTGATTCTGTGTAAAGGAACCAGCTCTGAAAGGGTGGATTAAAAGCCTGGGAGCTTTTCCCACAGTAGGAAACGAGACTGGAAGGTCAAAGAAATGAATAAATGCAAGAATTTTGTGTGCATGGGGAGGAGACAATTGGAAAAGCAAAGGGACTTTGGAAATCCTTTGGAGACACAAGTCAGTGCTTTCAAAGTATCAGAATCACACAATGGTCTGGGTGGGAGGGGACCTTAAAGATGATCTTGTTCCGAGGTTTAGGTTGGATATCAGGGAAAGGTTCTTCCCCCAGAGGGTGGTGGAGCACTCACCAAGCTTCTCAAGGAATGGTCACGCTCCAAAGCTGGCAGAGCTCCAGGAGAATTTGGACAACACTCGCAGGGACAGGGTGGGATTTTTGGGGCGTCAGGAGTTGGACTGGATGATGCTCGTGGGTCCCTCCCAACTCTGGTTATTCAGAGCTCAGCTGCAGGGAGGTACTGAACAGCTCCAGAGGCCCATTGTGGAGAAAAGGAGACATTTCATCAAGTGAGCCAATGTGTTGCCTGGGATAACATTGTTTTAAATCGTCGTCGTTCCCCCAGACTAAATTTGGCCACATCCAACCTATTCTGAGCTCCAGTCTGTTATTTTGGAATCACATCCTGACAGTGACACTCTGCCAAGGTATCCTGACTTCTCAGGCAAAGCATGATGACCATGGAATCCCCTGGAAAGCCGATGGAGTCCCTCAGCCTCCTGAGCTTGTTTAAGGATGTCATTTACAATGGATGGGGAGGCATTTCACCAGCTCAGGGCACCACTCTTGGGGCTTAAATTACCCCAAGGCCAGGCTCACGTTCATGAATAAGGCTGAAGGAAGGATCTCCCACAGCCACTGTTCCAATAGATGTGAAGAAAGAGGAGCACACTTCAAGTATAATTTAAAATACATTTATTGTTTCATTTGTTCTTGCTTTTTTTTTCTTTTTTTTTGTTATACAAAGATGTTAAATAACTTAAATACATTCTCAACAGTCACTCAGAATCAGATTTATACCTACAAGCTGTACATATGAGGTAGAGAAAAATAACTTAGGCTCCCATAAGACATTGGAAAATAAACAAAACGAAACAAAAAGGAAAACAAGAAAAATACTAATCCTTCATGTTAGTATTCCCACCTCCCTTTAGAAGGAAATGCCATCCCAGGCGTGCAAAACAAATCCTAGACTTTACATTCCTGCTTCCAACTGTTAAAGGTGAGGTGGTCCAAGGGAAATTCCTGGGCTGGTTTGGTGATTGGTGTTTCAGATGGATCCATGCTCAAGGGGAGCTGGAGGGATTAACCACACATATCTTGACTTTCCCGAATTCAATCCCACCTCTATTAACCTGGATGTCTTTAACCCTTTCTACTGCCAGCAGGGAAAACTGGCACCTCCACATGAGCCCAGCTCCTTCCCGAGGTGCCCCCACTGCCTGCAGAGCACGGGCTCCTTTCCTAAGGGGGGACGATTCCAGATCCACTGCACATCAATGCCAGCACCTTTCCCAACACTGCAGGGGGAAGGAATCTCCTGTCCTCTGGGGTCATCCTGCCCAGTGCTGAGAAGGGTTTTTCCCATTCCTGAAAACACTCAGCAACAACTGAGAAAAAGGCAAAATTCTGATTTCTCCCCGGACAGGTGAATTCGAAGTGCCTGCAAATTTCTGGTCTCACTCTCCACTCCCTCCCTGCACCTGAGCAATTGTAGTTATAGGAAGCCAGGGTAAAACTGTGCTGCCAAATCCATTTTCTCTTCCTCCCCACCCACAAAGCCTCAAGATTCCTTTCTCTCTTTTGTTTGCTCTATCCCGCATTCCACTGTTTGTGGAACTTGTTTGGAAAATTGTTTGGACAAATCCAATGGCAGTCGATGAAAAATAGCTCTAAATAGGATAAATAGCTCTAAAAGCTCTTCAGTAATAATATCCACGACCAGGTTTCAGGGGGTTGAGCAGATTCAACCAGGAGGTTGCAATGAGATGGATCTTAAAGACCCCTTCCAACCCCAGACATTCCATGATTCCTGTGATTCCCCTGGACCCGATCCCGTGCCACACTGAGCGACGTGGTCCGCAAAGGCCACACCTTGTATTTCTTGTGGGAAAACGCCACTTTCTGAAAGTCATCACCTAATTAGCATCCTAAAAACCGAAATCCAGGATGAGCTGGCCACGGAAGCCAGACTCAACCCAACAGATGTGCCCGCAGAGCTGGATAAAGCGGGAATGAGGAGCTTTACTGCACCTGTTCCATCGGGTACAGAACAGACCGGATTTTACTGCAGCATCAACTGAGGAATTTTTCACAGGCACCATAATCCACCAGAAAATCACCTTAAGCAGCATCTACTCCATGAAAGTACCCTTGAGAAATCTGTCCCTTCATCTGGGGTCTCATCCAACCCTAGCCCAGCCAAAGCACCCGACTGTATGTTCCCTAAAACAGGGCAGCTGAAAAACGACGGACAAAGGAATTCCAGACCTGGGCTGAGGGAAGGCAGATGTCAACGAGCTGGTTGACAACAAAAACTCCTCAGAAATCATTCTAGCCCCTGCTCAGGTCTCCAAATCAGCAATCCTGAAAGTTCTTTAGAAAACAGGAGGGGCATAAATCACTCCCTGCTTCCCAAGGTGCTGGACAAACTTCCTGAATCACAGCAGATCAAATCCCCAGCTCCCCAATTTTACACTGTCCCATTCAAATAGATAAAAGTTGCTTGTGTTGGATCAAGCCTGGAATTTGGTCCTCTTCATTTAACCTTCCCATGTACCCAGATTTTGATTTTATTTTCCCCAATCACCTTTTTAGTTGTTGTTCTTCCCAAGCCAACTCAGCTCAATGGCAAATCCCCAGTTATTGCAAATGGATTTGGGATTTCCTCCATCCAGACCCATCTCAAAACCAGGACGTTCAGCTCAAAAAAGGGTGAACTGGAAATTTTGGGGTAGTTTTGTTATATTTACATTACAAGCTACTTCTTTGCCATAATTCATTTTTAGCATTAATAATGGTAACAATTAAAAATCCCCTTTGACTAAGCACTGCTTGTTTCACCAACTGGAGTTTTTGATAACTGGAAGATAAGGAGAACATAATGTTTAGGACTTGTTTTGCATTTCTCCACATCTGGCATAAATGAGTCAGTCACACAGAACAGAAGCTTGTTAAAAAACAGATGACGGGTGCAACAATTATTTCTGTGGGTTTTTATTTCTTTTAATAGAAAATTCTAATATAAAACAGCAAACGTTTTCAGTTTGCCTTGTTTACAAAAATATTATATATACTTTTTTTTTTTTATATTTCTGACATAACTAAAATGCACTATTCAATAAAAATATTCTTCCTTCAGCTAACTTCTCTTTTTTAAAAAAAAATTAATAAAAAAGTTATATAAATAATGGTTGCACCCCCCCACCCCAAAACTGATCTGGCTGGATCAGCTTAGGAGAACCAACACTTTGACACTTTTGGGGGGACAGGGGGTGAAAGGGGGTCAGGAACCAGAGATCTCCCCCCCACCCATCCGTCCTTCTCCAGTTACATCTGAGCAAAATCCTGTTTCTCTGGGGATAAGAAAAAGGGGGAAAGTTTCTTTGCACTTTTTTTTTTTTTAATATATCTATATATGAAATGACACCCATGAAAAAGTTCAGGGACCCAAACCCACCACTGAAGCAGTTTTACAAAACCGAGCAATTTCACTGAATTGCCCTGGAGATCCAATGGTGTGCTGGCTAAATCAGCCTCTCTGAAAAAATCCAGTTGAATCCAGCTGGGACAAAAAGGTTTTACAGGACACTCCCCACTGTTTTCTACAGGAGTTCCCAGTCTCTTATTTAGGGTTTTCCAGGCTTGTGGAGGGAGTAGTGCTCGTACTCCATGAGTTAATTCAACTCCAATCTCTCACCACCAGAAAACTCAGGCCGAGCACTCCAGAGGGTTTTGGGATGGTTGGCCATCTTCTTTCCCAGCTCCTACTTAAGCTCCACTGGATTTTTCCAAAAGGAGGCTTTTGCCCCCATTCCTTCTTCAATGATAAGGCAAACATTGGAAAACGCTGGAAATAAAGACCCCCCACCCAAAACACACCCACAGCGTGGTGCAGCGGGGAGAAGAAAAATAACCCACATTTGTTTTACCACCCTAGGTCAAAAGGCCAAGAAGACAAGTTCTCCTGATTTCAGAGTGTTAGTATATTTTATACACTGCCTATACACTTAACACATGTGCCTCGCTACTATTTAGTTATTTATAATTTTTTTTTTTTAACCACAGGAGAATAAACCTTGCTATTTACAATATATAACAGGCAAGTACTATATCCACATGAACATAAATACAATTTGTGGTGGTTTTTTTTTTGTTACTCATTTTTTTGTCTTTTTTTTTTTTTTTTTTTGTCTTTTTTTTTGTCTTTTTTTTTTTTTTTTTAAATATTTAAAAAAA
>VYXF01012218.1:139058-165663 GCA_013397295.1 Polioptila caerulea
CGCTTATTGCTCCGCTGTCGTCATGGCTGGGCTGCGGCTCCGAGGCTTCAAACCATTCGCCATGGTTCGGGGCAGAGGAGGCAGCAAGCCCTCCTCGGAGGCAGCTCATCCAGGGAAAAGCCTTGCCTGGCCTCGGAAGGGGCTTTGGGATGCTTCCCCACAAATCCAATCCCTTCCAGCCCCCCGTATGCAGAGCCCTCTTCAATTTAAATAGGCTTAGCCATTCTCTCAGCTCAAGTATTAAAGTTTGTCTGGACAGCAGCCACGGTCCCCACGCACAACCAGCGGGCCAGCCTTGTCCCTTCACGCTGGCCAGTGCCATTGGCTGAATTATAAAAGTTTCACAGATTGTTAGAAGTCATCCTTTCTTTTTTTCTTCTACCTTGTTAAAACAAAAATCTTTTCAGCCTGTCCTCAACCTGCTTTTTCAGAAGAGTTTTCCCCTCCCACCACCCTTCCTTCTTTAAAAAATAGGAACACTCATATTTTAGTGACATAGGTATTAAAATATAAACATTTAAGCACAGAACAACATAACCCTACTTAAAATTGAGAACTTCAGAAGTATTTTCCCCGTGCTCAGTATTCCTAGCATGCTTCCCATGCTAAAAAAGCTCCACATAAACAACCAACTGCAATCACTTATGGGACACAGCAAGCCATTTTTTTCCAGAGTATTGATTTCCAGGCCTAAGAAAGGCTTTGGCTGAGCCATTCTCAGCCTGAAAGGAGAGGAAAATCCAGAGAGCACGCCTGGGCATTCCTACCTGTCATAACCTGCAGCAATTAATACCAGTGGTGGCCCTGAAAACTGATCTGTACATTAAGAGCTCTTCTCAGGCTGTTATTTGCTGGGTTTCATTTGTACCTTGGCAAACATGTGATGCCCCAATTCCCACTGCAAACACATCCCTAAAAAACTGCCAAAAAGGATGCTTTACGTTTGTTTTTGTTTTTTGGGGTTTTTTTTTATGCACCGAGTGGATTAGGCTCCAAAATAGCAATTATTACACATCATGAGGGTGCAGCAAAACCTGGAGTTCGACTGGAACTGTGTTATCTAGGGTAAGTCGTGTGAGAGTGGATGGCCAGTGCTTGTAAACACTGCCTCTGCAACAGGAGAGTTGTGCCTCCCTCTGCCTGTGTGTGACCTTTAGTGAGTCACTTAATCTTTCTGGGTCTCAATTTCCCCCCTCTGCCCAGCAGAGCTCCAGAAATGAAGAGGGTGGCATGCTCTGATAACGTGTTATGTGATAGCTCATGAAGTTCCTCAGACAGATGATAGCTGGGCAAACATCTCCCTGATATGGAGAGCGCATCTTCCAGCGCTCCAGAGAGAGCCCTGCCAGCACCGCCTGGGGGGAAGAGCCATTCCTCACATGGAATTCCAAAATAAGCAAGTCAACAGCGAGGGAAAGTCCAGGCACCTCCCACTATCCTCTCCAGAGCATCCCAGATGGTTTCAGGTGTAGCTGTCTCGGGATGGGCCTGGGCTTGGAGCCTACAAGGGGGACAAGGACCAGGACAGGGTGTTGGGACAAGGCGACCTTTAAGGTCCCTTCCATTGGACCCAAGTCATTCCAGGATTCTGTGACCCTTCAGAAACGCTTGCTCTGCACAGACCAAAACATCTTGTGCAGAAAACAATGAAACCTCCTGAAAGGAACCAGCTCCAAAGCAGGGAATGTGCTTAAAGAGAGATCTTCTCTTGCTCTCCATTTCTGCCCCCCCATGATTTTGTATTAAACACTCTCAGCTCTCAAGACAACCACGGTTTGTTCAGGTAAAAGTTTGTGTCCTTCCTTCTGGAAGGATGAAGGAAAAAGGCAATGAGAACATAATTTTTTTTTCTAGGGTAACAGCAGCCCCTTTTAATTGTGCCCCTTGGATCTGTAAGACATGCTTGACCAGACATACCTCTGGAAGAGGTCAGCACTCCTGGGATTAAGAAACTTAGCAACGCTCCAGAGAGGGAGTTGGAAAGTCATGTTTAATGATACTTTGCTGAGAAACTGGGCAAATTTAATTAAAACATCACTTACTCAAGCCCAGTGGAACTAATTGAGTGCTCTAATATTCCGCCTTTTCATTAATGGGTTACAAAAGAGGGCTGCACTTGTGTGTACAAGGGGGAAAAGGGGGGAGGACAGAGAGAAGATGAGAGCTTTAGCAAGGCTGCCTGGGCTCCATTTAATATAACTCAGAAACTTCATTGCTGGCAACGGAGCTTTAATACAGTTGACTTCTCCCCCATCCCCTCCACACACACAACTCCCCCCAAAACACCCTCTCCACCCAAGACCCCTCGGAAAGAATGGCTGAATGAGGGAGAGTAGATCTGGCAAAGGAAGGGAAATTGCTTTTTTAATAAGTGGTCTATTCAGAGCTCCTGCTTTTCAATAAAGAGAAGGCTGGAGAAGTCCTGGTCTAATTACCTCATCCTCACACTAGACAAGCTCGCCCTTTCATTAACCACTGAGGTCATATCATATAACTTGGTGAGCCACCATGGGCACAACATGTTCAGTGATTATTTCACTGGTGGCAGCAAAATTACAGGCAGCCCATCAAGGTTGTAAAAAGCAGAAGTAAAATCATAATTAAATGAGAACGTCTACCAAGAGACACTAAAACTAGGCGGGATAGGATCATGTCACCCTCGCAGAAATACACGGATTGTTTGCTGGTGTGACACCATGGAGAAACTGCTGTGGTGACCAGGAGGGGAGAGGGTTGCCTGCCAAATTAGTCAGTCCTGCACAGGTCCTTTTTTTGCTGGGTCTCAAGGGACTGTTTGTATGTTCTGCCATGGCTGGGAGTAATTAGATGGGAAAAATGACACATAAAGAATGAGTGAGAGACCACCAAGCTTGTGCTGTATCTTTCGTAGAGACTTCTCCACTCCCTCAGCGAACACACACATCCACACGCTGCAAGAACTCCAGCTCCAAACTGCTCAGCTCCAAAATGGCACAAATCAAGGCTGTCTGCACTCCTGTACTGCCTTTGATCCACCCCAAACCAAATCCAGATGAGTTATTGTTCCAACAACCACACTGGGTTAGTCCAAAGTGGTTTCAGACTGCTGCAGTCACTGGGGGAGCAAACCCTGCTCGGTGGTTGCAGAGTCTACGGCAGGAGTTGGTTGGTGAGCAGCTTCTTTCAAGACACAGAAAACGTGCTGAGAACCTTATTTAACTCACTACCTTCCTCAAGGAAAACATCCATAAACTCAGCAAGGAATGTAGCAGCGCTCTCAGCCTCCATCCTCTCATCCCTGCACTCGCAGTGGGAACAGGAGGAAGAATGGAGATCAAACCTGATACTAATCTACACCTGAGAGCAAGCAGTGCCAAAGACAATCCATCCACTGCATCAAACTGGTTTCATTATTCACTGGTTTCATTATTCTGGAATCTGAAGCAAGCACTGCAAGTTTTGACTTCATAGTCACAAAGCCAGCCTCATCATCTTAGTGACCCCAAATTGTGCCAGGGGCTTNGTAGTCACAAAGCCAGCCTGGGTCCTCATCTCCGATCATCATCTTAGAGACCCCAAATTGTGCCAGGGGCTTAGGGCCACATATTCCCACCACAGAGACGTGTGTTCTCCTGATCTTCAGCCACCACCCTCCTGAAAGCTGCATCCTCAACATTCCCTCCTTCCCTGCCTGGCTCCACGGTGGTGCTGTGAGCCTGCTGGGCTGCTTGGCTTGGCTTTCCACCACGCCATGGCACAATGAACTATTCCAGCCGCACAAACAGAGAAATCATTTCAACTGCTGCTGCAAACAGGCAAAGGAGAGCTGTCAGACAGCACTCCCAACTCGACAGACACGTTGTGGGTGGACGAAAATAGGAACACTGACCTGCAGCAAAGGCCTGTGACTTGGATTGCCAGGAGGGCTCTCGGTGTCGGGACAACCGTCACAACTGTTACTCAGCTGTTTAGCTGCAGATACCACTCTGTGAAACCACTGCCAGTGGCCAGCGTCCGACTGTGCCAAGGGAAGTGGAGGCAGAGGATGCTGGAGAGTCCTGCATCTTCCCCTGGGAGCTAACTCGCAAGGATCAGGACACAGAAGGGAAGGTTCAACCCCTCCAGCTCACCCCTGGAGTTCGTTTAGCTCGAGGGCATGCAGTGTAGAGCACAGATGATAATTAAGGACACAAATCCTAAATTCATGAGTGGCTTCACCATATGGCCATCCTGACTGCAGCTCCTGGGACTGGGAACACTGGGAGTTGGGCCAAACCCATCTGAGAGGTGTTTTAGCCCTGCCACTGTGGGTGGATACCCCTGGAGCTACCAGGACGTTCCAGTGGCAGCCAAAGTCACAGCCTTAGAGGTTTTGATGAGAGTGCATTGTGTGACTCTGGAAGGAGAGGAAAGCCAGGACATCTCACAGAAACATCCAGCATGGGATCACAGCCTCCACGGGCCACCTTCTCCATTGCCAGTCCCATCTGCTACACACTCAGCCCCAAAAGATGGGACAGAGCAACCCACACAAGGATTGAAACAAATTCCATCATCCTGCAAAGCCCATTTCACACGTCAGAGAGCTGCCACGGGAGTTCAGAGACACTGAGCCCCTTTAATCCAGAGCAGGAAAGCTGTCAGCCAAAACCAGACACCAGCTAAATCCAGGATATTTCTAATCCTGATCTCAGCGCTGTCTAGGAGCATCTGGTAGTGGGGAGAGGGGGAGAGATTTTGCTGGCCAGCCCTGGCTGGTGGCATTCCCCGATGCCCCAATTCCGTCGTGAGGAATGACATTTTATACATAGACACAGCAACAACTGAGCTGGGGTGGCCATTCCTAGAATGCACAACTGGCTGGGCTGCATTTGCCTGGGAAACTGGAGACCCAGGTCCCCCATCCCAGCCCCAAGCCTGCATCCAATCACACAGACAATAACAAGGCTCGAGGGCTATTTCTGGCCTTGCAGTATGTCCCCCTTGGAGGTTGGTGCAATGAAACACTGATCCTGAGCACCTGTGCTGGCCAATCTGAGGGATTTTCATGTTGGAGCAATCCTAGGCTAGGTACAGCCAAGCATATTATGGGAGAAGGTGGAAAGCTCCTTCCTTTTCCCCCTTGCTGGGATGACCCAGCACTTGCAGACACTTTGTCCTTTACATCTGTCACAGAAAATGCTGAGCTGGAAGGGACACACAGGGATCATCAAGTCCAAATCCTGGCCCTGCACGGGACAAACCCAAAAACTACACCATGTGCCCCAGAGCATTGTCCAAATGCTTCCTGAACTCTGGCAGTCCTGCAGGAGAGACCCCAGGTGTAAAGAGCAGGAAGAGAGGATAAAGATGGGAAAAAAAAAAAGGGACTCTACCACCAAGTACTGCCTCCTGCTCTAAGTGACACAGAAGGTTTCTGCCAGAAGACAAAACTGAAGGGACTTGTAGGTCTGAGGTCAGCCAGAAATTAATCTCTCCATCCTGGCTCCCTGCCAAGTGTTTCTCCAGCCAGTTTTAAAGAAACCTGGCCAAGGAGATGCTACACTGTCCATGCTCTACTGAACTGCTGCAAGAGAATCATCCCTTGAGGATGTGTCGTGGCAGCATAAAACCCTTCCTCTGTGTCCTGCCTCATGTAAGCCTGAGGAACCTGTCTTTCCATCCCTTTGTGGTGTGAAACCCCCTCCTCCCTGTGGGAAATCAGCAATCTTTGTTTCTACTTCATATTTCCTACACTTGCCCAGTCCCGTTTCTTTCTCTCCAGTCTCTGTCCAGTGGCTTTGCACAGTGAAAACCAGGGCATACTCCCACAACTCAGACTTCTCCCCTCCAGAAGGAGCATCACCCCATTCATTTACCCACCAACACTCCTACTGCACACCCAAGAACAGCGTTATTACCCCCAAAACCCCACAGCAGCACGACACCCACCCACCTCACAGCGCCCTCAACGCACCTTCATGCCCACCAGGTTGTTGTGGAAGTCCACCCTGGCTCGCAGGTCCTTGTTGGGCTTCCTCCCCAGGAACTCCTTGACGAACTTGTTGCTGTACTTGAGGTTGTCCCCACAGCCTCCCCACTGCCAGGCCTCCCTGTTCTCCAGGTCGGGGGCCTCGTCGCAGGTGCAGCGCTCCATGCGCCCCGCGCTGCACGCCTTGGCCATGGCGTGGGTCAGCCCCGCCGAGGAGATGGCGTACAGGAAGGCTGTCTCCTTAAAACCTGCAGGGACGGGAGGGACAGGCTCTAGTTGCAGCTTAGAGGAAGGAAAAACCACCAGGAAATGGAGGCAGCTGCTGGGAGAAGAGCGTGAGCTGCGTCACAGAAGAGCAGAGTGATAAGGTTGGAAGGGACCACAGTGGAGTGGGCATCTGGGGCCACCTCCCTGCTCCAGCAGGGCCATCCCAGAGCACAGGGCTCAGGATTACATCCTGACACCTCTGGAATATCCCCAGTGAGGGAGACTCCACACCTGTGCTCAGCCACTGCCCAGGAAAGAAGTTCTTCCTCAAGTTCAGGCAGAATTTCCTGGGCATCAGTTCCTGACTGTTCCAGCTGTGGCACTGCTGGGCACCACTGGGAGAGCCTGGGGTGTGCTCCTGACACCCTCAAAGCATGGCAGGCTCCTCTTGCATCACTGATGGTGAAGAGGGCACGGGGGAGGGCAAGGAATGATGGACTGAGGCGGCACAAGCTAGGATTCAGGAATGCAGATGGAATCTGGCCAGCTCGGTGGCTGTCACTCTGTGCCACTCACAGTCTCTGCCTGCAAATGGAAAGAGTTGAGCAAGAGTTTCCCCATCCCTGGATGTGCCCAGGACCAGGCTGGACTGGGCTCGGAGAAACCTGGTCTAATGGAAGGTGTCCCTGCCCATGGCAGGGGGTGGAACTGGATGAGCTTTAAGGTCCCCCCAAAATCAAAGCATTGTTTGACTCCATGAAGAGTTGGACAGGACATGGAGGTACCACTGCTGCTACCAAGGGGACACCAAACAGCAGAAACCCAGCACAGACTTCCAGTGCTCCTCATCCTCCCCTCTCCTCCTGAATCAAATCACTGGGTCCTACCCCAGACCAGCAGAATTGTTGACAGAAGACATGTCAGGGCTGGGAAGCAGGAAATGTGTCACCCAATGTGGCACCTCACTCAAAAAAAAGCCAGGTTACACCTCAAACCTTCCACACTTACACCTCCACACTCACCTGCCGGGATGTGACAGCATCCACTCCCCCGGCAGGCAAGTGACACCCAGAGGGACCCACGGCTTTAATCCAAATTATAAAAGCCAGAAATAAAAAGCAAACATGGCAGTATTTATAGCTGCCCATTCTCCAGCTATGGAAGCCGTAAACGACTGCATATTTGAGATGCAATTCCAGACCAGCTTTGGATGGGACTCAAGAAATCCCCCACTCAAAAATAACACAAGTGGATGGTGACAGTAGTGGATATATCTGTGAGCTGGTGTGTCAACCAAGGACATGCAGAGACACTGCCAGGTCATTTTTGGAACTGTTCCTTGGGAGGTTCATGACAGTCCAAGCAAACTCATGTGGCCATTCCCAGAGTCTGCCTTCCCAAAACACTCCCAGGAGCAGGAAGACTGATGAAAATCCAGCCCAGGAGACTGAGGTTTGGTCCTGCCAAGGGTTCTGAGGTTCTGCTTCCTCCCAAATTGTGGAAGGAATCATCCAATCATTCTACTGCTCACCTGGAAAAGGAGAACAGAAACCTTTTCCTCACTAGAAACAACATTAAAATAAAAAAGGTTCAACTCTACACTCACTGAGGATACCACGAAGAGTGGTGAGAGTAAAAATAACAAATTTAGTTTTCTCCCTGAAGTCAGACCACGTCCCCTTGAAACACCTTCAGCACTGCAAATACTTCACTGGAAGTGGTGACAGAATTCTTAATTCACACAACAAAACCTCATGGCTATCCAGATGACTCCTCTGGGTAGAAAATGCCTTCTGAGCATCTCTCATCCTTTGTAAACTCATTTTTTCTAGCTTACATCCCAGGTCAGACTGCCCACATGCCTGTCACAGGGATGCCACCACCAAAGACAGATGTTCCCAAGCCTCTGCGCTCCTGGATTGGAGAATTCTTGCCGAAGCTGCACAGAATGAAGAGGTATCAGTGTCAAAAAGAGACTCCTCAATGGGATGGGGTGTGCAAACCCTGCCCTGGAGGTGTGAGACTGCAATCATGGCATGGTTTGGGTTGAAGGGGACCCTGAGATCCAGCCAGTTCCACTCCCTGCCACGGGCAGGGCAACCTTCCACAATCCCGGGTTGCTCCAAGCCCCATCCAAGCTGGCCTTGCACACTTAACTCACAGCCATCAGCCTTAATTGATTAATCAGGCAGCCCAGATCTCCACCCTGCCTGATGTGAAGCGCTGAATCCGGAGCAGTTGTGGGAGCCCAGCAGCGAGTCAGCGCCCTGTGACCACAACACATTCCAGAGCTGACAGAAAGCCAGGAGGAACAGCTCATCTTCCAGGTTCTCCCTTTCCATCAGCTTTGTCTCCACTCCTCTCCTTCCCCATCCCTGAAAGCTTCCCAAATTCCCTGTGCCCATCAGCACGGGGATCATCTCACCCCCAGGCAGCTCCCAACCAGCTCCATGTGACATTTGGCTCTGGCCAGATTTTAAAGCCATCTCCACCACGCACTATTTGATTGCACCAAGATATTTTGTAACAAGATAATGAGCTTTAAATCAATGCAGGCATTCTAAGCCCCAGTGCATTGACAGTCTGCCGGCCCTGGCTATCCAGTTTCAGCCATTTCCAAAATTGTGCACGAGGATCCAAAGAGGATAACGAGTCCCTTAAACAATCCCCTGTTATTTTAAGAAACGGGGCTGCATCAGCCCAAGTTGCAAACCAGCAGCCAGGGCTGGTCTGGTGACCAAAGTGTAAAAGTAGAGGGAGAAACTTTTAAGTTTAAAAAAAAGTGGGTTTTTTCTCCTTTTTCCTTTCTCCCTGCAAAGTCCTGGAGGAGAGGAAACAAGCCCTCAGCGAGGAATTTGGAAAGCTGTGTCCTAGTGGGTGATACATTCGAGCCTTTGCCCTGGGGTATCACTTGCTGCAAGGCTGAACCAGGAACCAGCAGCTCCTGCAGAGGAGGAGAAAGATTTACAGGGCACTGTGTTACTGCTGGGGAACCCCACCTGAAGGATTTACAGCACCGGGGCAGGGCAGAGATGCTGCAGGGACATAAAACACGGCAGAATGAGACAGCAGCAGAGCCCGGCAGCCCTCAGAGCTCTCGTTTATTACACAGGTCCCTGACAAGGGCTGGGCTGGGGGGGTCTCGGTGGGGTTTTAAGTCCAGGCTGCTCCGCAGTGCCCCTCGGCCGGGGCTGCCCAGGGGACGGGCACGTCTGAAGGAACGAGCTGTGGCCTCCAGGTGTCAGCATGAGAAAGTGCTTGGCTTCCCCAAGGCACCACTAATCCAGGGACTCCTCTGGCATGCGGGGATATTTTTAAATGTCTTGCAGCTCTGGCCGGACCTCTTGGGTTTCATAAGGACTTTCCTTGTTTCCACCAGTCAGTGACAGTGCATTAGTTAAGCCCCGGTGCTTCTGAATTACTCCTCCTCACTAATTAGCCCTGCAAACCTCTGCTCTTATCTTTAAAGACTTCACACCCTGGCTTTTCCAGGTCCAGGCCCATGGCTGAGTGTGGGACTTCCTGGGAGTCACTAAAGCCCTGCAGACCCTCCCTCACTGTCTGTAAAATGGTGCTGCAGCCTGGAAAGAAGAACTGGATTTTACTGGCAAGGTGGAAGGAACTGGATTATGTGAAAAGAAACAAAAATATGACCTTCTCCTCCAATACCCCTAACTTCTGGCCATCTCCACCTGAGCTGCTGGGAGGAGGTGTGGGATGTGTGCTCACATCCATGGCAGTAACAGGACACAGCCATTTGCAGGTTTTGCCCTGTGCTGTGACAGGGTTCCCCTTGGCCCCTCTAACAGGACAGCACTGAACAGTCTGGTTTGCCTTATTTCCTTCAAAAAGGCATCTTCTCAACTTCTTTCCTGACAGACTGGCGAGTAAGTAGGAAAAATAAATAGGAGAAATACATAGGAAATAAGTAAGTAAAATAATAAAGAAAGAGGGGACAACTTTGAGAGCTTCCCAACCCTCTGCTCCAACAGCAGGAATGGGGAGAAAACTGGCGGCAGGGACCTGCAGAAACACCTCCAGCCTCCCAGGAGAGCAGCCAGGGCCAGCAGTGGCAATCGAGGCAGGCTGAGCCCATAAATTACCGCCACCAGCACATCCTTTGCCCGCCCCGCGCTCCCGGGACGCGATCCAGCCTTGCCCAGAGCTCTGTGCGGACCTGGCGGGAAGCAGCGCCAGCAAAGGCCGGCCCAGAGTGACCAGCAGGGCCGGACAGGAGCTCAGAGAGCCCCGGGGGCCCCCAAACTCACCTCTCTTGAGGAGGCTGGCGCGATAGCGGCCCTCCAGGGTGCAGTTCCAGCGCTCGAAGCGGAACTGGTACTGGCACTCCAGGGCGCTCATGCTGATGGCCTCCACCAGGGTCTCGGCCACGCCGGGGTCGCGCCGGCACATCCGCCGCTGCTTCTTCTCCAGCTTCAGGCGGTCACACACCTTGTAGTGGGCCTTGACGGCCGCCTCCTCCACTTCCGAGGTCAGAGGGAGGATGGTCAGGGGTTCGTTGCCCGTCAGCCTGCCGGGGAAACAGAGGGGCACCACGGTGAGGGCAGGAAAACTGAAATTGTTGGATGAAATTCTCCCCCCGCCGTGAGGATGGTGAGGGCCTGGCACAGGTTGTTTAGAGAGGCTGTGGTGGCAGCATCCCTGGAAGTGGCGAAGGCCAGGCTGGACACTGAGCAAACCGAGCTCGTGAGTGGCATCCCCACACCCAGGGCAGGGGCTTGGACCTAGATGGTCTCAGAGGTCCTTCCAACCCAAACCATTCTGGGATTCTATGAAACACAGGCTGTGGTAGAAATGGGGTCAGTGGTGGGATCCGGATCTCCGGGCTGAGCAGCCCTGTGGATTTGATTTTACAGTGAGGCTCCTCAGTGTGTGTGCAAGGTAGCAGCGGGAAAAAGGTAGGAGGAAATACTTGGATTTATGCTCCCTACCAGCTCTCACAGAGCTTTTTTGGATGTAAATCCCATGCCACTTCCACCATAAGACTGTGTTTAAAACTGAAAGAGGAAAGAAATTATCTCAGGTGTCTCACTGCATGAACTTGGGGACCTGGCAAAAATACATGAGTGCCACTGTCACTGTCCTGGGCATGAATAAAAAAATCATTTGAGCACATCAGGCAGAGCCAGAACTCAGCTTGGAAAGGGACAGAGGATGATTTGTGCCATCAAAGCCCAAGAGACACCCTGAGAAAGCAGAGAAAGCCACTGTGCCCTCAGCAGAAGTGATCCTGACATAAAACCCAGCAAGCCCAAGGTTGGAGAGCAGGATACACTTTCCAGGAGATGCTGCCAAAAGCTTTTACAAGACAGAACAAGCTCAAAACCTAAAAAAAACATAACCCAAAGAATTTTGTGTCCCTTTGCCTTGTCCCCTCCCTCCCCTGCCTTCTCCCAGCACAAGGTCCTTGACTCTACAGTGGGCAACAAAAGATGCCAGCGGACTGTTCCCGGTGTCAAGTGACGAGCTGCTGGAAAAGGACCAGGCTGGCATTGGCCCCGGGGAGCAGAGAGGCTGCAGGAACATCTGCTGGGCTCAGGAGAGCTTTGTTGGCCAGGCTGCTGTACCCCACTGTCCTGGCTCTGCCCCGTTCCGGCCAGGTGCCAGTCCACAGTCAATGGGAATCACTCTCCGGGCTCGCAGAGGACCTGGAGACACATTCCCTGGCCAAAAAGGAAGAATGGCTCAAATCCAAGACCTGGAAACATGCTGGAATGTTGCAGTCCTGCACTGGGGAGCATGGAGGTGGGCTGGGGGCTCAGGCATCTCCAGTGCTGCAGGAGCACTGGGAAAAATGGGGTGATGGGAATGGGAGGGGAGCACTGCCTCACCCCCTTTGCTGAGATCCTGGAAACCCTCTAAAGCCCCACCTGTCCTGCAGGAGCAGTGATTTGCTGGTTTTAATCTCTCTAATCAGTGACATGCACCCTGCCAGCAGCACAGTTCCTGAGGGCAGGCACTCAGGATGCTTTAACTCCCAAACCTCGGTGCACAGTGGGCATAAAATCCTGACCTGAGTCCCAGCCAGGGACATCCAGTACAGATCCAGTCATTACTGAGGCATTGATGAGGTGATTTAATATCAGGTATCTCAGGGAGGGAACAAAAAATGGCTGAGGTGGGATTTTTAGGACAAAGATGGGCAGGAAAATGTTCCCCTTCAGTTACATTCAAATGTATTGATATCCCCAGAAAAACCCTGCAGTGATAAAAACACAGAGCGATTTGTGGGAAACATGGAAAAACACCCTCCCTTAAGTTTTGCTGCCCCCAAAATAATAATAATAAAGAAATAATCTGAAAGGCCAAACAGCAAGGTCTGTTTGAAGCATATTTTAACCCCTTGATTTGTGGTCTGTCCCAGCTGCTCCCAAAGGAGAGGGGACATCACCCAGCCTTCGTTAGCCAAAGCTCCCAGGAGGTTCATGCAGGACAGAGGTGCCTAAGTCTGAGCCTCACTGGAGCAAAGATCTGTAACAAAACCTCCAGGATTCATTCCTGGCTTTCATGGTACTTTAAATTTTCTGCAAATTTAGAGTAAACTGCAAATTTTCATAGCTGGCACAAGAGACCCTCAGCTGGCAAAGGAGAGGGAGGGAGACATCGAAGCATTTCCTAAACTCCCCCTCCCCATTTTTTCTCTCCAGCTGAGCAGGGATTGTTCACCTAAATTGTCTAAAAAAAAGCACCCAAGGATTCTGCAGCAGATGGCTCTTGGAGTAAGGAGGGATATGGGAATTGATGCTACAGCCAAGATTTCTGCAGAGTAATTGGTGATTTTCACCCTCTTCCCACCTTTCCCCCTCACATGCTTGGCTTTGGGATACTTCAAATTGCACTTCCCCACAGATCAGCCTTACTTGCTGATGGCCATCGTGCGTATTTCCAACAAAAAGTCACCTAAACACACACGAAATAAAGACCCAGGGACAGGTGGGTGGTAGGAAATAGGATTCATGGTGCTCCATGGTGCCACAGCTCTTCTTGTGGAAGAACAACCCGCGTAACACCACGACAAACAGAGGTGTGCCCATAACTACAGCTCAGAAGCATCCCCGGAGCAAGACAAGGAGTAAACGGAGGGGAAAAGGGGTTTTCCCTCACCAGCAAGCAGGAACGCTGCCAGGTGAAGAGCAGAAGCCACACACACACACGGACCCACAGGCACATTTTTCCCTCCCGGGGCCCTCGGCTCCGCACGCGCATTCCAGAGGCCCTGGGAACAGGGCTGAGGGTGGCACTCTGCAGAGCGTGGCATCAATAACAAAGCACAGGCAGAGCCAGGGAGAGCTGCCCCACCTGACACGCTGCTGCATGGAACCCTTCTAATCCCATAAAGCCCTTTTATGCAACCTCAGCCGAGTGAGGTCCTGTAAGGCAATGGTGTCAGTCGGACGCTCTCTCAGCTCCTCACAAAGGCCAAGCTGTTCTTTCCAAGGAAATGTTTCAAGCTCTGTGTGTGTGTGTTTTTTTGTTTTTGTTTTTTACACACCCAAGCCACAACTGTTGCCATTAAACTGCCAGCCAGAACCATGTGATTGTGTTATTTCGCTCCAAGAAGGGGCTGAGTGGGAGATGGAGTGGACACCTCCAAGTGGAAAAAGGTCGACACTGGATGATCTTTTAAGGTTCCTTCTAACCCAAACCATTTTAAGCTAGATTCCAAGATTCCAAGGGATTAATGCGTCCAACAGGAATCTGGGGAGAGAGCAAACAGCCCACTGCACACAACCCAGGAAGCTTTACCTCTCTGGAAGTTCACTCCAGCCTCTCTGAGAGCAACATCAACCTCCGGAGTCAAGACACTGTTCATAGAATTCAGGATCCTGAATTTCCGCTTCAGAATTTTGCGCTTTGGTGAACCTCATGAGTCCGTTCCAACTCAGGATATTCTGTGGTTTTTTGACCTAATCTTGCCCAATTTGTGCTCTGAGTGCAACATCCAAACCTCAGGAAGGACCTTGCTGCCCTGTGCTGCACCCACCACGTTGAGAGGAACCTTTGCAGCATCATTTGTGCTATTCCCATTGCAGTTCCAGCAGTCTGAAGCCAGGGAATCAGGAGTTTTCTCATTAATTGATGTAAAAAGCAAGACTCATCTGGTTTGCACACACTCTGTTGCTGTCACTCGGCTTCCTGAGCTTCATCTCAAACATTGCTCATTACGGGCTTTTTTCCTGGAGTTCAATCACTCAAGGATTTGGGAGAGATCCCAAACAGGCCAAGTTTTTTTATCTGTGACATCATGGAATTATTGCCCTTCCAAGAGGCAATTCAAGACAGATCCTGCTTCCCACTCATCTCAGGGGTCAGGAGTTTTTATCAGCTCACACTCCTGTCAGTGCCCCTGGATTTTCCCTTGTTTAAGTGGGGACTTTCCTGATGAGGATTTGAGCAGGATGAGGCAGATCTAAGGCACCTACACAGACCTGTGAGTGTATTCTCATTTTTGAGGTGCTCCAGTTTCCTTTACAAGTGCCACTGGAGATGGGATACAAGGAGAGCTGTTTCCTCTGCTATTCCCATCTGGAATGACAGGGCTGCTGAAATACTCCATTCCTATTCCCCTTCCTCCTGTGTTAGGAAATTTCTCTTTGGCCCATCTGTACAATGACTGAATTAATTAATTTTTTACTTTTTCCCTGTGGAACTGCCACACTTTCAGCCCTTTCTCTTCTCTTTCTGCCACTTTTCCCTTAATAATTAAAAAAAGCTTCTGGAAAATCGACAACTTGACCACGAATCTCCACTACAACACCTAAATTAATGATTGCACAGCTCAAGAAGTCCGAGTTGTGCTGGACACCAGGCCTACATAATTTTATTTTGCACCCAATAACCTCCAGTTGCTCTCTCTCTCTCCTATCATCACATTCCCACACCGTGAATTTCTCCTAATTTGATTTATCACACTCCTCCTCCCACAAAAGCTATTGAATATTTGAGTCCAAGAAAAAGTCCAAGAAAAAATATCTGAATTTCAGGGTGAGAGATGAAGATTTGATATTTGGAAGAAGAGCTGGACATTGAAGGCTCAACCACCTCAACACTGTCTTGTTTGGGTTTTTTAAGTGTTTACAGCTTTCAGTGCCCACATGAACGCTAAAATATCCCGTATCTCCTTAGATTACATAAAAATAAGGTATGAATTCTCCAAAACTCAGGCTTCCAAAATGAAATCTCAGCAAGTGTTCACCAAGACTGTTCTGTCAGAATTCTCCACTTCCACCTCAACCCTCTCCCGGTGTCACCTTCCCAGTGACAGGATTTTGTGACATTGTGAGTGTCAAGGAAGGTAACAGGAGGAAAAGTGNAGATTACATAAAAATAAGGTATGAATTCTCCAAAACTCAGGCTTCCAAAATGAAATCTCAGCAAGTGTTCACCAAGACTGTTCTGTCAGAATTCCCCACTTCCACTCAACCCTCTCCCGGTGTCACCTTCCCAGTGACCTCCTGTGACAGGATTTTGTGACATTGTGAGGGTCAAGGAAGGTGACAGGAGGAAAAGTGTTTTTCCCAGCCTGAGGGAATCCAAACCATCCGTGCCTTGACAAGACAGAGCTGAAGCCCAGCTGGAAATCAAACCCAGCTTTGCTAAAACTCATCTTTGCAAGTCCCACCATGCCAGTTCCCTTCCTTCCCTCAGGACCATTCCCAACCAGCTCTGCCTTGGGCTCACCTCTCCCTGTCATTGTCCCTGAACAATGGGGCCTGGCTGTGGGAGACCTTTAAACAAAGCAATTGGAAACTCCAGCACCCAGTGCAGAAATTCCCATCACAGTTATGCTCCAATGGCTATTTTTGATCCTTATCTCCCTCTCAGCAGCGTGGCAAACTCGGCCAGAGCTTTCTTTAGGTGACAACCTCTCAAATGTCACTTCCTCCTTGGTCAGCAGCACCCAAAATTAAGTTGCAGCTTCTCCAGGAGTCCCAGCCCCCAGCACAGAGGTTACTACAGCGTTACACACTCACAGAAACACAGAGTAGGGGTGATAGGGCCTTCCAACCTCGCAGCATCCCGGTGGGAAGCAGCCAAACCCCACAGCCCTGCTCCAAAGCACAGCATGTGCTTGACAGGCTTTTCTAGTGGAAGGTTCTGGGGTTTTAGGGTAGAGGGAAATCCTCCAGGGCCTTGGATCAGCTTCTGAGTGATGGGAAGGAGGAGGAGAGAAGACAAAAGCGACGGCAACTTCCAACCCAGCAGATCCCACTTACCAGGGAAGGAAGAACCAGTCTCCCCGTGGAATCTGCTCAAAAATATTTCTTGGTTTTTGGGTTTTTTTTAGGAAAAAAAGGTGCAGATTCCTGTAGGCTTCAAGCATCCAAGCTTCCTTCAACCATGCCTGGATAGATCCATACAGTGGCTTCCTGAGCCTCCTCTCTGAGCATCTTAGGATGGACACATGGACATGGGAGGATCCACAGTCTTGGGTCCTACCCAGGGTTATTCTAGCAAAAGGGAAAACAACAGCTGCTTCTGGACAGAACAAACCAATGGTGCAAACCTCCAGCTCTTCCCTTTCCAACACAGCTTTCCTTTGTACTTCCAGCACTCACAGCAACCACTCTGATCCCAAAGTTCTTTTAGGATGTGACCACAGAGTTTCCCATTTTAGCTGCAGATGAAGATCACATGGAAGCTGGAAGATTCCTCCCAGGCTGCTGAACAGAGGAATTTCCCCAGGCCTGCACTGGAAGAACACTGGACTCCAACAGCCAGCAGCTTGTTTAATCAGTCCAGGAGGGATTTTTCTGGGAATGGGACAAAACATGGATGGTTTTCTCCCAGATATAGGATAGTTGCTGCATGTATAAATAAACTTCCATCCAATTTCCTGCCAAAACAGGCCCTCACCTTCCCCTGGACAAACTACCAAAAAGTTTGGCATGTAACATATAAAGGAAAAAAATCTCTCAGTGGATGAGCAGGGAACATGTGACTCAGTTCAGGGAGGGCTGGAGATGTTCCCATTCCTGCAGAGGACTTTATGGGATGGAGATGCCATGAGGAGCAGCTCCTCTGCCATCAGGAGCACCACAAGAAACTCCTCCAAGCTGCTGCAGCATTCCCCACTCCTGCAGAGCAGCACACCTGCACAGGTTATGAATTACAGCTCCGTGAAGGATTTGCCTTCCCTTCTCCAGTGAGGGGGAACAAACTCAGAGAGACCCCACAGCAGAGGAGAGCATCAATCTGGGGTCTTTGGGGTGCACCTGAACCACAGGGCTGAAGAATTCCTCCTCTTTCCCCCTTACACCAAACCTCATTCAGGGAGTTTCCAGCCTATCAGAGCAAAAGACATTTTGATTTTAGGCAAATATCTCAGCCCCAAGACCTAATTCCCCTGGAACAAGCCACTCTGTCCACAAACAAGCAGCAGCAGAGAAAGAGGGCGGGGAGGGAAAGGTTTGTTTCCTCTCCCCTTCATCCTCTCAAGAATGAAACAGCAATCAGGGAGATTTACAAAGGATTTTCAACCCAACGGTGCCAGTGGAATGCACGGGCAGCAAGAGGGGCTTTCACTGCCGATTTAAGAGGCATTAGCTCTGCCCCTGGCAGCCTGTGCCAGGAATTATCCCCCCACGCTGTCCCCTCCTTGGCTGGACAGCTCCTGGACCCCCAATCCAAACCCCAGCTCCTTGTTCGGCCACTGCTTATTTTTATTTAATTTAATTTTTAGCCTAACATCATTTCTTTTGGCCTAACATCATTTCTTTTGGCCTGGAGCCTGCTCCAGCATAGGCAACAAGGAGCTGGGAGTTTCGGGGCAGGGAAGCGGGAAAATGGGGAGCAGTGTGATGGAAGATGAAGAATTAACCTAGACAAGAAAATAAAATCTTTCTTTTAACCCATTAACTCCACATGGTCTAGAGGGGAGGAAAAAAAAAATCCAAAAATCCAAAAAGAGACAGATTTTCAGAATAGTGAGGCTTTTGTTTGGTTNGGAGCCTGCTCCAGCATAGGCAACAAGGAGCTGGGAGTTTCGGGGCAGGGAAGCGGGAAAATGGGGAGCAGTGTGATGGAAGATGAAGAATTCCTAGAGAAAAAAATAAAATGTTTCTTTTAACCCATTAACTCCACATGGTCTAGAGGGGAAAAAAAATCCAAAACTCCAAAAAGAGACAGATTTTCAGAATAGTGAGGCTTTTGTTTGGTTTTTTGGGGGGAAGGAGGAATAGTTTGTGGGTTTGGGGTTTTTTTTGACACTATTGAATATCCTTTCACCCCAGGATCTCAGCTCCATCCCTGACATGGAGAAATTAGAGGAATTCATGCTCTCAGGCACAGGGCGAGATNTAGATTTTCAAAATAGTGAGGCTTTTGTTTGGTTTTTAGGGGGGAAGGAGGAATAGTTTGTGGGTTTGGGGTTTTTTTTGACACTATTGAATATCCTTTCACCCCAGGATCTCAGCTCCATCCCTGACATGGAGAAATTAGAGGAATTCATGCTCTCAGGCACAGGGCGAGATTGTTGAGATGTCCTGTGCAGAGCCAGGAGTTGGACTCAATCCTTGCAGGTGCCTTCCAACTCAAGATATTCCATGATTTTTAATCCAAAATTTGGCCTAAAATGACATCGTAAACAAAGGACATTTCTAGATGCCACCTATGGAAAATGTGCATAATCATCTCTGTGTTGCTTTTGAGCAGTTTTTGGTGGGATTCAGGACGAGGAAAGGACCACAAAAGTCATTTATACAAGATTTTAAAGACAGGAGACCAGAGGAAGTGGCCCAGGTGTTCAGTGGTCTGAGTTTCTTGTGACAAACTTGGACCCCATGGGAATTCTGTTCCATCTGCTCCTACCACAAACCCTGAATTCCTAGAAGCCAAAATGCCACTTATAAACCTGCAGAAATAGTGCTGATTTTCTGTTCCAAAGAAAATCCAAGTTCATGGCCTTTCTCACCAGCTTCCCTTATCTGGGAAGAGTTGCACAGAATAAACTGCACTTGGCATTTGAAATCTAAACAAAGAGGCCCAAAATCCCCATAAATGTTTGTTCCCTGTGCTTCTTGCACTGATGCTGCTTTTTACTTACTCCAGCAGGTTCACCAAGAAGGAATCAGGAAACATCACACAGGGGGTAAGGACATTCCTTCAAAAGGGTAATTCCATTCCCAAAACACCTCCTGCCCATCCTCCTGGCTCTCTGCAGCTCGAGCTCCTGACACAAGGCCTGGCCAAACCCTGCAGATCCAGCCAGGCCTGGAAGCTCCACAGGGAGAGCTCTGCTCAGGGCAGAGCAGGGATCAGACCTTTTGACTCAGACCAGGCAGAGCATTTAAAAAAAAAAAAAAATTAATAGTAATAATAAATGGCAGACATTGAGAACAGAGCCTTTTTTCCAAACTGCACATCATTAAACGTCAAGGCTCACTGCCACCGGATGTTGTGAAGCCCAAAATGATGAACAGACTCCAAGAGGGATTAAACAAACTCAGGAGAGGGAGGCTCACAGAGATGAGTGATGAAACAGGAGGGCTCAGGAAGCCTTGAAACTGCCAGGAGCGAGCAGGGCACGTCAGGAGCCACATCCCGGGTCCCAGTTCTCCTTGATCCCCCAGAGATCCATGTCTGCCTGGAGGAACCTTTGGTTTGACCCCAGATGGCAGCTTCTGTGTTCCCAGCCACCTGCAAGATGCTTCCTGCCCCAGCATTCAGACATTTAACATTTAATCCATCTGGAACCCTTTGGGTGACGGCAGGAACGGCCCCGGAGCTGTCAAGCACACACCACACTGATATTTTTGCAACTGGGGCCTTCCAGGGCTTAAAGGAGTCTTATAAAAGAGAGAGACTTTTTACAGGTAATAAGAAAGGAATAGGACAAGGGGGAATGGTTTTCAATAAAGAGGAGAGATTTAGATGAGGTGCTACGGAAAAGCTCTTGGCTGGCCAAAAGCAGGTTGTCCAGAGAAGCTGTGGCTGCCCCGTGGATCCCTGGGAGTGTCCAAGGGCAGGTTGGATGGGGTTTGGAGCAGTGTTGGAGCAATCCCAGCAGAAGGTGCCGGGTGCCACCCACGGCAGCGCCGGGCACGCGGGGCTGTGGGCACGGCTCCCGCGGCCATGTGTCAGTGTCAGTCTGCGCTGCCACGGAAGGCAGCTCACTTCCCACTGAATTCCCACTCGTCTCCCTCACACCTCAGCCAGCCCTTTTGTCCCCTTCGGGGGGTGAAGGCCGAGCGGCTCTGCAGCAGCAGGATCCTGCCTGGGCCTCTCCCTGCCTTATCCCATCTAAAAAATAAATTGCGCTGTCCGTCCCGAACACTGCCCGGTCTGTTCCCAGCAGATGCTGCAGCCACAGGGCTGCCCTTGCCCAGACCACAGAGCCTGGCAGCCAGGGAAGAAACTCCTTGGAGCCAAGGCAGCAGCTTCCCTGGCTGCCTGAAGATATCCCTGTGCACACACACAGGCTCCAGCAGCTAAAGAGAAAATCAAGTTTACTCTGCAGACAACACAAATGAAATTAAACCTTTGAGGGAAGCACAGCGAGTGCAAAGAGCTCATTTGGACAGAGAAACAACTGGAGAATGAGCTTCTTCCTCCTTCCCCAGCCCTGGTTTTATACCCAGGACCCGGAGGTCGCAGCTGGAAGCAGAGACTGGCTCTTGGTCAACTTCTGGATAAATGACAACTTCTAGAAACAAGCATGTGGATTCAGGGAGGAGGGGGGTCAGCTCGCCCTCCCCTCACAACGTTAGCAGCCCCTATTAGATATCCCTGGGAGGTCAGCTCGTGGAGGATTGGGATGGTTGGGCGGTTTGACACATCATCTCAGCTATTTTGGGAGCAGTTTACGGGTCTGCAATTCCTCCCCTGCACAGCCCTGATAGCTTTTCCACTCTAATGTCACATTATCCTCGTGGCAGGTTTCAAAACTAAACAGGTGAAAAAACAAACTTTCAGGGCCCTGGACAGAGCAGGATGCACGAGAGGCACAGGGGTGATGGGGTGGTGGAAGTTTATCCTCATCCTGAGCCCCAACACAGGTTGTGGGAATCACTTGTGAGCACAGAGCTTGATTCCTTCCAAAACGCAACAGGAAGACACTCAAAGGCTCCTGCAGGAAGCTCATCCCATGACAAGAGGTGTTTCCCATGACAAGAGGTGTCTGGTGAGCGACTTCCCGAAGGAGCCTTGCAGTCCTGAGGCTTCACAAGCCTCAAATGGGACTTCAGTGGTCAAATCTGCAGCTGAACAAAGCAGCCCTGGCCAAGGTTTCAAACTCAGCTGAGCCACCAGTGCACGGCAATCTGTTCTTGCTGCTGCATCCTGGAACAGGTTCCCAGGAAATCCCCAACACCACAAACCATTTTCTGCTCCAGATTTTGGGGGCACTGCGTGGTCCTTCCTTCCTGCCACCCTCTGAGCACTGCTCTTGCCCTGGGGCTCTCCCAGCCCCCAAAGCCCTGCTCCTCCACATCTCAACTTGTCCCAGCAAGAGGAGAAGGGAGTGAACGGCGTGAACATCTGCCCTCAACCTCCTGATGTTCCTTCAGCACCACAGGAATGGTGTGGCCATCCTCCAAGGGCTCAGTCCAGGCCCATCCAGGGCAGGGAAGCAGATGCTGTGACTGGGGTTAATCAGAGGGGACAAATAAATCAACATTGATGTTTTTAACAGACCTCAGCTACCTTTCAAATGTGACTTGACTGCAGAGCATTGGCAAGGGCCTCAGGCAGACCTACCCTGGCCAACACTTCAGGTGAACACCCTCAGGATACTTGCTGAGTTCAGCACATACCTGGTTGGTTTGTTTTGGTTTTTGTTTTTTTTTTTTATACTACATAAAGTCTGTCTGAACAAAGAGCGCCATAAACCAAAACATTCCAGGCCAGGGAAAGCCACAGTTTTATACTGTGAGTGCTGCTGAGCAGACAGGACTGCACAGCATCCATTAAAAAATGGGAGAAAGAGGGAGAGCCATTTTTTTATACAATGATAGGATAAGCAGAGTTTTAAACTAAAAGAGGAGGTATTTTGATTAGATATAAGGAAGACATTCTTCCCTGTAAGGTACCAGATCCCTGGAAGGGTCCAAGGCCAGGTTGGATGAGGCTTGGAGCAACCTGGGAGAGTGGGAGGTGTCCCTGCCCATGGCAGGGTAGGAGCATCAGGTGATTTATCCTTTACCCTTCTAATCCAAACCATTGAGTGATTTTACGATTTCCCTTTGTCTTAACAGTTTTACTCTTCAGACTTCAGGAATTTTAAAGTCCCCTCCAACCCAGCCCAACCCCTGATTCCCTGATCCACTTCAAAGCAACGCATTTGTGCTCAGTAATTGAAAGGAAAATCCTCTGTGCCTTGTATTAAGGCAGCACGTGGGGCACACTCCACCAACCAGTATTAAGGAAAGCATTTCCTTCCTGTATTGATCATGCACCCACCCCAGAAAGTGGCATTAAAAAGGCAGGGGGGAGGACAACAAGCCAAGTGTTATACATAGCAGATTCTGATTAGATTATGAAACTTTAAGAAGATCTTAACAAGTGGACAGTGTGCATTTTACATAATTAGCTTGTTACTTATAAATGCCTCCCATAGTGCCAATGGCAGATTTTCACCACCTAAAATAGCCTAAAGCTGTCGGATTCAAGAGCTCCTGCCATCCCAATTTAGATCAACTCAAACACACAAACCACGAGGTGGTTTCGTTACACCGAGATTAAGAATTGAATCGGCTCTTGTGTGCCTGGATGGTGGAAGGGGTAAAAGATTACAGAGGGCAAAGACATATTATATCACTGTGTGCCTGGCCAGCCCAATCCTCCCTGAATGTGGCAGCTGTTCCTCCCAGTGTTTTGGGAGATTTCGGGTTGCTTTTCGGGGGGACAGAGCCTGGCTTTAGGGCTGGATGTGAAGCTGTGGGATGCCACAGCTGCATCCATATTCATCGAGCTGAGAGCTGCTCCCCAGCTCTGTGAGACTCATCCTTCATCAAACTGGGGCTGTCCCACTTCAATTCCAAGAACCAGCTCAGAGCAAGCCTCGAGTTACAACCGCTGCCTAAAAAAGGCGACCTCAGGAGCAGCAGAGCAGGTAAAGAAACCATTTGATTTGCAAGCTGGGGGTGTTTGAGAAAAAGAAGTCCAAACAAAAGCAGAGCTACACTGTGTGACTCCTCTGCCAATCCTCTGCATCCCTGGTGCCTGCAGTTAAAGGGAAAAGCAATTTCAATTCTAATTAAGAAGTCATGATAGGAAGTGTCGTGAGGAAAAACTCTCATGGGAGGAGGGTGCACAGGTTTAGAGTTATCCCAGCATGTAAACAGAACACCTCCAATCAATCTGTGCGAGTCCCCATTTCCTAAAACACCCAGCAAAAGCTCAGAAAAGCAGCAGAGCAGTTCCTAAATCATGGGTCACTCAGAAAAATGATGCTGTACCTTCAGCTGCTGAACAGGACTGAGAGATCAGTGAAGCTGCCCTGGTCTAACGTTGGCTCCTTTCAATGTCCCACACTGGGCATTTCCAAGTGCTAAAGAACTTGAGGAAAAAGGAAAATGCTTCTAGTAGCCTCCAAGAGAGCTGGAGAGGGACTTGGGACAAGGGATGGAGGGACAGGACACAGGGAATGGCTCCCAGTGCCAGAGGGCAGGGAGGGATGGGATTTTGTGAAGGAATTCCTGCCTGGGAGGGTGGGCAGGCCCTGGCACAGGGTGCCCAGAGCAGCTGTGGCTGAGCCTGGATCCCTGCAGTGCCCAAGGCCAGGTTGGACACTTGGAGCACCCTGGGACAGCGGGAGGTGTCCCTGCCAGGGCAGGGGAGTGGCACCAGATGATTTATCCTTTACTTNAAGGCGTGAGGTTTCATCTGAGAGAAACTGCAGCAAGGCCAGAAGTCCTGGCTGAGAGATATCCCAATAATCGCCACATTTGGGAAAAGCCAACTGGTGCAATTTCAGCACAGAGCCTTGACCCACGAGGATGTTCTGCCTCACAACATAAATTGCTTGTGTTGAAAACACAGGATCCATTCCCAATCCAGGCCTGGATGATCAGTTTCCTAAAGATTCAGAGGTTTTTCGCTGACATCTCATTTGAAATAATTATCTACATCCCTAAAATTCCTCAGAAACCCAGAATGCTACAGAATCCACCTGTGAAAGAGATGAAGAGATTTGAAAGTTTGGGGTCTAAATTATTCCTTGTGGATTCCTTTGGGAAGTAGGAGTGGAAGAAGCAAAAGGAAGAAAATCATTACAGACAAATTACCTGTATTTGAGCCACTCAAGGGCCAGGAAACATCAGCACAATTCTCTGTATGCAGAAAGAAATCAATTCTATTAAAAAAAAATAGAAAAATGGCCATACTCTGCAAGGGAGCAGAATCCTTTTCCACATTCCCATCTTGTCTTAATTCCCAAAGGATAACTAAAGGGAAAGGAGGCAGTGGGCAATGGGAGGAGCAAACTCATTTTTTAGAATTAAAATTCATTCTTATATTGCCACAATAAAAGGCAAATTCAGGCAAAGAACATTCACAGTCGTTCCCAAGTCATCAGTATTCCTCATTTTCCAGGCTTTAGGTTTCCCTGGTGTGACAACCAAATAGAGGATGACCTATAATAATTCCAAGTACACCAAAGTAATGAAAAGAAATCTGATTTTCAGCATCAGGAGGGACGCTGGAATAAGTGAACTCTTGACAGCTTTCTCTGAGCTCTGTGTCTCAGACAGCACCTTAAAAACACCCACGAGGACCCAAATGTGTTTTCCATGGAATGCAGAACATGGATAATGTGCTCTAAATCAGCCCTGGGGCCAGGCAGTTAATGAGAACAGTAAAGAAATATTCAGTAATTGCCCATTCACTGCAAGAGGTGAGGAATTGCAGAACAAACCTCGCATGGAATCACGGGACAAAATTCCATGGCAGGGCACAGGCATGGATGGGATGACTGAGGTAACTCCTGGTTCTCCTCTGGAGCTTCCCAAATTAAACTCTGAGCTCTTAATTAGCAGTAATTGTGCAGTCTCCAGATACCTGAGGAGCTGGCAGTGAATCACGAATTACAGCTGCCTTCACTTGCAGATGCACTTTGGGGGTTATGCTCAGTTTTTCATGGATTTGCCAGGAATTGTGCCCAGCACTACAAGGGACAAGCAAATTCCAGGGAGTCCAGCCTATACCTGAGGGTACGGACACACCAGGGAAATGGATAAATAAAAAATGACTATTTTTGACAACGCAGGTGGAATTTGTCCGATATGGAAGCACAACAACAAGGAAATTAAAAATTAAAATAAGAATTAAAACCCCCGCATTGGGTATGTTCCACAAGCAACACAGCTTTGCTGGAAGTCTTGACAAACAACCTGAATCCTCCTTTGCAGTTCAGCTCTCGATATCCCAACACGAGCAGGGATAAAGAACACTGAGAACCCCTCTTGAACTACTCCATCAACAGATGCTCATTAGAGCTAATCACAGCCAGAGCAGCCCCAGCCTGAAATGGAGTTTCCATCTGTCTCCAAAATGCACGTGGGCTTAGCTGTACAAATCCCACATCCCACCTATTTCTGTGGATCTGGAGACTGACTCATTACTCCCAGGAGGATACAGGGCACAGTGACATGGAGCATATCAGAATAGAGTTAATAAGCTAAAAATATTAAAAAAATAAAACCAGAAGGATCTAAATTAATTTCCAAGTGTCCCAAAGGTGATCAGCTATAGAGTAAAACCTCAAAAAAACACTAATAATGATACAGGAGCAAGAGTAGGCTTATATTCCCAATTAAAAATGAAAATAAAAACTTGCTTATGAATAAATCTCCTCGGCAGGGAGGATAAGCAGAACCAGAGCTGCCCACTGAATATATGAAGATAGTTCAGGGCAAAAGAAGTTCAAATCTGTCTGAGCCTTGCTTGCACTCCAGTTTCGCCCAAGTAATTTTTTTTCCCTGAATCCTGTGGCAAAGCATTTAAAAGGAAGGGTATGAATGTAAACTGAAGGGAAACTCAGGAGATTCAAGGAAGTTTGGAGTTCAGGCAGACACAGACCCCAGAGCGACCTCTGCCTTTGGTTTTTTGGACAAGCCAAACCAGAATTCCCAGCTTTTTAAGCAAATCCTACACAACTGAAGCAGCAGCTGAAACCCAAAAGCTCTGGGACAAAACCTGGCAACAGGGAGGGCCCTGGGATCACATTCCCAGCCCCTCTCTCTATCCCAGCCTGAGATTTCCACACTGGCCCCTGTCCCACCCTCCGACTGCCAAACCTCCCTGAGGCTGGGGACATATCCAGCCTCCCTCACCCCGATCCAGCATCCCTGACCCCCATCCAGCATCCCTGACCCCCATCCAGCACCCCTGACTCCCATCCAGCATCCCTGACCCCCATCCAGCACCCCTGACCCCCATCCATCACCCCTGATCCCCATCCAGCATCCCTGATCCCCATCCAGCACCTCTGAC
>VYXF01012218.1:166290-186236 GCA_013397295.1 Polioptila caerulea
ACTCCTGATCCCCATCCAGCACCCCTGACCCCCTCCCCAGGGACAGAACCCTGCAGCTCTCCCAGCTCCTGCCTCGGGATCCCGCGAGCGATCCGCGGCCCGAGCCGCCGGAACAGCAGCGGCAGGAGCCCCTTCCCCAGAGTGCCGTTTGTTTTCCTGGTGGTGGAGAAAGGAATCCCTCCAGTTTACCCCTGCCCAGCCCCAAAATAGCAGTGGTTGAAAGTGTCCCAAGAAGGTGTCGCTCCCAGGCAGCCGGAGCAATGAAAAACCCTGAACTCAAAATCACGGAGACACATTTTATAGGGAGGGGACGACTGGGAGACCTTCACTCTGTTGTTACAGGCCTTGGGATGAAGGGAGCAAGAATAGCCCATCCTAGCACGAAAATATTGCTATTTATCATCAAAATACTCTTTGTATTCAGTTCTTCCACTCCATGTCACTTTAAGTAAGAACTCAAGACTGTTTTCTCAGGATCATGACTTCCCACCCAACTTTTGGCTGAAGAATACCCACGTTGAGGGCTCTGACATTCCAATAACAAACCCTAATCCATTCTGGAGCTGTCAAGAAGCAAGGTGAACTTTAGCAAAGCAAATGGCAGCTTTGAGGGGGAAAGTAATGCCCAAAGAACACAAAGATAAGAGGAAAACCTTTCTAACACAATTTCTCTGTGAATCAAAAGCGTACTTCACCCTGGAATTTTCCTCCGAGGTGAAGAGGGCCATGCCACTAATTAAAAAAAAAAAAAAAGCCCTCCAAGTTTCCAAAGCATTTCAAGTGATAAAACCCAAGTTAGAGCCTGAAAATAAATCATAACAGTAATATGCACACACTTGAGAGAAGGAGGGAAAAAAAAAAAAAACAAACCAGATATAAACCTACACTGGAAAAATCTTACACTTAAGTGTAGCCAAAATGCCAGTTGCTACATGTCACATTTGGGCGCTCCAGGCAACGCTATCACAATGGCTAACAGGGGCAGGCAGAGCTCCAAGACCAAAGTCCAAAGCCCAAGAGGACACACAGATGCTCCCTGGAGCCTCGGAGAACAGTGATGGCATCTCAGGCCTTTTGCTGAGGCTTTCACACGCGTCCAGCATCCTGAGCAGGGCGCGAGTCAGAGCAAGGCTGCGACCTTTGGGACGCCGTTCCCGGCTAATCCTGCCTGAAGGAGGGCCCCAGAAAACATTTAGATTGAAGGATCCGTGAGATTAAGATGTTTATCCATCCCGTGTCCTGCACAGTGGGGATTTCAGCGTCTCCTGGGCTGGGGGAGGACCAAGGGCCAGGAGGGAGAGAGGGGCAGGATAGCAACGCTAACAACTGCTCCCAGTGTTTGCTGGAAACCTGTCCCCAGGCTGCAGAGAGAGGAGTAAAAACAGGATCAGGGCACATTTTCCCCACATGGAAACACCTTGGGTTGGGAGGCCGAGCTGACACCCCTGTTGGGGGCAGCAGGTGAAGAGCACAGCGTGAGGGTGGAATGCTGAAGTTGTACAGGTGTTTGTATCTGGCTTTGGCCAGGAAAGGTGCCATGGACCCCTGATGGCCACCCCGGGCTATCAAAGATGACTTAGAACAAATGTTAAGGTCAATTAACTCCTGCTCTGGGCTGGAGAAAACAACTACACGCAGAGCTGAGGGTCTCCCTCCCATTCCAAACTGGAAGGGCATTTGGCACCACAGTCCCAACAGGGAAACCTCATGGAGACACTCAAAGGATGGAATATCCTGAGTTGGAAGGGACCCACAGGGATCATCAAGTCCAATTCCAGCCCTGCACGGACACCCCAACAATCCCACCTTGTCCAAACATTCCTGGAGCTCTGGCAGCCTCGGGGCCGTGCCCATTCCCTGGGCAGCCTGGGCAGTGTCCAGCACCCTCTGGGGGAAGAACCTTTCCCTGATTTCCAACCTAAACCCCTCCACAGCTTCCTGCTGTTCTCCTGGGTGCTGTCACTGGTCACCACAGGGAGCAGATCAGCATCTCCAGTTCCCTCAGGAGGAAGCTGTTGACTGTCATCCTCTCCCTGGAGGATAATGCTGAGCTCTTCCGAGTTTGCAGCAAGGGAATGAAGGTCTCCAAAGCAGCTTTGGCCACGTGCCAGGGAAAAACACACCTTGGACAAAGTGGAGGAGAGTTTAGGGGATACAATGGGAGGCAGGATGAAGACAGCAGCGAGAAAAGAGAATTTCCTAATGCACACGGAATGAGGAGACAAGGATTCATGGAAAAGTGACCAGGAGAAACATTTCTAGCCCACCTTCATCCTGGAATAATTATCATTTGTAGAGTGTCCACAGCAGTTTTCAAACTTCAGGTTTAGGAAGCTCACACAAGACAGTTTGGGTCACAGATGAGGAGACAGCACAACTTTGTTCCAGCACAGAAAATCCACACTGCAGTTCCCAGAGGTGCTGTGGATTCCCCATCCCTGGAAGTGTCCAAGGCCAGGCTGGACAGGACTTGGATCACCCTGGGGTAGTTGAAGATTCCCTGTCCATGGCAGGGGGTTGGAATGAGATAGGCTTTGAGGTCCCTTCCAACCCAAACCATTTGGGAATTCTAGAAAGTCATGCCTTTGGAGGCTGCATGGCAGGAGATCCATGGAGGAACAGGACAAGTCAACCACTGCTTCCATAAAATTTCTGGGCCAATACCTATTGTGGCTCATTTAGGATGATGGGAAGTGGGTCCTGGGCAGGGATGGTCCCTGATAATTCTATGTTCTTCCACATTTGGTCATAATAAGTGGATGGGTGGATCAGAGAGAAACCACTGGACATTCCCCAGCAAGGTTTTACAGCTTTCCAAAAAAAAACCCCAACCAAAAAAACCCCAAAAAACCCCAGCACTAGACAAACACTAAAGGTCCCAAAGCTTGCGAGGCAGGTTTAATTTTAGAGCACACTCATCGGATTTGCTTACATAATTTTCTTGATTTGGAAAGCTTTTTATTTTCCTTAGTGAGAAAAGCTGTCCAAATTTATCACGTTAAGTAGGGGGCTGCTTGCCCAAAAGGATCTTAAAACACATTGGCTGCGATTCTCCTTTTAAAGTTTGCATATCACAATTAGGGCAACATGGAATTAGAGGAGCTTTAAAGAGTGAGGTGGGAAAGAAACCATTAAACAGGGACAAATCCTTACCAAATTATCCTGGCACCCAAATGCAATGGCCCTCAGGTTGTCCAGAGGCTGCTGAAAACAGGGCAGCAAGAGATCAAGAAGTGTTCCAGTGTGAACCCATTAAGCAGGATGTATATAAATCCCACAGCAGAGATTTTGAGTGATTTTAAGAGTGATTTTAAGATTTTGAGAACATCTTTCTGTTTGGAACCACTGAGGAAGATGTTGGCCTCATCTAACTGGACAGGAGCTTGGTCTGCAAAGAAATTTCCCTTTGGGATCCTCAAAGTCACAGGGACAGGACTTGGCAGCAGCTGTGATTCTACTCCAGATTCAATTCTGTTCAGCTCCTCCACTCAACCACCACCTGATGACAGCAAGAACTCACAAAATTCTTAGGCTCTTCAAACCTTCCTAGGTTTGTTCTTCCCAACAGGGAACCACAAAAAGCCATAAAATCCGTACACCAACATCTCACTCAAGCCATTACTCCAAATTTTGACACCCATTAGTTTGTCTTTGTAGATGGAAGCTGAGGATCTCAAACAGCAGAGTTTCCACCCCTGAGGAAAAGCTGCAGGAGTAGAAAGAAGGGACCAACTTAGAAAATATGGGAAAGCTCACAATTTGCCACAGGTCAGCTTCCCTCAGATTGAAAGTTTGCAGGAGGAAAAATTCCATTTAGGTGTTGCCAGGTATCTCCCACCTACTGAGAGCCCATTTTTAGGGCCACTCCAGCAGATCCTTTACCCCCCCACACCCAATGGTCACAGGAAGTCACGACAGAAACGCGGCACCGCAAGCGAAATAATTAAATTTGGGTCTAAAACTCAGCTCCCAGGACTTGGCAGGTCTTGCATTTTGGTTTCCAGCACTCCTGACTTCTTACACGAGCAGCTCTGGAGCCCTACAATCCCCTCAGGAAGCCACAAGGGATGGAAAACTGGGCTGCTCTTGGATGTGAGCAATTCCCACCTGGAAGGCAGCTTGTTGGACTCCCTCTTTAGATAATGGTCACAAACTCAAACTTAGTGAGCCTGACCTCAAAGAGGCCTTCAGAAAGCTATCCCAGAACAGACAGAGAATCATGGAATTGTTTGGGTTGGAAAAGATCTTAAAGATCATCCAGTTCCACCCCGTCCTGGGTAGGGACACTTCCCACTATCCCAAATTGCTCCAAGCCCCATCCAACCCACTGAACATTTCCAGGGATGGGGGTCCCCCCAGGTATCCCTAAAAGAGGAGAAGGTTTTGCAGGATGTATTAGTGCACCTCTTTATAGATCCTGAGGTTGAAAAACAGCATCATTCCCAAATAAAGATATGTCCTGAGGTGAAAGAGTTCTCAGCAACACCTTGGTGTCTTCTCAGGAGTTCCTCAGATGGACACTCACACAAAATTGATGTGTTCTCAGTATTTCCCAGAGCAACTCTCCCCAAAAACCTTCAGAGATGCTAAAGATGAAGTTAATGGCCTTGTGTAAAGAAGAAAACACCAGCACTTCATGGTGCTAAACCCACCAGGCATTGCCACCAAAATCTAGGGAGAAAGAGGTCTTGGCTCTGGAAATTAAAACCAATGTCATATAACTAAAAATTTAAGTTAAAAAAGGTATTTCTTTTTGTGGGTACTCTTTGAGAAAGAATAGAGACTTAGATTAAATATTGGGAAGAAATTATTCCCTGTGAGGGTGGGCAGGCCCTGGCACAGAGTGCCCAGAGAAGCTGTGGCTGCTCCTGGATCCCTGAAAGTGTCCTGGGCTTGGAGCACCCTGGGACAGTGGAAGGTGTCCCTGCCCATGGCAGAGGGGTGGAACTGGATGATCCTTAAGGTTCCTGCCAACCCAACCCATGCCATGATAAAGAAAAAAACCTCCCCAGATCTGGCCACTGATTTCCATCACCGTGCCACAAAACTTCACCAGAGAACCCAGATTTGGTGCAGAACCACAGCAGCCACATTGTCACTGTCTGTGCCGAGCTCCCAGCCAAGCCTGAAGGCCACTAGGGACTGAGCAGCAGCTTGGTGATGTCCTTCAGCTGCTGTGGAGAGGGAAGGAGGGGTTCCTTGGTGGCAAGAAAATGAGATTAAATCAGCTTAGGGTTCAGGCAGAGCCGTAAGTGAGACACAGCCTTTGCAGGGCAGCACAGAGGGGCCTTTGAGGCATTTCTGAGCGGCAGCACAGAGAGGTCTCACAGCCCCAGCACATCAGGGCAGCAGCAGCACCCCTGTCCTGCCTGTGTGCAGTGTCTGTTCCCTTCTCCACAGCCTGCAGGGACTTTTCAGGAGAGCCATGAAAAACCCAACCTAAAGAAACTCAGGGTTTGTTCACAACCCCCCCCAAAAAAAACCCTTACACAGCTGCCAGCTGCTGCTGTGGCCACCCAAACTGCTCCCCCAGTTCTGAAGTGATGCTGAACTAAGGAGAGGAGCTGAAATATCCTGAGCAGGAGGGGAGGGTGAAGTTACACAGGGCTATTAGTAAAATAAACCTTGCTCTGGCACGCTGGAGAAGCCTTACCCAGAGCAATGCTGGCACTCACTTCAGTCACTGGGTTTAACCCTTCCTTCCCTTGGACAGGAAAGGTGGCAAAGTGGCACCAAGCAGCCATTCCCTCCACGATCTGCTGGAAGCTGCTCCTCAGGGATTAAATCTGGATCCAAAGCAGGGGTCTCACGGGAAGGGCAAGGGGTCAGGATGGAATTGGATCAGAGAAAGGGGTGGAGGGATGAGGATGAGGGGTGGAGAGCCCCATCTGCACAGGGGTCAGTGCTACCTCTTGTCCCCTCCAGAGTCAAAATGTTTAGGATCAGCGGGAAGGAAAAAACATGTCATGATATTTTTCCCCTCAAGGATCTTCCCTGGCACTGGCAGGATTCCCCTCTTCTCCTCCACACCCACATCATCCAACACTTCAAATGCAGAGGAAAAGCCCTGTCCCACCCAGCTCCCTCCAAAGCAAGAATTATCCACATGGAATGACTGTTTTTCACAAAAACTTCAGGAAAACTGAGGCCAAAAAGTCTTTCACAACCACAGCTCACCCTCAACTGGAGAGAAAACTCCTCAGCTAAAGGAGGAGTGTGCTGTCGGTCAAGTATTCCCAGTTCATCCAGAGACTTCAGGACAGCAGGGAAAAGCTGATGTGTGACTCACTGCCCTGCATTTTTAAGTGAAAAAGCAAAGAGCTTGGTTTGAAGAGTTAAAGGGAAATTAAAAAAAAAAAAAGGGGGCAAGAACCAGAAAAGAAAACAAAAGCTAAAAAAAAAAAATAAGGCGAGTAAACAGCTGTAAAGCAGCAATTCTAAGCAGTGGCTCAGCAGATGCAGGAGGTGTTCAGAGGAGCTGGTTCACACATTAGCCGAGGTAAAAGGTTTGCAGCTTTCCATGTGAGAGGCTGCCTATATTAGTCACCGGTAAGGGGACACTGCAGCAAGGCTCCGCTGGAATGAATCGAGCCCAGGAATGCAAAGCGGCGTGGTTAAACCACATCAGTTTTGGAGTGCCTCCTCCAAACAAGGCTCTGAAGTGCCCCTAATTCAGTTTAGCCTGCTTTGCATGGCAATCAAGTCTGTTAAAGTGAACTAAGGATCTTTAATCCCCAAGGAGAGCGTTTCCACCGGGGCTAGTTAAGAGTAATTGAAGTAATCCACTTTAAAAGTCAGTTCAGATTAGTTGTGCTAAGTGGCTGTGCAGATGAGGCCGGGGAGCACAGGGACTGTCTCTAGCATGCAATAATCCCATCAATCTGCCCCGGGGAGGACAGCTCGGGCCTGGGAGGGATCCAAAACACTCCAATAAGAGCACTAATAGAAACGTCTCCTCGTGCCTGACAGGTGCCATCTGGTTGCAACCAAAGGCATTTTCCACACGGATTTTGCTGGGCATGGCCAAGGGGAAGTTGGGTTTTATGGGCAGCTCCCTGCTCCGAGAAGTGCTGGCTCCCACTCCCACTCGAGCCATGCTCGAGGCTCACATCCCCTCACTGAAATATCAAATACACGTCTCCCTCCACTCCCAAAGGGGTCACAGGATGGATTTGGGGTCTGTGCAGGTGGGAAGGGGCCAACTCCACCCCACACCGATTGCTGGGGGTGACTGGAACCCCCATTTGGTGCTGCCACACCCACCCTGCTCTCCTGCGAGCCCCGAGGGTGTTTCCCACTTCCCGCTGGTTTCCATCCCAGCTTTTCCACTGGTTAGAGCAAAAGCAGGTCAGCCCCACACAATTCCCACACAAACAGGCCTCAGGAAGCTAAGAAGGGCTATAAAAACCAAACAAAGGGCTACCAGCCACCTCAAACCACATCCTGCCTCGATTTTTACTCCAGGTCCCCCCCCGCCCCAGACCCAGCAGCAGCACAGGGCAGGCTCAGCCCAGGTTTTGCCTTTCTAGGAAACCACGGAGCCCCTGTTTCATGCAAGCCTGTTCTTCCCCAGCTAAGAATAATCCCCCCAGCTGCTGTTTGATGTCCCCATCGCCATGGAGGCAGTGTTTTTTATCGGGGAGATCCACAGGGAGAGGCAGCGAGGCTGCGTGTGTTCGCTCCCGTTAATGTTTCCTGTGCGGTTCGGGCTGTTTTACCTACAGGTATGTTTATTCCACTACTTTAGCAAACCAGCAGACTTTTTAATGGAACTGTTGATATTTTTCCTGGCTGCTGCTCCTCCTGGAGAGGCGAGGCAGCGTACAAACGGAGTTCATTCCTAGCTCCAGCCTGGAGCTGCTCTGCTCCTCCTGGGACCGCGGGGAATTGAAGGTTTCCATTGCACTGGTCAGGTTTCTTCCTTCTCCCAGCCTTCAAGACACACAAACAGAGGAGCTCGGGCAGCTGACAGGAGCAAGAGCAACGTGTGGCTGCTGCTTGAGGCAAGGGCAGCAGCTGCCCTGGAAATCCAGCCACGCATCTCCCAGCCAGGCTCTGGAAAAGGAGAGCAGGTGCAACACTGCACCCCGAAAACAAAGCCTGCACCACTCATCTTGTTTTGCAGCCAACACCTCGTGGGCTGAAGCTTGGTGTTTCCTGTTTTTAAACACTTCAGACCTCACCAGGTCAGCAGGAGGATTCCGATAAATTTGTCTTTGGATGTCCTTTATTGCTGCGACAAGAGGAGAAACTCCAACCCAGCGGGCTCTGCTCAGTCAGGCACACATTGAAGGCATTTTCAAATACAATCCATGGCCCAGCAGCTTTTTGGGGCTCTGAGAAGAGCCAAAGGACGTGCACCAAATCCCTGACCCGGCTCAGAGCCTGCCCACTGTGAGAACAGTCCTGTGCCCCAGCTGAAGCACCCAAAGCCACGCAGACCCCGAGCGATCTCTGCTCCCCTCTCCCACAACGGGGTAAAACTGAACAAACACATCCAGACGGGTCAGACAGCGGCTGCAGAGCCACTTCCACCAAAAGCACTCGAAAGGAGCCTCCAGAGAGCTCTGGGAGCAGAGTAAACAGCCCCACGCAGGCAGGGAGGAGCAGCTGTTTGGCCAAGGCCACTGAGTGTCCCTGCCTCTGCCCCGATGTGTCCAGCAGCAGCAGAGCATCCCTGGGAGCAGCTCTCACCCCAGTCCTGGGAGCAGAGGAGTCACCCCCCACACTCACCATGCCTGCGAGGGGAACACCCAGCCCCTGGCAAACCCCCCCAGGCCGTGCTGTGACGGGGTCACCGAGCCTGTGCAGCCCCAAACTGAGGCGTTTTTGTCCCAGTGAGTCAGCCCAGGCCAGGCTGTCAGCTCAGCTGCCCCCTCCCAGCGCCAGCTCTCAGATTTTCCATGAGCCTCGAGCAGTCCCAGGGATGCAGGGCTGAGGGAGGATGCCCTTCTCCTCCCCTGGTACCTCCCACCCTGCCGAGGCTGGGACAGCCCTGCTGAGCCCAGTCCATGCACCGGGAACACAAAATCCCCACAGGCACTGCTGTTACTTTTAAGGCATCTCCACAACATCAGATTTGTTCCTTAATGGTTGGTGATCTCTCGGCAAGCTCAGGATGCCTCAGCTGATCCTGCACGTGCAGGATTATGCCTGGCCCCACTCCCCTCCAAGCACCATCCCTTTATCCCCCCTGCACCTTGCAGAGGGGCAGGACTCTGCCTGGAAACCCATTTTCCTCAGCTCCACAAACCAGTATGGACATGACAGCTCGTAACACTGACCACAGGGACTGCTCAAAGCCTTCCTCAGACCAGCCCACACCCTCCCCAAGGGCAGCTCTTCAGCTCCACTCCTCTCTCCAAACTCATGCTAAGCCTCTGGATTTCCAGAGTCAACACGGGACAAGCCAGAAGATAGAAATAGTCCCCAGGGATGCAACACAGCTGTGCTAATGAGCCAGAGGAAGTGTTGGATCTTTGGTCAGACCCTGTAATTCAGCTCAAGTGGCTGCTTCACCTCTGGCCTGTCAGATCAACTTGTTAACCACAGACTGGGAAAGAGCTCCCTGCTTGCTCCCAGCAGGAGATTTATCTTTGGCAGGGGCTGAAAACGCCCCTACCCCCCTCACCTTCGACTGCAGGGAGGCCCAGGGATGCAGAGAGAGAGCTGAGCTCTAAGTTGGCCAGGTATTTCAAGAGCTCACCTTACACTGGGAGAGGATTAGGGCTAGAAAAGAATTTTGTCAAGATTAAGCCAAACAAGTCAGTTCTTTTAAATCAAGTATCGGTTCTGGTGAGCTGTCCCCAGAGGGGTCTGGGCTCCAGGATTGGGTTTCCTGTCAGAGGAGATGGGCAGCACTGGAGAGCAGCTGAACTCCGAGCTGCTGAGCTGGGAAAGGTCCCCTGAAGCCATGGATTGCCCTGGGAGAGGCTCTGCAGCCAACACCAGTGGATCCAGTCCAAGGTGGACGCTCATCCCAAGTGCAATCACTGAGCTGGCTCCCAGGTTCCCAATCCAGGATGGAAAGAAGCTGGGAAACACCAAAACACGGCAGCCTTGCCATGTTCAACTCAAGTGGGGACACGTTTGCTTTGATTGTCTGAGCAATTTTCCGAGCCTTGTCTGATGAGCCCTCACCCGCTCCTCCCCACTGCCTTAGGAGAGGCTCCACACCATGGGAGACACCACGGACTGGTTTTCCAGGAACCAAGGAAACACCAAGCCCAGAGGAAAACGGGGGAAGTAAAATTGTTCCCCCTGCGGGAATCTGGCAGAGCTCCTGCAAACAGGACAGTGACCCTTCCTGCAGGAGCCCCAGTGCCAAGGCCCAGCACGGTAAATCTGAGCTGAACCCCTTGGCTTTATCTGGTTCTTCTTCTCAGGGTCAGGATTAAAAACACAAGAGACAGAATTCTTGTTGGGACTTGGATGTTGATTATTTCTTATCTCAGTCACAGCCTCACTGACCATGAGTGCCACTCCATGCTCAGTTAAAGAGCAAAAATGGAGCTCAGAGTAAAATCTTCAAGGTATTTTAAGCTTAAACTACCCAATGATGAGATGTCAACTCATTTATTTTNGCAGTGTGTCTGTGAGGATCAGTCCATGTCAGCACAGAAAGCCTGGAATCCTCTGTGCCCAGGTGAACAAAATCCACCCCAAAAATCTCACCCTGAGAGCAGTCAGTTGCCAGGGATGTCCCACAGATCCCAGGTGTGGCATTGCAGGGTCACCAGGGCAAAATGAAGCCACCCCAATCCCAGCTTCAGCCACAGGCAAGGGGAAGCATCCAACATCCAGAAAATTACACTTCACACCCTGGACACTTTGGAGAGCGAGGTGTTTGCTGACAGTGATCCTGAAACAGAGCTGGAAAACCCTACAGGGTCCTCTGGAGAGAAGCACCTTCACCTAAAATCATCAGCTGCAATCTCTAAAAAAAGTGCAGTTACACCCCCAGGGCTGCCTGGCTTTGTTTTGTTGCAATATCAATCAGGCCATCAATTTAAAAAAATAAAAATAAAAATAAAGCAATCTGCAGAGAAGAGATGACAATGAGGGTGTTAAAACAGTGACCAAACAATGCCCCCAGCTCGGCAGGGGTTGATAACAGAGGCTCCCACTGAGGTCTACACTGGGAATCAGCTGCAGGAAAGCCATGAGGAGCAGGGCACAGCGATGCCTCTGTGCTGTTCCTTTTAGGCTCAGGTGAGGGAAGGCTTCAAAAATCCCAACAAATCAGGAGAAGAGCCTGCCATGGGCAGGGACACTTCCCACTATCCCAGGGTGTGCCAATCCCTGTCCAACCCAGCCTTGGACAATTCCAGGGATCCAGCCACAGCTCCTCTGGGAAATGTGTGCCAGGGCCTTCCCACCCTCACAGGGAATTCCTTCCCAATATTCCATCTCATCCTGCCCTCTGGCAGTGGGAACCATTCCCTGTGTCCTGTCCCTCCATCCCTCTCCAGCTCTCCTGGAGCCCCTTTAAGTACTGGCAGGAGCTCTGAGGTCTCTCCATGGCCAGAGTTAAGAGGTGCTGAAGATCCAGAAGCAGAAATCCCAGCGCCAAGCTGTGGGCTCTGTGTGCCAGAACAATTCATCTTTGCCACCTCCTATGCATCACCCAGGGCTCAGCCTCAACACACCTCCCTGTGCACTTCAAATTAACCTAATTTATTGTTACAATAATTATTAACTTAAAAGCTAATTGTTAATTTTTGAGCATTTATTTCTTTTGCTCATCAATCCACCTGTTCCAAAAGGATCTGCTTGAAAGCAACAGTGGCTTGAGCCTCTTTGTGCCGGGAGGCTGCTCCACAGAAATTCAGAGAATTCCAACAGCAGACCATCGTTCTGGTGGAACTTCTGCCCATTCCTGCCAGGATTGCCTCAGCCAGCCATCAGGGAGGGTTTTAAGCTGAGCTCAGATATCCCTGAGGGCCTCTTTCAGTGCTTCCCTCATGTCTAGGGGAAATCATCTGCTGCTCCACATCACAAAAAGCCACCTCCTGCTACGCCCCATGGCCAATTCTGCTGCTTCACTCTCTGGAAGACTCCCAAAATGTTTTCCCAGAAAGAAAAGTTTAGCTCCAACTGGGAAATTCCTCCATCCAGTGCGTGGCAAATGCAGAAATCAGAGCAAGTTTTGCCCCACACTCCCTGAGCATGTGGCTGCCCAATTAATGCTGTTTTAATCAGCCAGGCCAAATGAATCTGCTCATAAAATTCCTGCCAACTCCCATCCAGCCTGTTGGGAATCAGCAGGAATTGGGTGTTCCATGCTGGATCCCAGACTCAGCATTACTGTCAGACACCCTTGAGTTCACATGTTCTGAGGTGGATGGAGAGAAAAGAGGTTTTCCTCTGCATTCTTCCCCCAAAAAAAAGAGTTTAATTTTTTTTAACCTGTCATTTCCCATCCCCCCAAATCCTTCAGCAACTGAGTTATCAAAATGCTCCCCACACCTTAGAGAATGGTTTATAATAAAAGACTGAAAGGCTACAGAGCACAACCAGGAGCTGCTTGATCCATTTGAAAAAAAAGAGTTCCTGGTAAGAGCTGAGGGGAAATAAAAAAAATTGAAAAAAAAAAAAAATCAGGATAGATTTTTCTATCAGCTCCAGCAAATCCTGTAACTGCTGTGTTTATCCATGGAGTCAAAATACTCCCTGTTCCACTTAGGGAAGTGCAAACACGCATTACAATAAAATGTAAAGCTTGCTGAGCTGATAAACTTCATAAGTGTGTTTTATGACAGTTATCTGGAGAGATAAGGCTCATTAGCACTTACAGCCACCATCTGAAGGAACCTTAAAAAGCATAGTTACAAACAGGAGAAGAAGAAAAAAATCTGCATCTTGACGTCAAAAAAAAGCTTCTAAAGGGTTAACCCTTTCCAGAATAATAATCCTGGTAAGTTCAGGGTCCTCTCAACTTGACCTGAGCTCTGGAAAAAGTCAGGAAAACAGATCCTACTCGGCTCGTGTTGGCCCAGAAGCTGCAGCCACGTTCTGCAGGAGGAGCAGTGGCCCCCCCAAGACCATTTAGGAGTGCAAACAACAAGTCCTGTGCTCGAGGGCTCCTCAGGTCAGGAACCAATTGCAGGAACACACCGGAAGCCACGAGAGAGCTGCTTTGGCTGCAGAGGGAAGGGGCTGCTTCAGTGTGCAGGGAAGCCAGAGGCTCAGCAGGTTTCAGGCTGGAAAAGCAGGTCCAGGAGAGTTCTTGGATTGCTCCAATGCACCCCTGGAAGTTGGAAACTTGGGAAGTTTGTGTCTGAGAGAAGGTTCCAGCATGAACTCAGCGCTGTCCCACCCCAGAGGGGTCTCTCAGGAGGCAGCAGGGTCAGGAATTGGGAGAGAGCACATCAAGACACTTTTAATCAGGAGAAGAGCTGACCCCTTTCTCTTCTACAGAACTCAGGTGGCCACAGAATCCAAGCCCTGAAGGGGCCACATTATCCCATGTAACTGGAGCAGAGAGGATCTCCATGGAGCTTCTGGCATCAGAAGCCCTCCCACCTCTGATGGTCCCCCCAGTGGGGAGATTCCCATTTAACATCTTCAAAAATCCCCTTCCAACCTAACTCCCTCTTAGGATTTGCCTTCCCTGTCTCCTGTTTTCATGCCTGTGCCTTGATGCCTTCTGTCTTCAGCTCTCCTGAGCCAAGATTTCCATGTCCCACCACCCCTGTGCAGCTGTGGACCACGAATGCCTCAGACTGTGGAAATACCAGTGATGCTCACTGGTCCAGCACCTCCTCTGGCTGCCCAGCCACCCCCACAACAGCTTAAGCTCAGCAGTTCCTTCTGACTCAGATTTTCCACCGAAAAAAAAAAAAATTGTAAAGAATGTTTAAATATCAACATTTATTAGAAATAACAACACTGTCAGCATGTCCTTAAATGAAGGGAAGGGAATGGAGCATCCCTGAGCCAGGAATAGCTGCAAGAGAGCTGAGAAGAACTTTTCCCACAGGTAGATAGTGATAGGATAAGTGGGAATGTTTTAAAGTGAAAGAGAACAGGTTTGGATGAGGTATTAGGAGGAAAGCCTTCCCTGGCAGAGGTTTCCCAGAGAAGTTGTGGCTGCCCCTGGATCCGTGGAAGTGCCCAAGGCCAGGCTGGACAGGGCTTGGAGCACTCTGGGATAGTGGAAGGTGTCCCTGCCCATGGCAGGGGGTGGAACTAGAAAATCTTTTCTAACACCAATCACTCCATGATTCTCCAAGAGGCAAATACACCAAATCTGCCAGCACAATGAATTAATCCGACAGAAAAACGAACAAAGCAGCAAAAACTGACAAAACTTGCTCTGGTCAGAAAGATTTGGACTAAGCAGCATCACAGAGGCTTCTCGGTGCAGAATTCCAGACTTTCCACTTAAATTGCTCCCCGTTCCCAATCCCACAGCCTAATTCAATTACCTGCCACCGAATAAGCCCTAAGGCGATTCTCATTACCCTGATAAAGCACAAGGCCTTTAATTATTAAACACTCTGGGGCTTTTTGTGTTGGGGTTGTGGGGCTGGACTCCCTTTTATTATTGTCAGCAGCTTCCAGAAATCAAGTTAATCATTGACCAGGCCTTTCAGCAGGAGACCAGAGTCCTGTGGATTCCTGGTCTCAGGTTCTGCATCACCAGTCAGGCTAAAGGAAGTCACTAGCCTCCTGCCTGGCCAGGTATCCACTCAATATTCTCCTAGGAACCCATCTTCCCCCTCCAAGGTATCATTTACAGCACCGGGAAAAAGAAAAATGCAATATTTGGACATGGAGGCTGCAACAGTGCTCATCGTTAACCTGAGTTCAGAGAGGAGCAGGTGAGGGAAACTGAGGCACAAGGCAGCAGTTCCAAAACATCAAGCAACATGGCCAATCCACTACTTAAGCCAAAAAATAATTTATTTCTGTCTGAGTTACTGCTGCTCCATCCTCTGCAGGCAGGAGGAGCTTCCAGGCACTTCCCAGCCTCATTTGGGACAAACCCCGCTCTCCAGGGATGAAGATGCAGGTCTGGCACGGTTGTTTTCCCAAATGTTCCCGGCTTTGTCACCACCCTCGTGGCACCTCATCCAACCCAGTGCCACTTCCAAGCACCTACAGAGCAAATGCTGCTCCTGGGCAAAGGAATGGAGGTTAAACACTGCTTTGAGCTGACCCAGAGAGGCCAACTTCGGGAGCCAAGCCAGGCTCAGTCACATCAGGGACAATTCACCCAGCTCCAAAAAAGCTAGGCAGGGGGGGGAAAAAAAAAAACCCCAAACGCAAGCCAGGCAAACCCTTCCAGTTTTCCAAGGCAAACCCCAAATCCAGCCCCTCCAAAGCTGTGTGGGAGAGGCAGAGCGAGCGGCAGAGCCGCCCAGGGCGGGATGGCCAAGCCGTGCTCCGCGGGCGCTCCAGCTGTGTTTGCCTGCGTGCTGCATTCCTGCCTCGCCAGCCGAGGCCAGGTTTTGTTTTTTTGGGTTGTGCTGGGAAGCAGCTGCTCCGTCTCACACACGCCAGGGCCCGGCGGGCGCGCCCGCGAAGCCACCGCGGCCTGGGCCAGGCCATGGAGGAGCGCGCAGGCCGCGGCCCCGCACCGGCCTGCAGTGACAGGGACCGGCGGCCAGCGGGGACCTGCCCCGGCCGGGCCACGGCCCAGCGTGTCCCGCAGGCCGCAGACACAGGGCAGAGCCCGTGCGATGGCTTTTAGTGGAGGTGACGCTCCAGCTGACGCCGCACCGAGCTCGCAGCCGCTTCTCAGGAACCCGGAGCGCTCGCAGCCCTTCGAGCCCAACATGCCGCTCTTTTCTGAGTCTCCCTCAACAAAATCACACCCTGCGCCACGAGGCTGCTCTCCCACGGCAGAGCAGGGCACCTATTCTGCACCTGCCAGAGGGAATAAAAATACATCGCACTTCCCACACTGCAAACCCCACGGCGCAGCTCTCGGGAGTGTTGGTGTGTTGGTAAATTAGGGCAAGCTATGCCTCCCCTCCCTCCCGCTCCCCCCCGTGAGCATTTGAGGGTTCCTGTTGCCTGCGTGCAGGGGACAGATCAGTTACATTTATGCAGAACATTGCAATCTGTCAATATAAACACTATGTAAGCATGAGCCACTTGTAACATTACTACTGTCTTGACAAGTGTTTGCAGAGGGGGCAGAGCTGCTGGGATCCTTCTGCTCCCGGGGGGAAAGCAGAGCAAATCCCACCCTGCAGGAAAAACACGTCTTCCAGCAAGAATAAAAAAAAAATACTTATTTTGTTTTAAAGAGGTGCATCAAAACTGAAATAGACTGTAAATTAGAACACCCAGAAATAGAAGGGGGTTGATTTATGGCCGGGGTCACCTCAGCTCCACGGATCAGGCCACTCAGGAAAGCAGAAGCTCCTACGGGCTGGTTTCCCTTCCCACCCGCACAGGGCACAGCAGCACTGAACCTCCTCTGTCACCCCAGCAGGGCTAATCTTGTCACCTGCCACTTCCAAAGCCCAGAAGTGCAAGTCCCAACACAATTCCCAGATGCCGCTCTGGCATTTCCACCGCCCCCAGCCACATTTCAGAGAGGAAAGGGAGGGAGGGGAGGTGCCCACGCCCAGAGCGTGTCAGGCAGAAAGCAGAGCGGGGCGGAAAGCTGAAATGCAATGCTTTCTCAGGGATCCCGGCAGCCTGGGGCTGCTCCAAACTCCCCCCAGCAGCCAGTCGGAATATGGTGCAAATTACTGTCCAGACAGCCCAGCTGCAGAGGCTGTGGCTGGACATAAAAGCTGCCTCACTTCTGGAGCAGCCAGTGCATCCCAGCAGGCTGACACCGATCCCGAGGCAATGCCTCCCCCTCTGGTGCAGGCTCTGCCTCTCCCACAGTCATCCTACCCCAAAATTCAGCCACCACCATCATCATCCTCCTCCCGTGGGGCAGCTCTAAATGCAAAAAAAGCCAGCAGGGCTGTGCTCGGTTTTGCAGACGTGCTTTCCTCTCCATCAAGAAGTTTCTTATCAGACAAAGTTTTGGAGCTGTAGCATCACCACATCCCTGCAGCCAGGCTCCTCCAGCTGTTTCCCAGGAGTTTAGGGCTGAGCCAAACCCCTCAAAATCCCTCCTGAGCAGGTGCCTGCAGGGTCTCAGCTCTGCTGCTGGGTAATAGCCCTGGGTTGTGCTGGCACCTGCTCCAAGGAGGAGGGCAGCAACACCCAGGCTACCAGAATTCCCCTCAGAAAAAAGGGAAATTCTGCCTCTCCCTCCATGGACCATCACCTTCAGCGTATCTCCCAGTCGGGCAGCTTGGGGACCGAGCAAAGCAGCAGCAAGAGCCCCGGCTGCACCGCGGCTTTAACTCCCACACACACTCCAAACTCCGCTTCCTGAGGGCATTTATCCTACTTGGCTGCTTGTGCATCCCTCCAAGAACACCAGAGCCAGACTTCCAGGGAAGCAGCAGCCTCCAGCCGTGGTCTTCCCAGCCCAGCATCCCTTCCTGCCGCCCCCCGGGACAGGCACAGACATAACTCCATGCTGACACAATCTCGTTATCATGTAACCGTGCCCCATTTCTGTCCCTGGGCACTAATTCCCCACCAGGCCACACATTTGGAGACACGGAATTCTTTCCCTGAAATAAGACATTGGGGCTGGGGGGGAAGGGATCATCCACAGCTGTCTCTATCCCCCTCCAGACTGCGGAAGGGAGCAGCCACAGCGTGACATCTGCTTAACACAGCCTCACTCTGTGCCCCACCGCCTCCTCCACAGGGATGCCAGCACCCAGAGGGGCCAGCAGGCCACCAAAAGGTGGCTTTGGTGATGCCTTGGACTCAAAAGCAGCATCCCTTTCCTTGCCTGGAGGGAGTGTTTTAGCTCAGGTGATGCAGCCAAGTTCTTAGCAAGGATTTATCAGAGTGAACAGATGTGCTGCCTCACCTGGAGCAACTCCTTCATGCACGTGGCATAAGAAAAAAAGACCAATACCAGCCTTCCCGTGAGCTTTGCAGGAATTTCCAGCTTTTACCAGGTGGGATTTCTTCCCTTACCAACAGACAGAAGGAGGAGGAGGGCTCAGCTCTTCCACACACACTTGTCAGATCTCAGTGTGGATTATCAGGACCTGGGATCTCAGCACTGACTATTCCCAGTGTCCCCAGCAGCTCAGCAAGTGCAACCTCTGCTCTTGGAAGAACAAAGAAGGGATCAGCAGCAGATGCTGCTCCTTCGCTGGGGCTTTAACCAGAGACAAGGATGCTTTGCATCAGCAAACTCCACTGCACACCACAGCAGCCCTGGAGCACTCAGAGTGCACATCTGGCTGGGTGCACATCTGGCAGCATCTCCTCTCCCCTCCTTATTGCCAGGGAGGGAAGTCTCAAATCAGAAACAGCAGCTGCACCAAGACACAGAAAAACCCAAAGCGGTCAGGACAGACAGCAGACACTGCCCTTGTCTCAGAACGTCCCTTCTAAAGTTAAAACCTCCACGAGCCAAGAGAGAAATCCCAGAAGGAGCTGGAATGCGTTACCTGCTGCTCTAGAGCAGATACCAGCACGGCAAGGATTAATGGGGGAGTTACAGCCAAGCTCCTTCCAAAGCCCGTCAGTCCCCAAGGCACAATTCAGCTGCACAGTGCCGGTGGTCCTCGGCAGACGCGGGAGCCAGCGGGCTGGGAACAGCCCTCCACGCACTGCCGAGGGAGAAAAGGGCTTTTCCTAAAAACCTGCGCACACAGGACAGGCTGTTTCCTTAGAAAACCAGCCCCAGCAGCAGGAAGTGAAACGGTTCTGGAGTTGGAAACAGAAGATGTAAGTAGCACTGTTTGGAAAACTTTGCCAGACCACAAGCAATGGACAAGCCTCAACACCAGGATTTGTTTTACTGGAAAGAAGGGGGGAAAACCTCAAGTCTGCTAAAACATTCTCCAGGGCTGGTCCAGTGGCTCCTACCAGTGGTCACAACGCAACATTCCCCCAAGAAAGGGGAAAAAAAAAGCAAGAATCACCACTGTTGGGTAAACTTAACACCAAAATCTCTTACACAGGTGCTCTCGTCCCACTCCCCTCTCAAACCGACAACATTTTGGGACAAACGGTTTAAAATTAAGGATAAGAGGCAGCGACACCCCAAAAAGCACGGAGGGAAAACCCCGCACGGAGCTGAAGCCCCGCAACGCGGGGGCGGTTGAAGAGGAGCGGGGGCGCGGGTTGATCTGGCGGGTCCAGCTCGGCCCGCAGAGGCGGGACAGGGGGACAGGGGGGACAAAACCCCCGGGATTTGGGGTCGGGAAGGGAAGGGAGCGGGATCCACCTGCGCGGCGCGCGCCGGGCCGGGAGCGCNNNGGGCCGGGAGCGCCCCCTGCCGGCCGCGCCCCGCCCCGCGCACAGGTGAGCGCCGGGGATGCGGCGGCCGCGCAGCGCCCGCACCCGCGGATCCGCCGCGAACCCCTCGGAAAAAACACGGCCAGCGCCACGGCAGCACCCTCTGCCAGCACCTGGTGCGCAGACACGCGCTTTAACCGCGGGGAAAAAGGAGTTTTCTCCGCGTTGTCCCGTGCTGGAAGGGGTTCCAGCCCGCGGCTGCTGCGCTCCAGGTCCGCTCCGTGCGCGTCACCCCTGCGGGAACGGGGGAACGAAGCGCTCGCTCGCCCCCCAGCAACTCCTGCCCGGCAGCTCCCGGGGGGCTGCGACCCGCGGCTCCCCGAGAGTCCGGTCCCCACTGGCGAATCCAGGGGGATCCCGGGCGCCCGGCTGCGAGCGCTGGGACGCGGGACAGCCGCGGGCACGGCGCTGTCGCTGCTCCTGTCCCGGGCCGGCTGTCAGCGCCCGCGGGAGGGGATGCCTGCACCCACCGAGGGACGGAGGGTGCCTGCAGGCGCACGGCAGCATCCCCACCTCGGGCGGGACGCGCAAGGCTCCAAACCCCTTCAGCATCAAAAAATAAAAAAAACAACTAAACTCAGGCAAAAGTTAAAGAG
>VYXF01012218.1:193863-205235 GCA_013397295.1 Polioptila caerulea
TTTTTTTTTTTTTTTTTTTTTTTGGCTGTTTCGTGCTAATAAAAGCGTTTTATTTCACAGTGTTTTGCTTTCTTTGAAACTGGGTTCGTGATTTCCTGCTGGAACTGAAATGTCATTGTCTTGGGGGTTGTCATCTGTCTGGTCCCCAGCCAGAGTGTCTGAGAGCTGGGTGTTGTCACCTGGCTTGGTTTGTGAGCCCTGCCAGCTTTTGGCCGTGTTAGAAGAAGGTTCCTAGGAGGGATTCCTGCTCCTGTGAGTAAAATGAGCCTTTTGAAAGAAAACTCCAGTTCCAAAGTCCTTTTAACTAGGGCCTGGAGTGACAAGATGAGGGGGAATGGATCCAAACTGCCCGAGAGACGGTTTAGATTGGATTTTGGGAAGGAATTCCTGGCTGGGAGGGTGGGCAGGCCCTGGCACAGGTGGCCAGAGAAGCTGTGGCTGCTCCTGGATCCCTGGCAGTGTCCCAGGCCAGGCTGGACAGGGCTTGGAGCACCCTGGGATAGTGGGAGGTGTCCCTGGGTGGAACTGGATGATCTTCAAGGTCCCTCTCAACCCAAACTGTTCTGTAATTCTGAATTTTCTGTAGAATATTTTTCTTGCTGCTCTACCTATCTGCTGACAGTGGTTTTGCCTCCCTGCACAGCCAAAACACAGAAATAATGATTTTACAACTTCCAGCTGCTGCTCAGGTTCTTGCAAACCTCATCCCAGCCTGCTGCATCCCTGAAAATCCTTTCCCAGCATTGTTTCCAGATAAGCAGCAGAACAAAAATTCCAGCTCCCAACAGGAGCTGGGGGAAATCCGAATATCACTGGGGCCTTCTGGTTTTGCTGTCATCTGTTGTCTTCTGTCTTAGCTTGGCACCAAATCCACCTTGGAAAACCACCTGAAGCCCTGGAATCTTGGAGCATCCCGGTTTCTGCGCCCCCAGGGCTGGATGAGCTCAGAGCCCAAGGCTGTGTTGTCTGGTGGGTGTTTGGGATGTGACATCGCCATGTGGGAGGTGTGGATGGGTGGGAAGCAGGGCCCATTCCCAGTGGAAAGCTGGGAGGGATGTGCAGAATCCAGGGCAGGATTCTCATCCTAGAGACACCAACTGGGTCACTCCAGATTGGGCCCAAAATCTGACTTCTGTCATATATTTGGTTAATCTGACAAGGAATTTTTCAAGGAGTTTGTGGGGGGGAAGAAGAGATGGAGCTCAATATGTAGGAAAGTTCATCTTTATTTTTTCCATAAGATATTTTGTTCAAAGTTTGAATTCAGAGTCGCCAAAGGTGGAAAAGACCTTCAAGATCGTCCATTCCAACAATTAACCAAGCACCAAGATGATCACCCCAAAACTGGATCTCTAAATGCCACAAGAGCAGGATTTTCACCCTCTTTTCACTCTTCTTCCCAGCCCCGGAAGAAATCTTTTGTGTTCTGTTTTCGTATTCACTGTACTAAAGAACTTTGGAAATCTGAGTCAAAAGCAGTTCCCAGGATCTCTGCCTTTGGATCTTTGGATCTCCCGGGATCTTTGCTGTTTCAGCATTCCTGGGAAACCTGAGGAGCACCAAGGAATGTTCCATGCACTAAATGTTGCAGAACATCCCCCCAGTCTGTATCCATGTACTAACCCTGGGAGGGGCCAGAAAAGCAGGAATCTTCCCATCACAAAATCCAGTTTTTGTGTCAAATCCTGATTTTGATGACATACAGAGAGAAGAATTCTCTCCTTCGTGTCATGACATCACCTGCTTTCCTTCTCTATTGAAATCAGAGAGTTGGGAAATTCTTTTCCCTGATTTTCCAGTGGCACCCACCAAGGAGAATGACAGGGGATAGGTATGGGACAGCTGGGCATGAAGAGACCCAAAATAAAAGTCAAGGAGCTGGGTGGTCATTAAAACACAGGAATGATGGAATTAGATGGTCTTTAAAACACAGTAGATGGTCTTTAAAACACAAAAAGAAGGACTAAAACACACATCCAGCTGGAACTGGGTGGATTTTAAAACACAGGAGTGATGGAACTGGGTGGTTTAAGGTCCCTTCCAACTCAAGCCCTTCAGTGACTCCGTGATGGTTTGATTGAGGATGAATCTGACAGACACAGCCAGGATGGGATGGAGCGCCATAATTCCCAAGAGAGATCTAATTAGTGATGATCAGATAGAGAGAAATGATTAATTCTGGCTCGTGTGTTTGGAATGCCTCCAGATGAGGAAACCTGGCTGCCTTGGGAGCTCCTGAATCCCCACACAGCATTCCTGCAGCGTCCAAAAGCGAGGCTGGAAAACGAGCGGCGGCTCCTAAGCCTGCCAAGGTTGGATCCAGAGCGTGGATTTGGGCAAGATCAGCTTCCAAGGTCAGCACAGGGCAGAGGGGAAGGTGGGGAGCCCCGGCCCCAGCACGGGGCTGGCTGCGTGAGAGCCCAAACTGAGGCATTCCAAGGCAAAACCCGCCCGGCTCTGTCCGAGAGGCACTTCCAGGATGGACAGGCCGGGCTGGTTTCTGTATGGAGCCCATTGTTCAGCCAAGCAGAGGCCTTCCTCCCTGGTTAATGGCTCAGCAAAGTGTGTTGCTTTAATGGTTAATCATCTACTTACATTGTTCAGCGAGGAAAGGCAGGCAGATAATGCCCCTGGCCTGCTGTTCATGTGACAGGCTGACTTCCCAGCCGGAGCAGGGAAAGGATTTCACACTGGGACAAGGAGGGAGAGGGAAAATGCCAGGCTGGGAGGCTCTGGTGGTTACAACATGAGCAAAACCAGGCATAAATCCGTGTTTGTGTGCATATGCACATATTGCGTGCACAAGCAGAAATGGGTGTGGAGCAGAAGCACACACAAATCCACTGGGAATTATTATTTCCACCCCACGTGATTTTCCAACTGTTAAATGAGCTGATTGGCAGGTATCACAGAATCACAGAATGGTGTGGGTTGGAAGGGACCCTACAAATCATCTGTCCTTGGGCAGGGCATGTTCCCCTAGAGCAGGTGGAATTTCACACAAATGCTTGGGAGCTCACGGGCAAGACTCACTCCAAATTCTTTCAGCAGCAAGTCAGAGCGAGGGCCAAGCCCATTCAGGATTTCAGGGTCTCAGAGGTCTCTCCTCTTACTCTGATTGCAAGTCCCAAGCTTGCACACCCCACCCTGCACCCTTTGCTGTCTGAGTAGGTCCATCAGAGACCTTGTGGAGGAGTCAGGGGGCCCAGTTCTCACTGGTGTCATTTTGGATGTGTCTCTTGTTTGGACATGTCTAACACAGGGAATACACCACTATTTCAATTCCTGGAGGACCTTGGAAAGATTTGAGTTGGAAAGCCAAGATCATCAAGTCCAACCATTCATCCAGCACTGCCAAATCCACCCGAACCGTGTCCCCAAGCACCACATCTGCTGTGCCCCTGGGGACATCTGCCTGACCACCTGGACTCAGCCACATGACAAATCAGAGTTTGTCAGTGCCAAGGAAGGAGCCTCTGGGTCAATTTTTCTCCCTTATATTATTCAGCAAATCTCAAACTTCATTATTGCGTCCTGACCGAAACATCTCTGTGTCACAGTGACAAATGTGCACTTCCACCCCAAGGGGAGGGGCAGGCACTGAGTTTGTCACTCTGGGGCAGGGACAGGACCCAGGGAACGGCATGAAGCTGAGTTAGGGGAGGTTCAGGTTGGATTTCTTGGAAAGGTTCTTCTCCCAGAGGGTTCTGGGCACTGCCAGACTCCCCAGGGAATGGGCACGGCCCTAAGGCTGCCAGAGCTCCAGGAATGTTTGGACAACCCTCCCAGGGATGCACAGGGTGGGATTGCTGGGTTGTCTGTGCTGGGACAGGAACTGGACTGGATGATCCTTGTGGATCTCTTCCAGCTCAGGATATTCCATGATTCTATGATTCACCTTAATTTGACAGGAGTTTGATTCCACACATATTAAAAATTAGGCATCCAACCCCACTCCCTTGAGCTGGTCACTTCCAGAGCATCCATCCCTTCCCACAGGGAACTGATAGGAGGAAACACCTCCCCAGCACACAGGGAACGTGTCCTTTGTAACTCCCTTGATCCATTCCCATCACCCTGAGCAGGATATAACCATTTTCCTATCTCCTAAAACACACAGCCCGGCCCCCCAACACCGGGAAACAACACCCAAGAGGGGACAAAAGAGACATCTCAGGGCTGACAGAGCAGACCCTCAGCAGCCTGGAGATCCCTGTGACTCAGCAAGGTCAACACACTTCAAATCCACTCCAGGAACCACGGCCTTGACTTTTTGTCATCATCCCAGGAGGAAAGAGGCAAGAGGAGAATGGTCTGCAAACACCTGGAGTGTTTGTTCCTCCCCGGAGGACACTTGACACTCGGGAAGTACTTCCAGCCCTCCAGGGCAGGGATGAGTAACCTTTGAAGTGCAGGTTCCCAAAAAGCAGGAGAGCCTGGCCCGATTCTTTTGGCATTAGGCTGATTTTGTTGTTGGGAAGCAGTGATGTTGCCCAGGATGATGGGGAGAGGTGGTGGCCAGCAGGCTGGAGTAGGAATTAGTCTCTGTCTCCAGGGGAAAAATGTGCTGAAGGTTCTAAAATCAGGGGGAATGGGACAGATTTCTCCTCAAGGAATTACAGAGTGAGGTGAACACAGCCAGCCTGAGCTGGCAGGGATCCTCTTGCCCTGGGTCTGGACAGGAATTCTTCCATTGTGCCAGAGGTTTCTGCATTCCTGGAGGAGCTCATGGGACAGTGCCCAGAGATAATAATCTGCTATCATCATCATCAATAATCACCAGTCATAATCACACCAATAATGAGAGTAATATATAATAAAATACATAACCATAATAGTCATACTGATAACTGTAACTAGAGATAATAATAAAACATAAAATCATTGTCATAATATCATCGTGTCATAATCATCAATCATAAAAGTAATTTTATAGCCCTGACTGAAATATCCAACCCTGCAAGTGAAAGATAACGAGGCAAATCCAACATCAAAGGATAACAGAGACGACTTTTCTTCTGCTCAGGGACCATAAGTCAGAGCCCTCTCACCTCACCCCAGGGTTCTGAGTCTCATCTGTTTCAGGACCCCATCCTCATCCCAGCACAGGAATCCACCTGTTCTTCCTCACAAAAATCCTTGCTGCTGCTCCAAGGCAGGATGTGCCCCCCTNACATCAAAGGATAACAGAGACGACTTTTCTTCTGCTCAGGGACCATAACTCAGAGCCCTCTCACCCCAGGGTTCTGAGTCTGCTCTGTTTCAGGACCCCATCCTCATCCCAGCACAGGAATCCACCTGTTCTTCCTCACAAAAATCCTTGCTGCTGCTGGGGAGCTGAGATGAAAAGAGCTCTCAGAAGATTCCCTGTGAAGGGCAGGGGGGACAGCCAGCCTTGTTTGGTGTAGGGGACACCCAGAGGTGATGGGGTCACTGTATCTACTGGGAATAAACTTGTCCAGAGGGGAGGGAAAACAGGCTCTGAATGCAGTGACACAGGCTGCAGTTAAACATTAGTGTGACCTGTCTGCAGGCCTGGCTGGCAGCAGCAGGGACAGGGCTCAGGGCTGGAGGGGTCACTCGGAAATCACCAGCTCAGCTTCCCAGCCCAGGAACCTCAGGACGCCCAGAAAACTCAGTCAGGGGCTAAAATTCACCAGGGAAAATGGTGGAATAACAGAGAGTATTTTACTCAAAGGAGCAAAGACAAAATATCTCCTCTTTCCCAAGAGAGAAATGCAAAGTAACACACAGAAAAACCTCCCCAGCACAAAAAATGAACCTATTTAAAATAAACACAGTTCACAGTTCACACCTGCCTGTTTCCCCCTCTGTTTTAGCCCAGCTTCTCTCCATCCAATTCCAAACCCTTCCAGCCTTTGGGATCTCATCCCCCTGCAAGACAGCTGTGCTCTGATTGCTTTGATTTTAAGCCTTTCAGACTGGTTTTCTTTACTGGGAATCCAGGAAAAATCTGTCTGAGGAGAATCTTAAAGGCACATTCATGCCTGATACAAAATCAGAGAATGGTCTGAGTTGGAAGAAGTCTTGTAGATCACCCAGTTCCAACTCCCTGCCATGGGCAGGGACACCTTCCACTATCCCAGTGGAAATGCTCCAACCTGCCCTTGGACACTTCCAAGGATGGGGCAGCAGATGAAAATCACAGGAACTTTGTCCAGTCTGATCAGCTACATCTTTTTGAGGCCAATTTTCCCTTTCCCAAGGGCCCTCACCCATGAAATTCAGTTTTAATTTGAATCCCAACTCATTTTCTGCAGGTGGCATCTACAAGGCACAGAAAATAAGTGGTTCAGCCACCCATCAATCATTTCTTTATCATTCCTCCTTGCAGACCACTCTGCTGCTTCTTATGGCCAGTCTCCAGTTTCCCCACCTCACTCTTTTAAAGCTTTTTTTTGTCTCCTTTTGCACTGTCCTAACAAAGAAACTGAAATTCCTGGCTGTGCCAGGGAAGAGAGAGCCTGATGATCCCCAAAAAGCCCAACACAGACCATTGCAAACCAACAAAAGCAACCAGAAGGTCTGTCCCCAGCCAGGTTTCCCTCTCCAGGAGCTCTAAATTGTTTGTCACACTTATTTTCAGCTAAATAAAAACTCCAGAGTTTCAATTTCCAGTCCTTTACGAAACCATTGCTCTTGACCACGTGATCCCTGCAAAAACCAGCTTGGGTAAAACTCTTGACATTGATCCTTGGGGATTCCCCTTCTGAATGTTCCTGCAGCAAATGGTTTTATTTTATCACTTCCCAATAAAACCTGAGCTCTGGGGCTCTCAGGTCCGTGGCCAAAGGAAAATCTGGCAGCAGCCCAGGGCAACTCGTGACTGTTTAGGAGACTCCTGGTGCTGGAGTTCATGCCCAAGAAGAGGATGCAGAGGGTGGAAACGCACCCCCAGGTCCCAGCCACCACAAATTCACCAGTTTGGCTGTTTTGCTTCTCGTTCACCACTGCCCTTAGAGCTCTGCTGGCCACAGGAAGCCTTTGGATTACCCTCCAAACCTTGACAAAGTGGGATGTGGATGCACAGAGACATCAGCATCTTGGTGTCTGCACCTTGAGGCGCAGTGGGGTTCAACCACAGGGATCTCCTGCCATCTAAAATCCACCCCAGCAGCCTCCAGCTGCCTTCCCACCCTCGTGCAGGCTCCCAAAGGGTTTGATGCCCTGCAGGTCAGGCTCACGTGGGTTTTCTCAATGCCCCACAGTGCCTCAGACAACATTAAACACATTGGGGTGCCTGGTTTGAGATTTGGGGGCTCCATGTGAGAGGAAATCTGAGGTTTTGTTATGATCTGTGGGGGATCTGATCCCATCCCCAAACACGTGGTGACCTTGGGCTGCTCTTCTCCTACTTATGTCTGGACCTTCTCGAGCCCCATGGAATGACCCAAATGTAAGGAAAACTTCCCTGAATTTGCTGGATTCCACAAAGGCTGGTTCTGAGAGGTTTTTGACTCCCAGAGGCCCATAAGTGGCTGGATAACTTGCACATCTTTGCCTGATGCCCTCAGCTTGGATGTGGAATGTGGAGCAGAATTTGACCTTGGAAGGAGCCACAAACCAGACCAAGTTTGTGGTTCTGCATTTCCATCTTTCCTTCCCCAGCTGCTGGGGAGGTTTAGGAGAGATCTGGTCAGCAATTTCCAGTTTATCTCTATGTTACTTTTACCCTCCTTTGTCTTCTGGCTTTTTTTCAATTTGTTTCTGAGACCAATAGCAGGAAAATGTTCTCCTGCATGCATTGGAGCTGCTGGGCACTGAGTTTTCCTTACATCCCCCTAAAATTGTCACATCACATCACTGGGCCATGGGCAGGAGTCACAGGTGGGGTGGTTGGCTTGGGAACGTTTCTCCAGGCTTTTTGTGGTTGCCTGAGCCTTGTGCACACCTGGAGCAAGGGATAAAGTGTGTTTGTGTGTAGATGTGTACCAACACATCTTTTTTTGGATGGGATCTCTTATTTTCCAGAGGATTTTTAGGTAGAATGTAATTCCCCAGCTTGGGGCAGCCACCCTGTTGGGAGTGGGGACACCACGGAGGTGCCTGGATGGGCTTTGTCCATGGCCCAGCTTGGTTCATTTAGTGCCACGGGACCCTGGCTCAGACCTCGTGTTCTTGGGGAGTGTTGTGACCAGCCTGGCACACCTGAGCTCCAAATGCAGTGAGATATTCTAAAATTGATGCAGGTTTGATGCCCTGTTTGATGGGCAGGGTTCACTCCAGGTTCCTCCTGCAGCCAAGGCCTCATCGCCCTCCTCTCTCTTGTTTTGGTTGTTCCTAAACCTCCGTGAGGAGCACGAGGGGAGCGATCTGCTCTCCTCTCCCATGCTGAGAGGCAGAATCCATCCCCTGCCTTATTCCCAGGGGATGGAGTGCAGGGTGTAGCTGCAGTTTGCAAGGGCATTTTGGCCCCTGGGAGTGTGTGTGGGCATGCAAAGCTCTCCTGGCCTGTAAATCATTGTCAGCATTCACACAGAGCGGGCCACAGGTCAGGGGCTGAGCACTGAAGCATCCCCTGCCTCCATGCCCTGATTTACGAGCAGCCACAGCCCCCCTGAGATGGTTCCTCACCCAAGTTCAGTGGGGTGCCAGGCTCAGGGGGGCACAGGCCATTTTTGGGTGGCTCTGTGGGTGCAGGAGGTGCAGCTTTGTCATGTTGAGATGCCTGACACGTGGGAAGTGCTGGGTTCAGCAGGAAAGGAGCCATGGAAAGGACACAAATCACCTGCAGAGAGGCCAATGACCACTCAGCTGCTGCATGACCACCTCTCAGTGTTGTGGTTGGGGTGGGTGGGATGTGGGCAAGGCACAGGACACCCAGAGCATGTGCTGGGGTCTGCTGAGAGACTTTTTGGGCTTCCTCAGCACAGTGGTGGTGGTTGGTGTGAGCCTGAGCCAGGCAAACAGCACTGAGGGTGCTTATCAGCAAGATCATCACCATCTCCTCATATAAGCCCCTTTGAATCCCCTTCTTAACCTTCTTATCAGCTCAGGTTCCCACATCCTTTCTGCATCCCAGCTCCAGGTCTCTCATCCACCTCCCCACAAGCTGACACCCCCTGAGATCCCCCCAGCCTGAATCCTTCAGCTGCAGCTTCCTCCTGGGGGAAGAGGGGGAGCAGGCACCAACCTCCTCTCTGTGACAGAGACAGGACTCCAGGGAAGGGCTGGAGCTGTGTCAGGGGAGCTGGAGGGTGGAAATCAGGGAAATTTTCTTCCCCCAGAGGGTGCTGGGCCCTGCCCAGGCTCCCCAGGGAATGGGCACATTCCCAACTTGTTGGGGTGTCTTGGACACAGCAGGGATGCCCAGGGTGGGATTGTTGGGGTGTCTGTGCAGGGCCAGGAGCTGGATCCACCATCCCCGTGGGTCCCTTCCCACTCAGGAAATTCCATGACTCCATCTTTCTGCAATTTCCAGTCCCAAGCCCCCATCCTAGCTAGGCCAGGGCTAGGCAGAGTCTCCAGGCACCACAGTGGTGGCAGGAGGGGCTGCCCTGGGTGTCCCCAGCTCTGGGTGGTCCCACGTGGAGGAAAGGATGCAACACTCGAGTTTCCTGCAGGAAGGATCCCCTGTGCCCTGGGTTCCTCCACTGGGGCACGTTCAAAAAGCCAAAAAGGCGTGTGCACCTTCCAAGAGCGTGTTCCTGCTGGCCTGGGCTGCTGGGCAGATAAAAAACTGTTCCCACCTGATTTAACCTCTCACTCTAAATCCCCCAAAGTATGTGCGAGGCGGCCAAGGCTTGTTGGCACTTTCAGCACAGGCTGGACCTCGTCCATCCTTCCTTCAGGTCCTGTCTTGAAGCAAAGCCACGCTGGAAGTTTAAGGGCTCCTGCAAGTTGCAGCAAAGCCTGGGACTGGCAGGGCCAAGCTGGAAAACGCTGGGATGAGGCTGCAGTAGCAGCTTTTATGGTGAGTGAAGGTTGAGGTGCTGGAGGTGGCCTTGCTACTGAAAGTTAGTGCTTGTAGTCTTGGCCTGAAGCAATAGGAGGAGCCTAAAATTTGGGAAGAGGGTTTTGGGTGAACCAGTTGGCCTTGGGAGAAGGTGAAGGATGTGGAGACGGCTGAGAGAGGAGAACTGGCGTAACACAGCCCTCCCTCTGGTGCAAACGTGGGGTATTTTCTCCCTTGTGGTCCCTTATTAAACCACTGTGTGATTTTTGGGGTTTTTTTCCTGTGCAGGGCCAGGATTTGGACCCAATGATCCTCGCAGATCCCTCCAGGTTCCAGATATTCCATGATTCCAAGTGTGACTGGCTTGTAAACTCCAGGACTAGCACCTACCTGTGCTGGGTAACTCAGCCTTTTCCTGGGCTAAAACTGCACCTTGCTGAGCTTTCCTTTGATGTTTGGGGGTTTTCACTTTGGTTTTTGGGGCTTTCTTTGCTTCCCACAGGTCATGAGTGAGAACTCAGTGGTCCTGGCAGTGAAATCCACACACAGGATGGAACCTGGCAGGCCAGAGCAAGTCCCAGCCCTGCTGTCTTCCACTTGGCAATTGAATAATAGTTAAGGATTATTAACGAGCAGGAAAACTGCTATAAAAGGTTGAATGCCTTTATTTTGCTTTTTACAAGCTGAGGTCTTAACACACAAGGGATTAAAAGTGTTGAAAATGGAATAAAAGAAGGGCTTATATTTGCCTCTGCAACAAGTGTTTCTCCATTTTCTCTGCTTTTCCAGATGTGAGGAGGGAAAAAAATGGGGGTTTTCAGTCTTTCTGATGGATTCTTTGCTGGTCCCTGATCCCAGTCTGGGAATCCTGTGATTCCCTGGTGCACATGTGACCTCCTCAAAGTGCCATGGCTCACTAAGTTAGTAATAACTGGATTTTCCCAAGGCAGAGAGAAATCCTGCATCCCTACAAGTGGAAAGTTCAGGAACAGAGATGATGGTCTTGGTGGGTGTGGAAAAAGTTGGGAAAACCTGTGCTGCTCTCCCGTTGCTCCTCTGAGGAACCAAATCTGCCCTCAGGGAGCTTTTCCAGGTTTCAGTGGCAGAACTGGCAGATTTCATCACGGGAAAGAAGCAGAGGAACAGGATTCGTTGGAGACTTGCTCCTGCCTGCCTGCTGCTCTTTTCCAAGACCTTTTCCACTGACCTTCCTGCCGACAGCTTTTCCTCAGCGCATCCCATGGAAACTTCATCCCGGAGGCTCCGGAGCCACCTTGCTGTGGGCACTGGGAGAAGCTGCTCTGAGGGAATCTCTCTCCAGCTGGAGGGTGTGGAAATGGCCCCATCTGTTGGCCACAAACCTGACCCTGTTGCCTTCTGGAGGCTGACCTGGAACAGAGACCAGACAGAGCAAAAGGATAAAGCAGGGATTTATTAAAAGGCCTCAATGGGGACA